>QTSX02007104.1:0-307377 GCA_014839935.2 Entomophthora muscae
GCTTAATGGTCTGGGACTCTGGGGCCTTCTTGGGCTTCTTGGATGTCCCAATCAGGTTTCCCTTATTCATTAAGTTATTGAATTCCTGCATTATAGTGGCTCAGTTAAATTGCAATTTGCTGGCAATCTGATTCAATGTCAGGCCACATAGGTTCAGTGCCACAATTTCTTGAGAATTTGGGTAGTGATTTTTCTGCGTTTGGGGCACTGGTCTGTGAGAGCTGAAGCCTGATTGGCTGAGGAGGGGGCAGATTGGCTGGTGGCAGGAAGTTTTTTAAATCAGGGTTGACGTTCTGATTGGCTGGTTGGTTGGCAGCTTGTGCAGGGGTGGGTAAGGGAGCAAGGGCAGAACTAGATGCTAAGTGACTATTGAACAAGTCAAAGCCATAGGGGTTGGGGGTCAAGTACAGGTCAGCTTCCTTGTTACCCGCCTTAAAGGCTTGGGTGTAAATGGGTGCCTCCACGTTCTGAGCCTTGCCTCCATTGAAGCTGGCTTAGCTGCTACTGGCTTGGTTGCTGGCACTGTCAAAGACATTATTGTTAAAAACCACTTTAAAAAAACCTAGGATAAAATCACTAAAAGTATAAGCTTAATATTTTATGACTTTACTTTTATTTTAATCTTGAGTCCAGATTTAGAAAGTTCCTGGAACCATTATACACAAATAAGGAGCCATGAAAATGAATAAAATGCCTCTTTTCCTAAATTGAATAGCTCTTGATTGGCCATTAAACTGTTATTTTTCTATTTTAGGCTGCTCATACTAAACATCTTGTGTGACTTCATTTTTTTGTGTTTGTGAAATCTTGCTTCTAGGGTGCTCTATTTTTGTTTCATTGTAGTCATTCTGTTGGTGCCTCATCTAAATCCTGATTGGATTATAATATACTCTGGAACAGCATCCATCCATCTCATTTGCTGTGTCAGTTTATTTTGTTTGTGGTTTAAACTATGCCGTTTGATGTTTGGTATAATTTTGCTAAATGGGCTAGTAAAATTTTGATTATTGTTTGACAATTTGTTTGTCCACCAAAAATATTTAAATTATTTGATTCCTGAATCTTGCACAACTTGTATTTTGTTTAAATCTGAGGTATTTTTTGGTTGTTGCCATAGCTTTTAAAACTACTGTATCTCTTTAATGTCAAACATAAAATCTATGATATAAAGTAAAGATCTAATTTATTACCAAGATAATAGTTTAATAGAGTATCTAAAAAATATAAACCCATACTTGTCTAATGAAAGTTGAAACAATACTAAAGCTATCATTTTTTATTATCAAGAAAACTATAAATTTTGTGTGTCAATAAATTATCTTTTAACAACTAGAATAATGAAGAAAATTAGAGTTTATATTAACTAATAAAAAATTATTTCTGCTAGGGTAATAGAAAAATATACCAGCCAGAAGCTGACAATAATAAGGATAAGTTAGCACAGCTTTGGCCTTTTTGGTTTCCTATAATCACACATGGTTTTTTCTCACTAGTATTTGATAACCTTTAGTACATATATTTTAATAATTTAAGTTAAAGAAAATACAGTACACCCCCAACTTTATTTGTAGCCTTTTACCAGTTATGTACTAGAATCACATAATAGCGGGCTGCTTTAAAAGCGTAAATCTGATAATATCATAGCTTTACTCTTTTGATAGCCTGCCTTGCACACTTTTCCTTTGATCAACTAGAGTATAATATAAATATTTTTAAAAGTCACTGATTATTAAAAAATCAGCTAGGATATCAAGACATGTACCCAGCAGGATGGTGTGAAAGGGGAAAGCTGGGGATAGCTCAGCTTTGTTCTTTTGGCATCCCACCTGCCACCCCATGCTTGCTGTATATTATCCTGTCAAATGGACTGTTCTGAGTCTGCAAATACTTTGAAGCTAAGAAAAAAGGGACAGAAAATGTTGGACAAAATATTTTTAAAGCATCTTCCAGAGACTTTCTGATATTAAGGGCTTAAATGCTTTTTCAGCAGGACTATTTAGATCAATATCAGACTATTGGGGCTATACTCTTAAGTTTCTTTGGTATTGATCACTATGCTCTGTTATTTTAGTAGTTTAATTGCTGCCCTGCGTTGTATTCCTGGTAGAGTTGTTTGATGTTATTCCTCTTTACTTGAAGTACAACTAATATACTAAACTAATGACTAAGTTGAGACTGTATTATCTAAACCTAATGTGTATAGTAAAATGCATAAAATGTATAACTATTAATCTTTATTATTTGTATCAAAGAAAGAGTTACATAGGTGAATCTAATTGTAACTGGCCACAGATTCTCTGGATCTTATCTCAATATGATGATCATAATGCCTTTCAGCCCATCTTCTAATGAACCTCAAAGATGGGCTAATTGACCCTCAGCTCTACTGAACTATTCATTCATTCACACAAGAGTGCTGCCAGTACCTTTGGAAAAAAGCTTAATTAATAGAAAGGAATTGACGTCAGTAATGGCTAGTTTACAATAACCACTTTGAAACATCCTGCATGTTAAACAATTTTAACTTTGACAGGCTAATGTAAGGATATATAACCTTGGATAGTCTAGATCCATCTATCCTGTTTACTATTGGACCTAGTTTTTATTAGGCTTATCCAAGCTCTAGGACTTCCTTGTTGATGATTTTGAAATAATTTGTAGCTGGTCTTTGGATAGAGCTATTGGTGCCTTGTTACGCAACTTAAAGTCCCTTTAGTTTGCAGTTGTGTGTCTTGTTTGATGGCTGGTCTCCCAATCAAGTCAAGCAGAATTATCAGTATGATAAAAAGTTTTTAAACTAATAAACAAAGTATCTATAATGATTAAAAGTTGATGGATACCTGTCAAGCTTAAATATAACCACCCATTAATCATAATATAGATGGTTGGAAAATAGAGCAAAGTTTGACTTTATTTTATCAGCTATCTAGATGATATGTAATGGGGCTGGTATTTTCCCTAACATACTGGCTACAGGAGTACAATGCTAAGTTAAATGAATATAAGGCAACTGTGATGAAGTTAACTCCCTGGTATTTTACACTTTGTCAAGTACCAGGGAGTTGACTGCCATATATGTGAATCTATTAGTATTTTTGGCTTAACCAATTTTAAGCTAAATTTACTAGTAATTTATGGGTTCAAACCCAAAATCTGATATTAAAAAAACTTGACTTTGACTCCATTTAATAAATTGGTTAGCTCAAAGACCAATTCAAGGGGAAATTTATAAGTAAATTTACTAATAAAAACAAATCACCTGTTTTTGACACTGTAAAAGAAAAAGTGGCCAGTTCAACACTTTTTAAGCCAAATCTTAATTTTATTAATAAAGCACATATAGACCTAAATAAATTTTTATTATTTACTATTATATTTTCATTATTAGTGTCCATAGTTGTTGATTAAGCTCCCAAGCACCACTATACTGGATTTAGTGGTATATACATTAATCAATTCCCCCATTTGTTTTACATTATGTCATTTCCAGATTTGTAGATTAAGTGGTGCCACATAAATTAAGCCCAATTTATTAAGAGATTTCATATGTAATTTATAAAAGAATGAGAACTCAATTCCCCCTCTGTTTGACACTATACACTTGCCACACAATTGGTTTCAGATTTAACTCATCAAAGGCTCAGAATTAAGGCTAAATTAATAAGTGACATACTATGAGCACCACTCAACACCCATCCACTTGACACTTTAATTGGGGGACTAGTACAGAGAGCTTCTTAACGTTTTAACTAACACTATGGTAAATAATTCACTCCCAGCTCCTCCCAGCATAATATTATCACTAATAAACACCTTCCCACTCATTTACTTTTTTAACTTATGTTGTATTTTTTATTTTTGACCATATGAAACTTCCTTGCTTTTGGGTTAAATTTTGAACCTGTTTTAAATTTAAGCAAGTTTTATATGTAAAAAACATAGTAAATTTGATTTCTCTGCTTGACTCTGGCATACTTGACAGTAAGAATTTAGCCTTTCCCAGATGATTGACAGTGTCAAACTCAACACTTTACAATGTTTTGAATTTTTAACTCCCAATAAAAAAATCCACATAATATATATTTGCAATTATAATTTACTACTCTTCCTACTACTCCCCATATAATTTTTATATACTTTTTTGATTATTAATTATACTTTTACATTAATTTAGTACTAAGATGCTATGCATAACCTAACATTGTTGATGCTTCATCATAAATTCATTTATTTTCTATGTTTTAATCTTTATATCTATACTTTTGAATTCTATTTTGCTTCTATTTACTTTGTTATGTTTTTTCCCTGATAAATAAAACTTTATTTGCATACTTTTCATTTAACTTTTGCTTTGCTTTACCTCTGTGTTTCATATATTTCATACTTTTTTATTTACAAAACTAAACTTATATTTAGACAAGATCAAACAAGAACAGCTAACAGCCAACAGCCCAAGCACCAAACCTCCAAGGGCTCCAAAGAAGCTGCCTCCACTCCCAAGCGTGCCAAGAAGCCTGAAAAGGCAAAGTCTCCAATCCCATCTCCTCCCCCTCCTCCCCCTTCATCCTCATCTTCCACATCCCCTTCACCTTCTCCTGAAAATTCCTCCCCCAATAAATCTGATGGTGATCTTACTGACCACTCCCTTTACCACTCAGAGGCCGGCTCCAGGCCACCAAGGAGCAACATACTAAGAAGTCAAAGGCTGCCAAGGAGCCCACCTCTTTTTCTAGTAAGAAAAAGGAGGCATCTAAGCAGGCCTCAAAGAACCCTTCCCCTCCCCCTCCTTATAGTTCTTCCCCCCTCCCTCATCTGATCCCCAAGATAAGCCTGAGGAGTACTCCAAGAAGTTCAAAGCTTCTGGTCATGTAGCTTAGGATCCACTGGCCATCCACAATATCTGTAATGTGGACGGAGAGTTTAAAGTCCCCAAGCGCTTCCCCTGGTACTTCCTAATTATGTCCATAAAGAGCAGCCCTGGCTACGTTGCTGATAACTACATTTTTAATTGTAACAATTAAAAGTGCCAAACCAAGAGCAAGTACTTTTTCTGTGAGGATAAGACTTGCAGGACCCGGCTAAACACAAAGGGCAGGAAGCAAGTAACTGCCAAGAAGGGGGAGCACTCTTGTGAGCCACCTAATCATCTTATAACCCAGATTGTCAGGGATCTAGTCTTGGGCAGCCAGCCTGCTGTTTCCAGGGGTGACCCAGGCCGGGTTTTTTTGCAGGCAATGCCCACCAAAAGAGGGGAGCTAACTTAAAAAGATAGGATGCAGACTTTCCCATCCAGGACCACAGGCTGGCAGCCGGGATTATAGTGTCAATCACCCCTGTGAGGGTGATGTACACAATCCCAAAAAGCTTGCCAGAATGGTCAGTTGGGAGGTTGGGTGAGGAAGCAGGCATAGGCTTGGGGGTCATGGGCAGTTCCATGGGCAGGTTGGAAGCAGGGAGATAGTTGAATTTTCCTCTGAACAACTTGGGAGTTGAAAATATCCATAGGCCTTGTTAGTTGTATCTAAATGCAGATTGTATGCAGGCCAAAGGATCAAGTTTGAGTATCTTTTCTGGGGTGTAGTCCTTGTATTCAGATTTCAGAGGGTATTTGGTAAAATGGATGGGTCTGAAGGGTACATCAGGAGGACAGAAAACTGTAGGTGGTGGGGTAGAGGGGCCAGGAGATCTTGAACTGAATTGGTAGATAGCAAATACAAAATAAGGCAATAGCTGTGTGAGCCAAAATAACATAACCTTTATTCAAAAATGGCAATAAGTTTAGAGTGTGGGGTCCTTTGGTCTATATAGTACCCCACCTACAAACTTAACATTTTCCATGAGGGGTTCATCAGGGCATTGGGGAAGGCAGAGCTGGGGGAACTGGGTGCTTGGGTCCAAAGGCAGCAAAATGGCACTCAGCCTGGGAGTTCTTTCATTGGTCAAGAATCTTGATTTGGCTGCTTGATTATCTTGCTTTAGTGTTGTAACATGGGACTGGGCCACGGGCCCGTGCCTCTTTCCTGGGTTGGCTCCTGATTGGTTGCTGGTGTAGACTTCAAGTTCATGAAGCTAATAGTTGCCAAATTAGCTCCTCCATTAGGCGCTGTGATTAGTCTTTCATTTGGTGCAATAATTCCTTTGGATTGGCCTGCTTCATCATTAGGTCACCATTCCTGGCTTCAGCTTGTAGGGGTTTGACCCCAGGAAAATGCAGGCAGGCAACCCCTTGGTCCTTAGGATCAGCAGCCTGCAGGGATTCAGGACCAGGGTTTGAATTCTGCCCTTGGGATAGGGTTTCAAGTGAAAAAGAATTTACAATCCTGAAAGTTAACTTTTAACTTTTTAGCTTTAATTTTACTTTTTGTTTTGATCATTTAGTTTTTAGTTTTAATTTTTCTATTTTTTGATTTAATTAGATAGTACTGTTGAAAAACAGGCTCAACCCACCAGCAAGGTTCCAAGTAAGCAGATTTGTGACTTGCAACCCAACTATCCAGTTACTCAGAGCCAAACTATTAAGTCAACTTGAATTTACAAATCCAACAACATGAACAAAAGATGATCCCTTATGGTGGATACCTTGTTTTGGTGCTTGAATCATTAACAGGATTGAGCCACCCCCTTCATCATCCCACTGTATGATCAACACAACCATGTTCCTGTTATCCACAATTCACACTACTATATAATCATTATCTCTCAATAAAGAATATTGTCTAGTTCATAAATATCTTTCCCCTTGTAACTCTGCTAAAACAGCACAGTTACCACATTACTTATTATTTTATGTATGTGTGGTAAGTTTGAGATAAATAGTTATCCTCAGAAATTGTGCCATTAATGCTATTTTGATATGGCCTTGGAATATTGATAGCTGCAAAGATTTGGCTGGGTTTGCTTTCAATTTTGAAAATCCTTGTCTTCCGCAAATGGGTCTGGTCCAATATCCACCCATTCCAGATTATCATACCTGTCTGTGAATGATCCTGGTATGACCTCATCCCAACGTGACCCCCTCAGCCACTCTGTCTTCCTATTGAGTGATCTCTGACCATTGTCTACTATTTAAAGTAGAATCTTCATTCCCAATAAAGTCAAGTTTATCCACATTTGTTTTGGCTTTAATATTCTTCAAGATTTTTACTTTCCTTTTTGCCAAAGGGAATTCCTCATCTTGTTTTCCAGGAAATTAAGATATGTGCCCTTCATTTTGCCCTGAAGGCTAACCCAAGACTAGCTTTGAACCTCAAATCTTTTTTATAAAGATTTCCCGCCGTGTCCTCCTGGATGTTGTCCCCAGGAGCCAAACACAACAAAATGGTGCTCACTACAGGGGCTGCAAGCCCCTTGGTTACCCCATTCCCACGTGCATTCTCTGGTCCTTCTCCCTTTGTTTCTGAAGTACCTGAGCAATCTAAAGTTTCTAGTCCCCCTCTAGAAGAAGACATCACTGATGCCCCCTCAACTCCTATGGTATTGGTTCTGTCTCCCAGGCCCTCATGGGCCCCCCTTCCAGCTTTCTCTCTCAATTACAAGCAAGCTCATGCTGCCACCCGCTCCCTTCTTCACTCTGGTACTGTGACAATGCACACTATCCCTGGTCTCTGTCCCAGGTACACTTCCAAAGACCTGTAATTCTTCCTTTTGGACTTTGGTCTCCCTCCTGCGTTGATGGAGTCCATGGATACAATTGGCATGTTGGTCAACCAGTTCATTCAAACCGCCTTGGCTCACCATCAGCTTGCATTAGAATCCCAGAATCAACTATTAAATGCTGTAGCCACCGCTGTCTCAAACAACCATGCTCAGAATATGGCATATCAAGAATGTTCTCACAGTCTCTTTGCGTGTATTTCCAATAACCAGCGCAACTTGCTGGCCTCTCAGAAGTACTTAACATCCTCCCTGAATTCCCTTTGTTTCTTGCTGCCTGGATACATCAAGGACCAACTATGCAAATTGGATGAGCATCAGGCAGAGTAGTGTGAGCAAATTGAGGCCTTTCTGATAAATCATTGCCAAGATTTTGAGACTCTGGTTAGTGAAATTAATCAATTCAGAGAACATATCAATTTACAGCTTGAATTAGTGGGAGCTCATGTTGATACTTGGGGACACCATCTGCAGCATCAATAGGGTCTGGATAAGGCTGCACTAGGCAACACTCTATATCAAGTACAAAATTATGTGAATGATAGAGTAGCGTCTATTGAGGTGACTCCTCCTGCTCCTCCTGGTGAGGCCCCATCTGATTTTGAAATCAAGGTATGGGAAGCAATAGCTGAACTCAAGGCTACCACTTGACGTCAAGCTTCTGTTCAGATTCCCTCTCCAGTTGAACCTATACCTGATCCTTGCATTGCCTCACTCACTGATCAAATGGCTACTTTGCAAGGTGAAGTTGAGTATTTGAGACAACACCTCTCTAATTCTGAGGACTCGTCATCTGAATCTGAAGATGAAGAGGAAGGTGAAGTTGTTAATACTCCCGCTCATGGTAATCATGGTTGCTGCCCTGGTTTAGAAGGCCAACCTCGGGTCAACTGCGCATGTGCACTAGATCAGCTTGCAGAAATAACAAATGATGTAGCTGACAGGCAAGACACATTAGAAAGGGAGGTACAAACCCTCTCCCGCTTTACCAAGACACTGAATGGACAAGTTGTCCCCTTGGTTGCTCAGACCACTTCCCTGACCACCTGCCTCAATGGGATTGTGGGCACCTTGGTGATACAAAAATTAAGATTGATGAATTTGGAACTGCTGCCGCCACTGCTAGGGATATTAGTGGACAGAAAAGCTCCATCTTGGATACTCTAGAGGAAAGCCTTTGACTCCTCTGGGCTAGACAACCTGCTGCTGAATCTAAGTTTGAAGGCAACCCTCACATTAACGTCCTCAACTCTGGTGAAAACAGTCAGTCTTTGTCCTCGTCCATTGACCCAAATTAAAAACCAGCCTTCAAGCAGATATTCAATCCTAAAGTCTCTACTATTGCTGCCTTTCTAACAATTTACAAAACTGTAATGCGTAGGGCTACTGATGAACTCAAAAAGAAACATATCCTCACCTGTCTCCATCCCACATGCCAAGAAGTAGTGGTCCCCAAGCTCCCCTCCATTGTCACTTGGGAGGACATGAAGCGCCTCCTTATTGAGGATTTTGGAGGAGATCTCAGCTTGGAGTTCAAGAAGGATGCATTTATGCACATTGCCTTTAAGCCCAAGGAAACCCTGGCTGAGTTTGCAGATTGTTTCTACATTGAAGGTCAGCAGTTAATCACTAGTTGACAGTTAACTACCCAGGAAGCTTACATGGCTTGTTCAAATGCTTTGAAAGTGAACCAGCTTCTATATATAAACTTTAAGGCAAACAAGGCTTCACTCACTTCCATGAAGAGTATTAAGACGCTCTTGCAAGACATGCATTTGACCCATGGGGGTATGATGGTATGAAAATAAAGCCAGTAATGCTGGGACTACTTCTTGTACGCCGCACATTATGACGCTGGGTTCAGGTGGACAGACTAAGAGGCAAGGTTGTCATAACTGTGGCTAAATAGGGCACCACTCACATACTTGCACTAATCCCAGAGTGGAAGGTTGTGACCCCAAGGAACAGGCGGGAAAAGAGAGGTCAGCTTATAAATGGAGACGCTCTCTGCTGACCAAACTCCCCCCGTCTCCCCCTGATCCTCCTTCTGATGAGGAAGCTCCATCTTCCTCTGGCCCAAATATCCTTCATCTATTCCACAATCTCTCCAGTGATTCATACCCTGAAGATTCTGATAGTGAAGATTCTGATAGTTATGGCTATTCTGTCTTGGCTGTTCCAGAAACTATCTCTGTCCCAAACAAGCTTTGCTCTGGGAAAACCACCACTACTTCCTGAGTACCTGCAAGTGAAGCTAAAGCCATGGTGGCTTGCCCTTATCTAGCTCAAGCCCATTGACATCTCATCTTGGTTGATTCTTCTGAGTAAGCAGCCAAGCTAGCTGAAGCCCTCTTCCAAAACGTAACTGTATCTCTCCCACTGCAGACTGTGTATAAGGAGATTTCTGCCTTACGATGCATGTTAGCTAAATGGGAAAAGGATCCAGAGGCTGTACAAGATGTGTTGGCAGTCTTGTCCCCCTTTGGGAGAGATACAACCCGTGTGGGAGTATCAATCCAAAAGGTTAAAATCAAAGCCATCTTGGATACAGGTTCTCCAGTTAACATAGTATCTTCAAAACTAATGAAAAAACTTAAGTTGGCCCCTGACCTCAACCAAACTCAGTTGTATGGCACAGCTGGCATGGCACAAACACGGGCCATTGGTGCCTACTCTGCTCTACCCATGAGGTTTGGGAAACTCCTCATTGCTTCCCCTGCTGTAGTCCTTGAGAACAAAAGCTATGACCTCTTGGTTGGTACATAATTCCTCCAAGAGTATAACAGAATTTTGAACTTACAAGATGGATACCTTTTGCTCTTAGGATATGAGGTCCCTTTGATTTTTGAGGAACCTCCTTGCCTCCCAGGGAAACGTCTTAAAACTTGCGTGCTTGAGTACCCTATGGGTATCTTCTCTCTCAAGTATAGGACTCACTCCTCTAACATGTGCACTCCTCCTCCTTCCTGCCCTGCAGAAGAAGGGGTACCTCTTCTTGCCCCAGCGGCTATCACCATTCCCCTGGGCTCTCAAGTGATGATTGCTTCCCAGATTTCTTACAAACTACCTGAAAAATTGTTCTTGGAACTCTACTCACCTGATTCCCTAAGCTGTAAGGAACCCTGCCTGTGTCCTGGGATTCTAGACCAAACCCACAAAGAGCCCGTACAATTACTGCTTGCCAACCTGACAGCCCTGCCCATGCAGGTGACCCGAGGCCAGGTTGTAGGGCATGGTTGTATACTGGGAGCAGAACAAGTGGCCTCCCTCTACCCCTTCAGAACTTTAAGTGATTTCAATCTACCTGAAGACAATCCTCAAGTTCACTCCTTGTTTACCGCTGCCAATTTCCCCCAATTGTCTCCTATCTAACAAAAAGACGTGTTGGACCTGCTCAATCAATTTAGCAATATCTTTGCCTCTGGGCCTACAGACTATGGCTTGGCTAAAGGAGTCATCCATCATATTGATACTGGGGATGCACCCCCTTTTTGTGCCAAACCATACCGCTGTAGTAGGGTGGAGGATGCTCAAGTGTCTAAAGAGCTCAAGCAACTACTAGATGCTGGGTTACTGGCTCCTTCCCAAAGTCCTTGGGCTTCCCTGTTACTGATCCTCAACAAGAAGTATGGAGGACATCACATTGTAATGGACTACTACCGCCTGAACTCCCTCACTAAGAAAGACCCGTACCCCTTGCCCAAAATTGACAATGCTCTCAGACAGCTGGGTGGTTTCAAGTTTTTCTCAGCCATGGATCTAGCTTCTGGATACTGGAAAGTTGACTTATCTCCTAAAGACAGAGAAAAGACTGCGCTTATCCCCTCAGAAGGCCTTTTTGAACCCACTTGTATGCCCCAAGGACTCTGCAATGCCCCTGCTACATTTCAACGGGCTATGGACTCCATCCTACGAGATCTAAAGCTATCTTGTGTCCTCATGTACCTTAATGACATCACCGTATTCAGCGCTACCTTTACCAACTACTTGGAACACCTCAAGGCTGTCTTCATCAAGATCTGCAAAGCTGGCTTGAAACTCAAACCCTCCAAGTGCTCATTATTTAAAGAACGCCTTGAGTTCTTAGGCCATGAGGTCACTCAAATCGGAATCCACCCCATGAATAATAAGGTGGAAGCCATTGACAAGATGCTACCTCCCACAAATCTTTGAGAGGTCCAAGTATTTCTTGGTATGATGGGCTACTACCAACAGTTCATACCTGATTTTGCTGATCTAAGTGATCCCCTTGTCCAACTGCTTTGCAACGTCCCCTTTGAGTGGACTGATAGCCAACAACAAGCATTCAAAGCGTTGAAGGCCAAGCTCAAAGAGGCTCCTATCTTGGTCTATCCAGATTATGATAAGGAGTTCATCTTGTATACTGACGCTAGTGAAGTAGCTGTGGGTGCCATCTTAGCCCAGCTTAACAACAAAGGCGTGGATTGACCTGTAGCCTACTCTTCATGGGTTCTCAATAAGCACAAGAAGAACTACAGCGTCACTGAGAAGAAATGCCTGGCGGTGCTGCATGCTGTAAAACAGTTTAGGCACTACATTTATGGGACCCACTTCACAGTGATCACAGATCACTCCTCCCTCAAATGGCTGCAACAGCTAAAGGAGCCTGAATGTCAACTAGTGTGTTGGGCTCTGCATCTACAAGGGTACAATTTCACTGTGATACATCGTCCTGGGGCCCAACATCAGAACACTGATGGTTTTTCAAGGATGCCTATTCTAGCTATCCACCCTGCTGACGCTGATTGCCTATAAAAATTAATAGGGTATCCTGAATCTTGGACCACTGAGACAGCAGACATTTGCTTGGCACTACAGACCCTATCCAAGGACACTGTAATTTGAGATAGGCAGCTCTTCAAAAAGGTTAACAGTGCCTACCTACCCTACATTCACCCTAGCATGAGGATAGCCATTGTCCTCCAAGCTCACATTGACACTGGGCATGGGGGTATAGCCAAAACTCATGACTGGTTATGCAAGAACTTCTACTAGGAGAACATGCGCCTTCTGATCCCTGATGTCCTTGCCCGTCCCAACACTAATTCAAGTTCATCCCCCCTAAGCATGCCTTTCACACTGTGAGTATTGATGCTGTTGGGCCTTTTCCTTGGTCTAGGTTGGGGTGTGGTTTATCTTAGTTGCCATAGATCATTTTAGCAAGTGGGTTGAGGCCAGAGCAACAAAAGATATAGCTGCCAAGACCACAGCTACTTTCTTGCTGCAAGACATTTTCTATCAACATGGCTGCCCTCAAGTCCTGCTTTCTGACAATGGTACCAACTTTAACGCTCGCCTCATCACGTCTATTGTTGAGGCTATGGGGACCCACCAATCTTTCTCTGTGCCATATAACCTCTCAACTAATGGAACTGTCAAACGAGCCAATTCCTCCCTGGTGTCCATAATGAGGAAGCTCACGCTCTCTGATGCTGCCAATTAGGATATGTTCCTCCCTGCTGCCCTATTGTCAGGGGCCCACTTTGCAGGGAATAAACTTCCCAGCTGATGGGCCAAGGCCCCTACATTCAAGCCTGCTATTACCAAGCCGGTAGGAACTGTGACCATTGCAAGATGTCCAAGTTGTCCTAGATAAGCAAATCTCCCAAACATAGAACTGAATTGTCCAAGTAGATAGTAGCCCATCAAATACGTCAAGAGGTAAAAGGAGGTGTACGGTCTAACCAGAGTAGGTTCAGTGGGGGGGTAGCAAACAAGCGTCTATAGTGTAATTTACGTCCCCAGTGTCCAGAAGGATATTTGAACCATCTTGGCAAGGGATTCCTTCTGGTGGGTTTCATCTGGGGAGGAATTATACCAGTCAGTTGTAGGAGTTGTATTTTTCAAGGCGTTCACCTTGGTCAAGAAGTATGTTAGAAACCAGGATAGGAAAAGAATTCCCCTCATGGCTTCAAAAAGGAGTGTTATCAAAATGGAGGAGTAGCTAGAAGAGTAATAATCTTTATTGTTGGAACAAGTAAATAATAATAAGTTTGGCTCACTTAAATACCTTCAAAGTTGAGGCTGGAGCAAAATAAGAGGATCAATTGAAATGAGAGGATTTTCCAGGGATTTTCAATGATTTCAAGGTTGAAATGAACATATGTTTCAAAAGTTCATTAAACACTGGAATGATACTATATAAAATCATACATGGAAGCAAATAACCTGTAGAAAAAGCCACAAATTGATACACAATTAAGCAGTGTATAGTTGATCTGGAAGGGAAGATCAAGTACGGCGCTTGCCGCTGAAGTGTTAGGAGTGGATCCAAGAGCAAAAGCCAAGATAGCTGCAACCAATCATCATTTGAGCGGTAAGTGACGTCTCTTAGTTGGTTATTAACAATTTTGGAGACAAGACCAAGGTCAGAAATCAATTTTGAATGAATGCAATTGTTATAAATAGGTAATATAAACTGAAATATCTTCATTGTACTAACTGTTGCCTTGCTTTTAGGGTTCCGAGTTCAATCCCCGTCTGGGTTGAACCCAGTGCTATTACTAGTGTCCATAATTGGTTTGAAGTCTTTCTTTGCTTTGGTGTCTAGGCTAAAATTGTATATACCATTAATGTAGTCAGGGGAAAATTCCCTGACACCTATTGCTTACCGGCTCAGTAGACACTGAGTAACTGATCAGTCCCCTTTTGCCATGCTGTATGGGTGTGAAGCTGCCACCCCCTCAATCTTGGGACCCCCCTTGATTAAAGTTGATGTGTCTGCAAATCCTGAGGCCCATGTTAAAGACTTAACCAATTGTATCATTGACATCCAAGCGACAGCTTACTCCACTGCTTACAAGGTTAAGGCCCTAGAGCTCTCCCCGTCTAATGCTGCTAGAGCCCCCCTCCCTGAGTATCAAACAGGCGATTTGGTTCTCTACTACCAGAATTGTACAGGTGGTAAAGCTCATAAGCTGGATTCCCTCTGGGTGGGGCCCTGTGAGGTCACCTTTAAAAAGGGTGTTGAGTATACCGTGAAACTACTGTCTTCTGGATGTCCTTTTGCCTGCATTCACTCCAAATTTCTCTGCAAATATCAACTCCCTGTGTCCAATCTTGAGGGGGGAGATGTCAGAAAGTGCACCATTAATGCTATTTTGATATGGCCTTGGAATATTGATAGCTGCAAAGATTTGACTGGGTTTGCTTTTGATTTCAGAAATTCCTTGCCTTCTGCAAATGGGTCTGGTCCAATATCCATCCATTCCAGATTATCATACCTGTCTGTGAATGATCCTGGTATGACCTCATCCCAACGTGACCCCCTCAGCCACTCCGCCTTTCTATTGAGTGATCACCATCCCTTGTCTACTATTTAAATAGAATCATTTCTCCTAATAAAGACAAGTTTGTCCACATTTGTGTTGGCTTTAATAATCTTCAAGCTTTTTCCTGTCCTTTCTGCCAAAAGGACTTTTACATCTTGTTTTCCAGGAAATTAAGGTACATGCCCTTAATTTTGCCCTGAAGGCTAACCCAAGGCTAGCTTCAAACCTCAAATCTTTTGTTATAAAGATTTCCTGCTGTCTCCTCCTGAATGTTGTCCCCAGGAGCCAAACATGACAGTTATAGTTGAAAGTGAGTGAAATATCTTAATCTTTGTTAATTTACTAGTAAAACATAAGATATTCATAGTTGTGCTTATATGAACTATATCAAATAAATATTAATATTTCTTTATATTTTGCATACCTTTTATTTTGTATTTATGCTTATTTTTGGCTCATTGGAGTTTTAATTTATATGGTAATAAAAATATTTATATAGTGAAGAGTGTATATTACATAGTAAAATGAGAAATAATTGCTTATATCTCTTTATTCTCATTAATTGAGGTACAGTTTTTATTGCATTTTTTTAGCTCTCAGGGGTCACTTTAGTAAACCATAGTTGTATAGCTTAATTTTTTTATATTAAGAGTTTTCAATACATCAAGATCTGTCAATTAAAAAAATGTCAATTTCCAGTTGTTGATCAGGCAAAAAGCTGAATTCTCACTTTACTATAGTGTTGAGCACCAGGGAGTCGATTTAACCACAGTTGTCAAATATAAGGGTGGTATAGAGGCTAGCTGGATCAAAAATTGGTTTGAGTTAAAAGTTGGCTACAGCCTAGATCTGGCTAGCAAGGTGTCTGGTTTCCCACCACAGCTTCAATTGCAAAGTCGATGAAGAAGTGAGAGAACAGGGGCTGATGCTGCTGCCTTTTCGTAGACTGGTCTTATTTAAGATTGAAAAATAAATGTGTTTTGTTTTAAATTCATTAAATAAAGGCAAATAAAAGCGTTTATTTGCAGCGTGGAATGGCATCAATGAGGAAATTGAGCTCCTGGGGTTTGAGGACAATGTGGCAGATGGGGGTGGTGGCAGGGTTGGGGTTAGAGCTATTCCAGCGGATATGAAATCGGCGGAGGAGAGTGACAAGGGTGAGGTTCATGATCATCTTGGCCATCTCTCGTCCTACACAGGCACGAGGGCCGGTGAGGAAGGGAATCATGTTTTCTTTTGCTTCGGCACTGCCGGGGCCAAGGAACCGTGCCGGGCGGAAGGTGTCCGGATCCTTCCAGATATGAGAGGATCGATGGTACGCATAAATGGTGACGCCACACTCGGTTCCGACTGGGAGGTAGTGGCCTTCAAATTCCGCTCCGCCTTTGGGAACTATACGGGGAGCCCGCCCGCCTCCAACAGGATACATGCGCATGCTCTCGTTAAAGACGGCAGCGAGGTAGGGGCACTTCTCCTTGATGGTGTCAAGGGTGATTGAATCGGGGGAGGGGAAGGCAGCATCGATCTCAGCAATAAGCTTCTCCATTTCCGTTGGGTTTTCCAAGAGCAGCTTCAAAGTCCAAAAGAGAGTGTTGGCTGTGGTGTCGATAGCACCAATCATCAAGATGATCAGCTCTGCTCTAACATCTTCAATACTGAAGGGCTTCCCAGTAGCGTCATCAATCATATCTATTAAATCCTGGAGGGTATCCTCTTTGGGACCTTCTTCTCTGCGTTTGTCTATGATTTCCTGGCAGAAGCGAATCATTGCCTCAAAGCCCTCTTGGCCAAAGTGGCCTTTGGAGTGCTTGACTTGGGGGACTAGGAACTGGAGGATGCCATAAAATTGGGCATCTCTAAGCCAATTGACAATGGGGTGGTCTCCATTGCTAACAAGGTTGAGTTTACAGCTGAACAGGAAGTCGACCACAACGTCAAAAGTTATGAAATGGAAGGCTTCATAGATATCACAAGTCCCCAAACGCTCCAGCTTCTCAACGAACGGAGTCAGCACATGCTCCTTTATTGTAGGCTCGATCTTCTTCAAGCTGGGAGAGCCAAATATCTTCTTAACAACACGTTTCCATGAGTTATAGCTCTGTTGGTTGCTGCAAATTTAGAAGACCAAGAATCAAGTTACCTCACCGTCGCCATGTTTGCTCCTCCAAATGAAAAGGCTTGGTACAGCTGACTCTTTAGAAACAGATTGGACTTGTAAATGATGTCTACACTCTTCTTTGAGTTCATGGATACTTGGTTGGGTCCAAAATGCACGATTGGGCCATACTCTTCATGAAGATCGCTCAGCTTCGTATGCAACTTTGCTTGCACCAAGTAATACTTCTCATACAACCCAGTGACCTTTCCCAGCCAAGGTCCAGGAATCTGTGCCAACGGAGATCTAAACATTCGATACCAAATCTACTATTAGAATCATACAGACACCTTACCTGCCATGCCAAGACCCCAGCCACAAACAGACAAAATAAAACCAACACCATCTTAGAATCAAACCAAACTTCATTAATGATTTTATATAGACA
This sequence comes from Entomophthora muscae, assembly GCA_014839935.2. Lineage (NCBI taxonomy): Eukaryota > Fungi > Entomophthoromycota > Entomophthoromycetes > Entomophthorales > Entomophthoraceae > Entomophthora > Entomophthora muscae. The sequence goes on from QTSX02007104.1 coordinate 17,489, forward strand.
TGTTTCCCACCCATGAAGCATACCAAATGTTGCTTTTCCACCCATAAACATCATTAATATTTACATCAAACATAAACAATTCCCACTTCCGCTACATTCATGCATGTGGCCTTTGTTAATCAATCAAACTTCACCCACGTATTTCCACCCTGCTCCAGAAGATGGTAATAAATTACTCTTTCATTTAGAATTTATAATGAAAACGCTGAAACAAAATTGATAAATTCTTCATACCTTATGCACGGAAGTCACCAAAACCGTCCAATGAAACTTGCTGCAGCTAAATAGCAAAGTTGGTTGGATCTGAATGGAAACCCCAGCTCCCTACCAGTCGGTTCGGCCTGCAGCTATCGCTTCAGTGGAGCTAAACCGCGCTCCATTGAAATCAAGCCTTAGAATAGATATTTATATCACCAAAGCCATCTTTAAACATCCTAAATAGCAGACCAATCAAAATCAGTTGCTTCCAAAAATATCTGTTGGATCATTTTTATGAGCAGCATTTTAAAAGACCATCTGCTTGATTCGATCAGAGTTGGTTATCCAGAAACCCCATTAGCATGACAACAACACAAAAGATGAATAAATCCTTAACCTTATCCTTGAATAGTTAAAAGCTTCTCGTTTTATTTCATGCCGTACAAAAATACACCAATCAGGAAAATCTATTATTTACTATGTAAATTTTTTACCTGTGCTAAATCCTTCAGCTACCAAAAAGAAAAAGGGATGGGAAAATTGGTTTACAATAATCTTTATTAAAGGAAATAAGAGGGGTTTTATCCCCAGTAAGAGGCCACCATGGGTGGCATGTGAAAATGGGTTTCTTAGAATTAATCTCCATTAACATGTGACTGGTCCTATTTGGAAAGCATATGTGGATTAATAGCTGTAGCAATCAATGAGAGTTTTGGTAGAGTGGCATGGATGAGTATTTTCCTAGATTAGCAACAGATTGATTCAAGCCAAGAGCAAAAAGAATATTCAATCCATTAAAGGTTTGGCTTGTTGCAACATCTTCCCCTCTAGGTCTCCAGGAGTGTCCTTGTCATCTAGGATTTCAGGAGGTAGGTTGTTAGGGGCCCTAACTCCATACTGCTAAATTAGCTTTTCCATGACTGATATGATGCTCTTGCACTGGCAGGCTCTTGCCTTGAACAACCTCAATTAATCATGGTACATGAATTTATCATTTTGCCTTTCCCCAAGGCCCTGTATGCAGTAGGTGGGATTAGGGTAGAATTTTAGGATGTTGGTGGGTCCTAAATTTTCAGATTAAAGTTTGGAGCAGTCAGGGTTTAATAACAATACTTTGTATCTGAGTTTGAACCATTTCAGGAGAAGTTGTCCCATGGTTTTTACGTGTTTAACTTTCCTCTCTCTGGCTGTATCACTTGGATGGCAAGAAATTTAGAGTCATCTTTTAGGGGAACCTTGGTTGGCAGTACCAATCTGGGAACATTGTTAGGTGTCTTTATCTCAGGTTAGGTGCTAAAAAATTCTTGTATGGGCTGTATTCAGTTGATGTTCTTCAACGTACTCTGAACCTCATCAGAGCTGTAGGTAAGTGGTTGGCCCATCTAGAAGGGTTGTTGATGAAGATTCTGTCAAGTGCATGGTCTAGAGACCCATTGAGCTTTTTGGCTTTCACATTAGCTTGGGGTTGATATGTTATGATCTCATTATTTTTATGCCTTGCTTGGTCAGGTACACATTTTCTTCTCTGCTATGATTTCTTTGCCTCTATTGATGACCAAAAGGTCTGGATACCAAATTTAGCCATAATTTTCTTACCAATAAACTGTCTTATGTTGTTACATGTGTACTGTTTGGTGGCTTGTACTACTGTTCATTGTGTACATACTCTATTGCAGTGATTATACATTACTTGTTGTTGGGCTTTCCAGGCATGAAACCTACATTATCTCAGGCTCATACCTTTAAAGGGGTTCCCACAGAGATGAATGGGTTTGATTTGGGAGAATTTTGGGACTTGGCAAATTTCTCTTAGATTTCACATTGGTCTACCAACTAAAAAGTGTCCCAGTATAGGGTTGGTCACTGATACTTGGTTTTGAGAACTTCAAATAGATTACAGGCTCTGGTTTGTACTATATCTAAATGATACCTTAGCATAGTATCCACCCTTTGTGTCACAGGCACATATGAAGCACTAGAGCCATCAGTCATTTTAGGGTGGAGAACACCAGGGATTTTCTGAAAACAGGTGCTTATTCTTTAATAAAATTCTCTGGGTAAGTTTGGTGGTCTCTTTTGGAAAGCCTTAATTTTTATTATGCATCCCTAGGAGGGGCCAATCAGGATCAAGTTATCCTGCTTTGTGGGACTGTTGTAAGTGAAGACACAAGAGGGCATCATTAACCTTCATTCCTCATCTGGCCTGTATTAAATTAGAATTTGGTATCTTTGACATGGCGCTGGGACAGGTTAATCAGTCTTAAGGTATACAAAGATCTTGCGTATGTTAAGCAGGTGGACTCCTTTTGGCAGTCTAGATATCAGCGTCATTTTACAAGACAGTGCACCTTGGCCAACTTTCCCTTGTCATTTATGAGATAGCAGCATTCTCTTTATTCAAGCTTGTGGGATTTTTTTGGCCAAATGTAGATACTTGTCTCCTTTCAATCCTATCTTGGGTACCCCTCTGATTGCCATGTCTTAAGTGCCAGTCTCCAGCTGGTAGTCTCCATGTTACATGGGGTATTAGAGGAGGAGTACCTCAGTGAGCTTTTTCTTTAGTTAACTGAATATGTAATATTTAGTAGTATCCACTTGAACTTTGTGTTCTTACCAGTGATCTGCAAAAGGGGGCAGCTAGAACATTATATTTGATAGTGGAACAACAACAATATGCACTATCTTGGGAAAGATGCAGCATTTGAGCTAGTCTTTAGGGGGTGAAATGTTTTTAATGGCCTTGACTTTGTTGTGGTCTGGTCTCATTCCTTTGGTACCAATGATGAGGCCTAAAAAAGATACTAATTGTTATAAAACATGCATTTAGAGGGGTTTGCTAGCAGTTGGTTGTCCTTGAGAGTTTGTAGTACTGCATGTAAGTTGACGCTGTGCTGGGCTTTATTGGGACTGTAACCAATGACGTTGTCTAAGTACACAAGTGTGTGTCAAACAATCTTCTTGGAAAATACTTGATTCACATTATCAGAATCACTCCTGACATAGCTCTTAATGAGGATCAAATAAAAAATAAGCACAGTCTATTGCAAAAGGGGAGAATTGCAAAATGCTAGATTGAGATGTCATTGCTTCATTAAGCATGATGTCATGATGGCATAGATGACGTAATTCATGCAATCATATCTCAGCTCTTAGTCAACGGATGCCAATGCCCAAACCTGCATTCAAGAGCTCTCACCAGCTCCTACAATGTATCTTAATAAATTAAGTCAGGTCAAAAAGGCCAATCAAGAGCTAAATCAAGAAAAAGCAATCCCCCTTCATGAACTCCTATTGCATGAAATGATGTCATCCATGCAAGTGTATCTCAGCAAATAAGAAAGCAAAATAATTGATCAACCACTGATTTTAAAACTCTTCATATTTTGAGCATCATTTAATAATGAATAAGTACCTGTTAAGAGTCCACCTTGCATGTAAAACCAATTGGAACGCAAAACCTTGGGAGGAACCAATCAGATAAGTCCCAGAATTAGGGGATAAAAAATAGAAGCAGGTCATGCAGTCCTTGAACAATTCAGGAATAAAATCCAAGCCCTGGCCATCAATCCTGGCACCAACCAATGGGGATCTGGGACCCAGACCACATGGTTTGTGCCAGACTCTTGCCAAACCTTACTACTCAGTCTAAAATTAGACCTTGAGGAAGACTTAGGCCCATTTACCCTACTGATAGTAAGCCATTGGCCACAACCAGGAATTGGTAATCCAGACCCAGATAGTAGAAGAACAAAGGTTTGACTATATTCCAATTGCCTGATTTCAGCCTTCATCATCCAGAATTGGGGATTCTCTATTCCCTGCTTTCACTCTCACTTGCAAAACTTTGCACAGTGGGAGACACTATAGATAAACACCCTTTGAATATTTGATAACTTAAGCTATTATTGAAGCTCTACCCAATCTTACTATCTATTTTCCTCCATTAATTATAGAAAGTAAGTTCTGCTGTGTCTATACAGCTGGGCTTTATACATACATGAAAAGAGTCAAAGGTGAATCAATCATTCCAAAGTTGAGCACCACACCCTCAAAAGACCCAAATATTTGGTCCTGAAGCCAGTTTTTATGACAGAAATTGCAGGATAGTACAAAGCCGTGTCTAAGTTGTGAGGGATAAACACCCAAATTCACATAGAGTTGATAATTAACCACCAACATGGCTTCAGATACTGTTTGGTAAAAATTCCAGAGAGAACACTAGGATTCAATAGGAATATTAAGGCTGGCCAGGTCAAACCTAAATATATTGCCTGGGACAAGATTGAAAAGCCTTCAGAATAAAACCCTGGATGTTGAGAGTTAACAATGGTCTCTGTTTTAAGTTCTATGGTAAAGAAATTACTGTTGGGAGGCATAGGAGTAGCATTGGACAAACCAGAAGGAGTAGAAATCAGAACCAGACCCCACCTTCCTGTTACAATACAATTTGAGATCAGATTGTAAGGATGTATTGGAGCAGGCAATCACTGGATGCATTGGTATATGTTGAAACCAAATAAATAAGTTTTAGATTGATTGAGAACTTTAGGAGGGCTCAACTCTTAAGGGCTGAACAATGAGAAGTTTTTGATATGTACCAGATTTATTGACTCAGCAATGCCATCTAAGTCTATGGCTCCTAACCCACCTCATCATTGCAACATGTATCTAGTCCAGCAAGCAAATTACATTTGAATGATCTATCCTTGATGACCTTTCTGATAAACAAGGTTGTATCAGATGATCCTCAGATTAAATCTATCTATCAGTATCAGTTTGGTACTAATAATTGGATCATGCTGATTAACTGAGGCAGTTGTGACCCACTTTTGATTGATGGCTTGATTCAAGCCCTTTAATTCTGTTAACTTTGGCAATGGTTTTCTGGAATTTCTTGTCCTCTGGCTGGGGCAATTTATTCTAGGCATCATGAAAACCACTATGACATCTAGGGTCATGTCTCCCTCTACCCAAAAAGGTATCTGGTATAGATAACACAATGCATGGCAATAAGGACAAGACCAAGAAAGAAAGGGAAGATAAAAAGTCAAAAGAGAGGCTATACTCCTCAATTAGAGAGATTCCAAACAGGGGATGAGATCTGGGAGATCAGCCACAATCAGAACAGGCTGTAACCTGGATCTCCTAGGCCAGGTATTGTAATGGAGATCTGACTTAATAACTTTTACCCAGTTAAAGGGGTTGGTCAAATGGCGGTGAAACTCATGCATCATGGACAAATCTACCTATACAGAGCTAGACAACCCAGCAAGGTCCACAAGCACCTGTATCCAAGGCCGAGCTTGATCAATATTGGATACAGCTTCCAGGTACCCTTTAGAGAATTTTTGAAGCTCCAGTTTCCAGCACCCCAGGGAAGATGTTGCACCATGTTTGATCCCTCCCTCTTAGGAAATTGTTTCCCAGATAATGTGGCTTGGCTACTGAATAGCTGGTGAAACTAATACCACCCCATCAAGCTGTATGAGGATAAGGTATTTGGAATCCTAATGCAACAATTCTTGGACAAGCCTCAGGGCTGCTGTCAGGAAGCCAGGCATAGGTAGAGGCATTAGGTGACTCAGGGCAGGGTACTGCTGGGCCAATGGGTAATGCCCACCATAAGATGGGTGCTAACTTGATAATGTAAGATAATAATTTCCTGAGTAAAGACCAGGGCCCCGAGTTGGGTACTATAGAGTCCACCAATCCTGTAAAAGCAATATAGAGTACTCTAAACAGCTAGGTGGATGTGGTCTTGGCAGTGGTGGTAGGTTTCATTGGGCGGTTGGGTTGCAGGGTTAAGGGCGGAGTCATAGGGACAAAGTAGTCAGACAGATAATTGTACTTGTCTTTTAATAATCTTGACGGTCTCACCTACTGTTGCAAATAACCAATGAGGATTCAGTATTTGAATTGGGGAATACAACAGTCCAATAGAAAGGACAGGGATGATAAGAATAAGATATTGTTTATTATGGAATACTGTGATTAATATACTATATGGGTAAAGCCACCAGGCTACAAGGGGGTGGCATGTTCCATGTAAGGTTCAAAGCCAAGGAATAACTTGTGCAGGGATCAGCAGGTCAAATTGGTAGCACTACTAATTAGGAGAAAGTGCCTGCAATTTGACATTGCCATCATATTGGTTCATACCATTAGATACATCAAAGGACAACTCATTGAGCACCCCCTGTGTATTGTAAGATATGTTGGCAGGCAAGTACAGAAACTTGGTTGCAACACCCCCTTGCCCCCTGCTTGTTGTCAGACATCAGGATCAGAGCCTGCGTGAGATCTGGAAAGGTCCGCACAAACAACCTTTGTGTGGGGATGGCACAGCAGGGGCACAATCAATTGTGGTGAAGTCTTTTGGTGTTTTCTTGGGAATTTTCAAGTTGGTAGGTGTGGTTGTCATATACCACAGCTATCTTGAAGGGCCCTAAGTGGTTGAGCTCTAACTTAGCTAAATTGGGGTTGAGGGCGTAGATGGGATCACTTGTGGTGTATCTGGCCTTGAGGTTTTTGTCCCTCCCTCAATTTGTTTGTGCTCAATTTCTCAGGCTTTGCGTGCCACTGGCTCAGAGAAGGGTTAGGCAGCAAGGGGGGGGTTTTGCAGATACTGTGGATTGTAGTTTCTCTTGTTCTACTCCCACCAAGCTGCTGGGCGTCCCAAAGGCCAGGCTTCTGGGGCTGAACCCGGTGCCCCTGTTGAGCCTCACTTGTAAGATGAGTAGAGCAGTGGGCAAGTGTTCAGTCCACACTGTATTAGGATGTTCCTGTGAGAGTTTGGCAATCAGTTGGACCAGCAAACCATTCAATTGTTCCACGCGTCTATTGGCTTGTGAGTGGTATAAGATTATGACTATTTGCTGAAGGGCATTCTTGGTGCAGTATGCTTTATGACATGCCCAAAGAGCTTGGGGCCACTATCTGTAATGAGATGTTTGTGTCACCCAAAGCAGGCCACAATTTCCTTGCCTATGAAGCAGGTGATGGTGGTGGCGGTGTGATTAGTGGTTGCCCATGCTACTGACTAACAAGTGAAGTAATTGATGGCTGTGATGATGTACTTCTTCCCAGGTCTGTCTTTGGGGAGAGGTCCAACAATGTCAAGGGCCAACTGTTCAAAGGGTTCTATGGCCTTAATGGGTAGGACATACATGGGGGTACAGGTTTAGATATGTTCTTTTCACAAAACACAAAAAGTCTCAAGGAGTCCAAGATGTTATGGCGCATACACGGCCACCAAACCTTATGTTTCATTATTTCAAAGAGCTTACATACTCTGATATGACCCAAAGTGTAGTGGTAGTGTAGTATGGTGCTGCCTTGTTGTGTGGTGGGAATATAAGGTGTCTTTTCACCTTCTCTGCCTGGCGGCAGACATTATCGGCATTGGTGGTGAACTGACTTTCATTGTCCTTCAGCTTGAAGATGGTTACCAAAATAAGGCCTTCATATCAGGTCGCCTCAGAACAGAGATAAAGCATTGATTAATCTGGGTCCAAACCATTGTCCCCAGTGATGGATGCTACATAGAGCCTAGAGTGGGTATCTGCTGTGAAAAGTTCCTTCCCAGGCTTGTATTTGATGCGCAACTAGTAGGGGGACAGATGCTTGACTCAGCCTACCTGGCGGCATATCAAGTGAGACTGTGTGTTGAAGTATTAAAGCAACTTGTGGTCCGTCAGGACACAGGGTGGTAATATGGCCCCCTCCAAGTAACAGTGCCACTTCTCAATGCAGTGCACAATTGCTGTTAGTTCCTTGTCATGGATTTGGTAGTGATATTCTGAGTCAGTGAGGTTCCTGGATTTGTATGCTACGGGGAGGAAGACACCCTTGTCAGTTTCTACCTGTAGCACACCCCCTATGGCTCTATCAGAGGCATCAGTTTTGAGTTTGTATTGGTGGTTCCAATTGGTGAATTGTAACACAGGTGCAGTTGTAAGTTTTTCCTTCAACGTCTCAAAGGCTTGATCTCTGACAGGGGTCCATTAGAAGCACTGTTTGGTATTTAGGAGCTTGGTGAGAGGTGCAATAAGTTCCCTGCAATTTGGGATGAACTTGTGCAAGTAGGCCACCATGCCTAAGAAGGTTCACCTGGCCCACATTAGTGGTGGGGTGGCATGCTTGTGATTGCCTTGATTTTGGTGGGGTCTGGCTTTATCCCTTGGGCAGAGATGGTGTGCCCAAGGAACAAGAGCTCCAACCTGAGGAATTCCCATTTAGAGAGTTTAGCCTTCAACTGGTTTTTCCAAAGGGTGTCAAGGACAGCACGGAGGTGTTGGAGATGTGTGGTTTGATCTTGACTGAAGACAATAATTTTGCCAAGGTACCCAACAACGCATGTCCCAATGAATTCCTCAAATGCTTTGTTCATTAACATGGCAAAGGTGAAAGGAGTGTCAATCATCCTAAAGTTCATGACCTGGTACTCAAACAACCCCTGCATGTGCAGAAGACAGTCTTTGCCTCATCCCCTGGTGCAACGCAGACCTGGTTGTACCCCACGGTAAGATTGATCTTGCTAAAGACTTTTGCGCCTGGGAGTGTGTCAAACAGGTTGTCAATCAATGGTATGTGTTACTTGTTGTGAGATTAGGCTGATTGACTACAAATTATCATGCTAATCATTGCAAGCAGATCTCTAGCAGTTACATGTTGTATTATCACTAGGTCAATATTTTATTAAGTGTAGTAATTATATGCCATATAATCAATAGTTAGTTATAATTGATATGGCAGTTATACACCATGTAATTGTTAGTTCATTATGATAGATGCAATGATTATACACTGTATTATCACTTGATTATCATTCCAATGTGTAGTGATTATATTTCATATATTACTAGTTTATTATAATTGATATTAGCATTATACTCTGTATAAATGTTAGCCAATATAATGATTATCACTGATTACACAGTGTTTAATCTTGAAATCATCAATCATGTATCACTCATTTTATCCTACTGGACGTTGTATTAACTCAGTCCCACCCAACCTGATGGACGTATATGAGTATATCAAACAATTGATGTGAATATGACTAGGAAATACCAAGTTTGGATCAGCATTCCACGGTGTATAATCGGGTTCCTTATTGGTTTGGATCAGCATTACACGGCAGATAATCCACAAGTTGATATTGGATTGAGTCCGCTATTATATGATGTATACCCCCCAACTCATCCCGTTGCATTAATAAGCAGAAGGCTTTCCAGCCAGAAAAGGATCACTGATTAAGCCTTGCAAATGGAATACCAGAATTCTACCTTCCAATGTAGGAGGACGGATTAGGGACCATTTATAAGCGTCAACTAAATACAGCATAGTTTCCCAGCGCAATAATAGGCGTGTAAGATACAGCTAATCAATAAATGATAGTAGGCTAGCTCAAGAAGAGCGTAGGTTGTGGCTGAAGGGCCATGTACGCCTTGCTAAGGTCAGTAGCAGAACACGTGCCAAGGACAGCCAATCAGGATAGACACAGCCAGCAAAGATGGACCTATTGCAAAGGTAGCCACTGAGAACTGACTGAAAGGACAAGAATAAGGGCTGTTGTAGTATATATTGATACAGGCACCTGAAAGAATAACAACATGTTCTTAGTTATGCCTGGATAGATTGCAGCTGCTGGCTAGATCATAATCCAGTTTTAATAAACGTAATTATCTTCAAAGTTCTATTCTATTGTAGTCTGTAGTGCTCTTGCATAGGATTAGGTAGATTACATTGTTAAGGCTAACATCTATCTGTAGCTTTGAACATACAAACCTTACACAAGTTGCTCAACATTGGTGCTCACTCAAAATTGAGCCTTTACCAATGCCCACAGAAACTGTCCCTGCCTGCCAAAGATTGTCCTTGGCTCCGCCCCCGCCCAGCTTTGCTGACAAGCATGGGTATGAAATTGAATCCTCAGACAGTGAGAGTGCTCCTGTTTTCTCCATGAGTAACCCCATTATTGTTCACCCTCCCGCAACCATCCCATTGGTTGTGGCCCCTCTGCCCTCTGTTCCTGAGGGTCTCACTTTGGTCCACTCCTACAATTGCATGCAGATTGTAGAGCTTGCTGAAGAGCTCTTACGTGGATTCTTCCTTGGTTCTACCAATTGCCCCAACCAGACCCAGAGCATCATTTTCCACTATTGTGACCAAGAATCTTACTGGCAGCTCTACTGGCTCTATTGTAACGCCTCCTTTCAGGCTCTCCAAGAACAAATTTCTGGAGGAGATCACGCCGTAGAGTACCTTGTGGTCTTTGTTCAGCCATCTGTCAAGCAGCTCCAGCTTGTTACCACATGCCAAAACCTTGAGTTGTCTTCCTTAGGCAACACCCTCCTCTCATGTTGTTGTGACTGGGCTGAGCAGTGGGCCACAGCCAACGCCTCCTTTTTGGAGTTGCCTGCCGTGGTCCTGTCTAATCAGTCCATGGGCGGAACACCCATGTCAGAATTGATGAACTGATTGATGTCCTCAACTCAAAGTTCAGAGCTATGGTCTAAAAAGCCATGGACACTTGTGGGGCCTCCCTGGCATGGCTCCAGGATGTACACAGATTCTGCGCTTAGTCAGATAAATTCAGTGTGCATGTGGAAGATGACTTGGTCACCATGGACCAGAACATAATTGCCCTAGACAAGGAGGTGGAACAGACTGGTTTGCAACTCCATTGGTTCAAGAAATATGTTCTGGATGACTTTCAGAGACTGGAAGCAAAGTTTGATAGCCATCTGAAGATATCTCACTTGTCTACGCCCAAACCGCTGCCATGCCCAAAAAGTGCCAGGATTGCAGCACTGGAGATAAAGGAAGCAACCCTGGAAAGCATAATCAGTGGATACAAGGGGTATTTGCCAGAGCTCACAAAATTATAATGGCCCTACAAAAAGAACAAGCAACCATAAAGGACTCCATTTCACAATTGTCCAAACCCACACTGGGTGTAGAGTCTGAGCTCTGTCAAAAAAGCCTCCAGATGGACCACCAGTGTCAGGATTGACAATTCTCCTCCTCTGGAACCCCAGGTCCAAGATCAGGAATCAAACCTGGAACCTGGATTCCCCCGGGCCGCCGGGCCTATGGACTGTGGGACCGCCCGCCTGCATTTTTCTGGGGGCAAGCCCCCGCGAGCTGACGCTGAAGATGATGGCCCACCCAGTGAAACAGATTGAGCCAAGGAAATTATTGCATTAAGTGGAGTGTCAATCACAACACCTAATGGAGGCAACCAGGCAACAACTATTAGCTTCATGAGTTTGAAGTCTACACCAGCAACCAATCAAGAGCCAACCCAAGGAAGAGGCACCGGCCTGCAACCTGGCCCCATGACCACAACACTAAAGCAAGATAACCAGGTAGCTAAATTGGGAGTCACAACCAATGAAAGAACTCCCAGACCAAGCGCCATTTTGCTGCCTTTAGACCCAAGTCCCAAATTCCCCTGGCCCTGCCTTTCTCAATGCCCTGATGACTCCCCCATGAAAAATGTTAAGTTTGGAGGTGGGGTGCTATATAGACCCAAGGACCCTGCGCTCCTAACTTATTGCCATTTTTGAATAAATGTTATGTTACTTTGGCTTATACAGCTACTGCCATATTTTGTATTTGCTGTCAATCAGTTCAGTTCAAGATCTCCCGGCCCTCCTTCCCCTCCACCCGCAGTTTTCTGTCCACCTGGCGTCCCCTTTGGGCCTGTTCATTTTACTGAATATCCATTAAAGCCTGAATATAAAGATTATACACCAGAGAAGATCATCAAACTTGACCCATTAGCCTGCATACAATCCGCCATCAGATACAACCACCAAGGCCTGTGGATATTCTCTACCCCCAAGCTATTTAGAGTAAAATTCAACTATCTCCCGACCTACAACATCTATATGAAACCGCTCATAACACCCAAACCAATGCCAGCCTCCTCCCCTGACCTCCCAACTGGCCATACCTGTAAGCTTTTTGGAATAGTGTACATCACCCTCACGGGGGTGGTGGACACCATTGTTCTGGCTGCTGGTCTGTGGTCTTGGGTGGGGAAGTCTGCTTCTTACATTCTAAAGTTAGCTCCTCTCTTATGGTGGGCCCTTCCAGCAAAAAAAAACCGGCCCAAGTTACCCCCAAAACCAGCGGGCCAGCCTCCCAAGAGTGGATCCCTAACATTATGGCAATCTTTATAAAACCTGGTACCCTGAGCCCCAAGATGTTGTTATTTCTTGGGGCATCTTGTATGCTTTTGTTATTGATTACCACTTATTACACCTATAAGATGACCATGAACCTGATCTCTTACATGTGAAAGAATACAAACCTGATTGACCCAAAAAAACCAATACAGCCGCCACTGTTACTGACAAGGCCTCTTCCTCACAAGTGCAAAACGTGATTTTGAACCAGTCCCTCACCAAGGTGGAGATGCCTCAGATGGGGAGACACATGCTTGAAGAAGCTAGACGCGCCATGCCGGTCCTCTGCCTGCATTTCCTTACCAACGCCTCCTCTTACACCAGTGAGACCAAGAAGATCCTTGGGGTTGCTTCCATGCTATCCAGGGATGCCTTGGACTGGTTTGGCAAGGCCACGGCTGAGAACGTGGAATTCTGCTTAGACTATGCCAAGTTTGAGGCTGAACTAATGGCCACCGGTGAAGACCGCAACACCAGATAATAAGCCCTGAACTCTCTGCTAGAAATTCAACAAGGCCCCCAAACCATCCAAGCGTACATTGAAAAATTCCTCAAACTGAAGACCCACACCCAACTTGAGGATGAAATAGCCACTATCATCTTCCAAAAGGGAGTTGATCCAGCCATTAAGGACTTATTGAAGCATCACCCACCCACCTTTGGGTTAGAAGACCTGATCCTCCTATGCAAGGGTCTCAGGATGAACCAAGAGAACGCTGGCTTCTCCCAGGGCCGCCAACCCCAAGCACCAACCCCCAACAGAACAGGGATGACCCCTGAAGAGCTCCAACAACACTACCGTGAAGGACTCTGTTTCCACTGCCACAAAGCGGGCCACTTGACCAGATCCTGCCCTAAGAAGAACACTGTCCCAACCTCCCTGGAACAAATAAATACTTCTTCCCTGTCTTACAAATTCATCCATGTGACTGTAGATGTAGCGGGTAACAAGCGCAAGATTGAAGCATTTATTGATACAGGGGCAGACAAAAGTTTTATTGACGCCAGCCTAGCAGAGGAATTAGGCCTGACAGCCTCAGAGCGTAGTCTTCAAGTAATCATGGGAAACAGCTCCTTGGACACAGGCTATGAGTGTGAACAAGAACTCCTGTTGACCATTGGACACAATTTATACCCGTTGTCCCTGATCCTCTTGTCAGGACTACCCCACCCCCTTATACTGGGTGACTCCTGGTCTGACAAACATGGCCTGGTCCTGAACTACCAAGAGCAAACCGCCACGTTGGGCCGACCAAAATCCTGTGACACTGTTCCCTTTTGCACAAACCAAGACTGTTCCCCTGCCAACAAACTCTTGGCTCTGAAGTTAGAACCTAGTGTTGGAATATTGCCTACCCCCTACAGAAATGGAACCATGTGTTTAGCAAAGACACAGCCATCAAACTACCCAGTCATTCAATCTACAACCACACCACAGACCTGCTGCCAGGGACACAACCACACCACGGCCCCATCTACAGCTATAACCACTGCAAGCAAGTGGGCTTGAAAGCATACCTTGGGGATATGACAAATAAAGGGTTCATCTGGGTGTCCAAAGCTCCCTGCTTGTCGCCCATGCTGTTTGTAGGAAAAAAGGATGGTGGGATGCAGCCATGTGTTAGCTACCAAAAACTGAACAAAATCACAGTGAAGAACCACTAACCCATTACTAATGCTGACAACCTCTGCAATGTACTGACTGGAGCCCAGGTGTACTCTAAAATTGACCTCTGAGACGTGTTCAACCAAATCCAAATCAAGGAGGGGGATGAGTACAAGACTGCCTTCAAAACTTGGTATGGGCTATATGGGTACCTAGTGATGCATTTTGGCCTCTTCAATGCCCCTAGTACCTTCCAAAGGATGATCAAAACCGTCCTAGGGGAATACCTTGACTGCTTCTGTGTTGCATATTTGGACAACATTCTCATCTACAGCAAGTCTCACAAGGAACACCTGCGCCACCTGGACCTCATATTAGAGAAACTCTCCCATGCCAATCTATACGCTAAGCTCAAGAAGTGTGAATTTTTTCAGTCCAAGGTAGAATTTCTGGGATACATACAAAGACTGGTGGCTTTGCAATGGCACAAGACAAAGTAGAAGCAATCACAGCTTGGCCAGTACCCAAGTGCAGGAAGGACGTGAGAAGTTTTTTGGGCCTGGCAAATTATTGCAGGGATTTCATCCAAAAATTTTCTCACATCACCCTTCCCCTGACCTGCCTGTGCTCTGACAAGGTCACCTTTGCCTGGACTCCAGAGTGTACTACCACCTTTGAGACCTTGAAACTTGCCTTCACCTCCGCTCCTGTCTTGGCCATGCCAGATCCCTCCAAGAAGATGCTACCCACAGAAGGAAACTACCCAATATATGACAAGGAGATGCTAGCCATAATAAAGACCCTGAAACATTGGCGCCAATAACTATGTGGCGCTGAACACCCAGTGAAAGTCCTGACAGACCACAAGAACTTGGTCTATTTCTTCAAACCACGCCAGCTTAACCAACAACAAACAAGATGGGCCCTAGAGCTGGCTGACTACACCCTGACCATAGACTACAAGCCAGGGAAGGTGAATGTGGTACTCAACGCCCTAAGTAAAAGAACTGACCTGGCACCCACTCACCTAGAAACCTGCAACCACAACACTCAAGTACTCTTGGACCCAACTAGCCTAGGCATCCACCTGGGATTGATGAAGATCAGAGCCAGCAAACCAGAAGTACTAAGGGCCCAAGCATTAGACGAGTTCACCAAGACCCTGATTGCAGACCTTTCAAAATCCTTGGATAGCTCCCATTACCAAAAAGGCTACTCATTGAAGGAAACCACGCTAATGCTCCACAACCAAATCTTTGTACCAGAAGGGGACATCAGAATCAACTTTTTGAGAGACTACCACAACTCGGAGATGATGGGACACCCAGGTAGGCTCAAGACCCTTCAAAGCATCAGGAGGAGCTTTGCCTGGCCAAAAATGAATCAAGACGTGATTGCATACCTGAAGGGGTGTGAGACCTGTGGAAGGACCAAAACTTGCAGAAACAAACCTGAAGGACTTCTAAGACCCTTGGATATACCCCATGGGCCTTGGAGATCTGTCTCCATGGACTATATTGTGGAACTGCCTCCATCCCTCTTGTATAATGCAATCCTAGTCATGGTAGACCGCTTCACCAAAATGGCATACTTTGTACCAACCACCACCAATTGCACAGCAGCAGAAACAGCCCAACACTTCCACAACTACATCCTCACGCAACACGGGATACATGAGGAAATCATCACAGACAAAGGACCCCAATTCACGTCAAACTACTGGATGCAAGTGATGAAAGACTTAAGAATTAAGAGATGTGTATTGACCTCCTAACACTCACAGACAGACGACCAAACTGAGCAAGTGAACCAGATCCTGGAACAATACCTCCAATGATATGCCAACACTGACCAAGACAACTGGTCAAAGATGCTTCCCATGGCCCAGTTCACATACAACAGCAAGGACCACGCTTCCACAGGAATGTCCCTATTCAAAGCCAACTATGGATTTGACCCCACCTGGGACCCCCAGATTGGCAAAAAGGAATCAAACACCACTGGGCGCTCCTGGATTGAACAGATTCACAACACACAAAAAACATGCTTGACCAACCTGAACCGTGCAGTGCAGACATACAAAGCCTTTGCTGATTGCAAACAAACCCCGGGCCAACCCTTACAAGTTAGAGACAAAGTATACCTAGACTCCCAGAATGTACCCCTACATGTGCCTTGTAGGAAACAAGTTCACAGGAGAAGCAGCTCCCATAAAATCACCAAACTAGTCAGTGAAGTTGCCTTCAAGCTGGACCTTCCCCCCTCCTGGAAGATCCATGATGTGTTCCACTGCTCCCTGTTGTTCAAAAAGGATAGGAATTTGCTTCCCCACCAAAAAATTAAGACAGCCCCCCACCCATCCAAACAAACCGCGGTGAGGAATATGAAGTTGAATACATACACGGCGGCCAAACTCACTACCAAAAACCCCAGTACTACGTCAAGTGGAAAGGATACCCACTAGAATAAAGTACTTAGGAGCCACTGAGCAACCTTACTAATGCCCAAGAAGCCGTCTAACTCTACCTGAACAAGAAGAATTGGGAGGGTGGGAGCTCAGGAAAAGAAGGGGATGATGTCAGGATTGACAATTCTCCTCCTCTGAAACCCCAGGCCCAAGAGCAGGAATCAAACCCGGAACCTGGAATCCCCCTGGCCGCCGGGCCTATGGACTGTGGGACCGCCTGCCCACCCGCATTTTTCTGGGGTCAAGCCCCCACAATCTGACGCTGAAGATGATGGCCCACCCAGTGAAACAGATTGACCCAAGAAAATTATTACACTAAGTGGAGTGACAATTACGACACCTAATGGAGGCAACCAGGCAACAACTATTAGCTTCATGAGTTTGAAGTCTACATCAGCAACCAATCAAGAGCCAACCCAAGAAAGAGGCACCGGCCCACAACCTAGCCCCATGACCACAACACTAGAGCAAGATAATCAGGTAGCTAAATTGGGAGTCACAACCAATGAAATAACTCCCAGACCAAGCGCCATTTTGCTGCCTTTAGACCCAAGTCCCAAATTCCCCTGGCCCTGCCTTTCCCAATGCCCTGATGACCCCCTCATGGAAAATGTTAAGTTTGGAGGTGGGGTGCTATATGGACCCAAGGACCCCACGCTCCAAACTTATCACCATTTTTGAATAAAGGTTATGTTACTTTGGCTTATACAGCTACTGTCATATTTTTTATTTGCCGTCAATCAGTTCAGTTCAAGATCTCCCAGCCCTCCTGCCCCTCTGCCCGCAGTTTTCTTTCCACCTGGCGTCCCCTTTGGGCTCATTCATTTTACCAAATATCCATTAAAGCCCAAATATAAAGATTATAAACCAGAGAAGATCATTAAACTTGACCCATTAGCCCGCATCCAATCACCATCAGATACAACCGCCAAGGCCTATGGATATTCTCTACCCCCAAGCTATTTAGAGGAAAATTCAACTATCTCTCAGCCTACAACATCTATATGGAACCACCTGTAACACCCAAACCAATGCCAGCCTCCTCCCCTGACCTCCCAACCAACCATACCAGTAAGCTTTTTGGAATAGTGTACATCACCCTCACAGGGCTGGTGGACACCATTGTTCTGGCTGCTGGTCTGTGGTCTTGGGTGGGGAAGTCTGCTTCTTACCTTCTAAAGTTAGCTCCTCTCTTATGGTGGGCCCTGCCAGCAAAAAACCCGGCTCAAGTTACCCCCAAAACCGGTGGACCAGCTGCCTGAGAGTGGATCCCTGACAAACAGAATGTCCAAGACCATCTGACAAGGATGGAAGCTCAGATACAACTAATGGAAACAAAAGGCTGTAAGTGTATCCCTACCAGCCAACAGATGTCATCATCTATGTCTACCAGCCACTATGAAAATGCTGACAACATCTCTGAGGAGGAAGTGGAACACACAAACAGGTGGATTCCCAAGGTGTTCACCATCCTTCCTACCAGATAACCATTCACGCCAAAAGCCACACCTAGGGCTAGGCATAGCTATATGGCGGATAGACAATCAACTGCCTCCCCACATCAGCAGATTGAGCCCACAATTGTAAATGAACAATTTAAGCCGCTCAACCTCCCCAAATTCAACAAGCAAGGGAATTTACATTCTTTACTAAGACTTTTTGAAATGGCAATGAGAGGCGCCAGCAACCATCAGAAGGCAACCACACTCATCACCACATTGGACCATTAAGTGTAAATTCACTGCCACCCCTGGCTTTATATTGTAAAATCTTCCCCTGCCACACCAAGAAAGCCCCAAAAATGCCAGCCAAACCCCTCCATTCTTTAGGGGATTTAGCATACACAGTTAATGAGAGGTTTGTGCTAGCCTACCCCACAGACTCCCTGCCCTTGGTTGCTCCCCCCTGGGAAGAAACATAGGTCATTTTAGACTACTTACTAGCCTGGTGTTGTCTGTTTTTAAAAACTATCAGAGCCACCCAATCAAGTGTCGCCACATCAATGCTTGACAACTCAGTTGACTCCCAAATGTCTGGCACCTCTTCCAGCCAATCAGATCAGATCACAGAAATTGGAGTAAAACTCTCCAGTCCCCCTGAGCCTATCCAGCAAAGTTTTTTATCTAGCCTTTTAGGTTCAGCTCTAATTGTCATGTGATCAGTTTATTGCAATCCATTCCTTTTAACCAAGCAAGGGACTTTTAGTCCCCTGCTTGTCTATTTTCTAATATATTAAAAGTTTGGAGTCCTTTGCAACTTATTTTAATTACTATTGCTGTTTGGGACCCAGTTTTGTGTTCTTGCAGCCTAAGGATTAAAGTGTTAGTTGCTGCTCTAAAGCTTACCTTGTGCCAACCGGTTTGAACCCAGCTTCTCTTCTGGGATCTTATACTAGTGTTAGTTTACCTAGTTGTTGTCTTCTCTGCTTTTGCTTTTGAAAACAGAGTTTGATATTCGAATTTTCAATTGATTTTCTTTATAATCTCTATTATTATTTTGAATTTTCTCTTAAAATTGTTGTTTTCAAACACGCTCTTGCTTGACGTTACAACCAAGGCTCCCAAGACCATAGTAAAGCTGTTTAAATCTGTTCTTCTGCTCTTTTGCTATATTTTGCTAAGACTACCCTGCCTGAACTTTTCCCACTTTTTTTGTCAAAAAATCATACCAACCTGCTCCAAATTTTGTGGAAAATATTCCTATAATACTCCCAGCCCTTAAATTTATGGTGTTTCCCCTGGCTCTGTTCTTGCTGCTTCTGTGGTCCACCTCCCCTGATTTGTGGGGGAAAATCTCTTTGTCTGCCTGGCTTGTAGGTGGAGACCCTTCTAGTCTCTGGGACCTCCCCAGCAGCCTTCTCTTTTCTGGAGAGACTGTGGTCAAGAGCCTGACATGTGATGACTTGGACACTGTGGATCATACTTCACCTGTTTCTGAAGAAGCTGTTCCTCCTATGCCTCCCCTCCCCAGCGTGGTCCAGAGCCATTCAGTACCCCTTGGGCCCTCCAAGGTGTCCTCTCCTGCTCCCACCTGTACCCCTTGGTTGCTCACCGGCCTGATATTGATGGGCTTGAACACCTACTTCCCTCAGTTGTCCCTGGTGTCGTCCCTGTGGTCCCCCCTCCAAGCAGCTGTCCCAGTTCTTCACTGGATGGCGTCCTGGTGGTTTTTTTCACTGGGATGGGAGCCAAACTTAGTTAGTTTAGCCCCCCCTCTCACAGTAAGCGTCAAATTGGTGATGCCACAACTACCTGAGACCAACTGGAGCTACCAGGAAGTAAGACAGGCTTTACTCAAGGATTTTGGTGGAGAGGATATCCTCTTCACCATGAAATCCAAATTTGGAGCCATAAATTTTGCCCCAGGCAAAACATTGCAAGAATTTGCATAAAGGTTCTATCACAGCGTGTTGGTACTCCTTGGTTCTGGCATGGTCTCCACCTTTGACATTTGTGCTGCAATGAAGCAGGCAACCCATCCTTACAAAAAAACTCCACATAGCAATGACCCCTGCCTACAACAAGGGAAAGGATGTGTCAGAAATTGTGGACTGTCTTTGTAGCCACGCTGAAATGTTTGGTCCCCCCAATAGACCCAAACCTAAGCAACCAAAGACGGCCTACAAAAAACCACACTTTCAGAGAGAGGACTCTGCTAAGTTCTCTGCACACCCTCCTGATGTGAAGGGTCCCTACTGCATTGCCTGCAACACAGCAGGACACTGGAAATCAAAGTGTCTGACCAACACCAAGAAGGTACATGTTGTACAATCCCATTCCGCTAGCACAACTGAGGGAAAAGCCAAGGCGGAGTAGAAGAGGGAAATTATACCTCTGCTAAATCCCTCAACCTTTCCATCAAACCTGTCATCAAATTACACCACCCAGAAGATATGCATGAGGACGCAATTCACATGGTTTTAGCCAACAATCTCTATGCTGTGACTACCTGCTCTCAAACCAAAGTCCAGCACAAAGAGGCTGCCCTAGCTGAAGTATCAAAACCTTATGCAGCTCAAATTCAGGATTCCAGGGGAAACCACTGTTTGCCATGCTCTAACAATACCCTAAACTTGAATTCAATACAAGTAGCTTCCCCTCTGACAAAGCTTAAGTCTGCATACCCTGATGTCTGCAAAAGCCTTCTCTGCACCTTGGAGAGTGATGAGGAGAACAGGATACACACATTAAAAAGCCTCAATGACTCTTATATTGATTGAACATACATTGACATATAGGTTAACAAACATTACATTCAAGCAATTAGGGATAGCAGTGCCCAGTTTAGCATCATCTCCACTAAGATGGTAAATAAACTGGGTATAGCCCCAGATGTTGGCTATGGATTGCCATTTGGTTCCATTGTGGTATCCACTCCAGCAGTTGTATTGCCAAACGACACCTATGATTTCCTCATATGCACCTCTTTCCTGGTGAAATATAGAGCCATGACACATTGGGGTCTTGCTACCTTCAAAATCCTTGGTCAAACCCTATCCTTGTTCTTCAGTAGGGAAGGAAAAGACTTTGTACCTAAGCCCTGTAAGTTTGTCAACCTGGATTATGCTGACAGAAATGTCACTGTGAAATACAAAATTGTTGGGAAACATAGATGTAAACCCCCTACACAGATCCTGGAGCATAAGGGTATCCTGTTAAGGAACAGGTCTGCATTTTCACTGGAACCTGGTCACCAGAAGATTGCTGAGACTGGGATGTCTGTGGTTGTCCCTGAAGGGTTATATGGGGAAGTCCTCAAACCCTGGGGCTGTTTGTGCTTTGAACCTTGCATTGCACCAGGCATTGTTACCCCTGGCCAACAGGAGATCCATGTCCTCTTGACTAATATCACAAAGAAGCCGCTTTCTATCAAGAAAGACCAAGTGGTAGGCTTCTTACATTTCTACCCCACAGAGGAACTATCCAAGGTCAATGGATTTGACACATTTGAGTAAATGGGTATATTGGACAAACCTGAACAAGCAGTACACCTGACTACGCCCCTAGCAGACCTTTACTCCCTTGGCCCTGAGAAACAAGCTCAGGCATCTTTTTTGTTCAAGAAGTACTGCTCAATCTTTGCTGAAAGCAATCATGATCTGGGTTGTTCTGAAGGAGTAACCCATCACATTGATACAGAATTCACTCCTCTCATCTGCATGTGCCTCATACAAAAATCAAAAGCAAACAAAAAATTTGTCTCTGAAGAAGTCAGTGAGCTGCTGAAACAAGGCATGCTGGTCTTGTCCAAAAGTCCTTGGGTGTCTCCTATTCTAATTTTCAAGAAGAAAGATGATCTAACCGAGTTGTCATCAACCATCAATGCCTCAACAAGGTTACCAAAAAAGACTCATACCTCTTACCACGCATAGACAATACATTAGACCGCCTCAGAGGTGCCAATTACTTCTCCGCCATGGACCTCATATTGGGCTACTGGCAGATCAAATTACCCCCCCCAAGGAACAGGAAAAATGCTCCATCATAACCTTGAAAGGA
Organism: Entomophthora muscae; assembly: GCA_014839935.2. Classification (NCBI taxonomy): domain Eukaryota; kingdom Fungi; phylum Entomophthoromycota; class Entomophthoromycetes; order Entomophthorales; family Entomophthoraceae; genus Entomophthora; species Entomophthora muscae. The sequence continues at coordinate 39,455 of QTSX02007104.1, forward strand.
CTATTCCAACCAAGGAGGATACTGCAAGGGCTGTGCAATGCGCCTATAACCTTCCAGTAAGCAATAGACACCATCCTTGGCAACCTTAAGCTCTCCTGCATCTTAGTGTACTTGGATAACATCAATGTCTTCTCTAGAACTTTCACCAAGCATCTAGCTCACTTGGAGGAGGTCTTCAAGAGGCTAGTGGCTTCCAATCTTAAGATAAATTGCACAAATTTCAGTTCTTTAAAGACCAGCTGGAATAACTGGGCTTTTTCATAGATAGTCACAGCCTGCGGCCACGACCTGCAAAAACTGAAGCCATCTCTAAGATGAAGCAACATGAGTCAAAACACGGCATACAGGTCTTCTTGGGCATGGTTGGTTACTATTTTTGTTTCATCCCCCGCTTTGCAGCCATTAGAGAACCTCTCTTCCACTTGCTGAAGCCAGGAGTTGACTTTGTTTGGAGTAAGCAATGTCAAGGCGCCTTCAAAAAACTTTGATTGGCCTTGTTGAGCAACCCTGTTCTGATGTACCCAGACTTTAACAGACCCTTTGTAATCCATACCAACACCTCACTTATAGTGGCTGGGGCTGTACAATCCCAACTTGACAGCAAAGGACTCAAAGTCCCTGTGGCATACACTAGTAGAACGCTAAATATTCATGAACACAACTACATGGTGATAGAGCGTGAATGCCTGGTGATCATCTACACATGCAGGCAATTTTGGGTCTACATCCATGGTGTACAGTTCACAGTGGTCACAGAACACGCATCCCTAGCTTGGCTCCAGAGCCTCAAGGAGCCAGAAGGCCAACTTGCTTGCTGGGCGCTGAAACTACAGGCCTTGGACTACAAAATCCTCTACCGCCCTGGCAACAAGCACCAGAATGCAGATTGCCTATCACTCTTACTCACTGTGGCCTTAGTGAGCCCATTAGCTGATCTGCTGTACTGCAAAATGATGACCGGGGAGTTTAGTGACAAGCCTAAGAAAGTACAGCATATTCTACAAGACCTCTGAAAGGATACAGTACTACGCAATGGTGTGCTATACAAGTTGGCGGATGGAAAGAAACACATATTTCCTCCTCCCTCCAAAAGGACTAGTATTGTCACAGCTGCTCATAAGGCAACAGGTCATGGTGCCTTTTGGAAACCAAGGAGATCCTGTCTTGCACCTACTTCTGGCAAGAAATAAATTTCAACATTCAAGAGATAATTGACTGCTGCATTGATTGTCAAGGGAATAAGCCACTACAGAAAAGCACAACTTATCAAATAGTACAACCCCATTTTGCCTGGCATACTGTATCAATGGACGTAGTGGGACCACTCCCACGTAGCAGCCCTGGCTTTTGTTATGTGATAGTGGCTATTAATCACCTCACTAAGTGGGTAGAAGCTTGATCCCTAAGGAAGTTAGATGCCCCTTCTACTACACAATTTATCTTGGACGCCATCACACTTTGCCACGGCTGCCCAAAGTTTCTACTCTTAGATAATGGGACTAACTTTACGGCCTCAGTAATATCAATAGTAAACGACCTCATGGGAGTTTGTGGGGTACTCTCCACCTCATACCACCCCAAATCCAATGAGTTGGTGGAGCGCGTCAATAGTACCCTAACCCAGATCCTCCAGAAATAAGCAACATCACGTACATCTTCCTGGGTAACGTACTTAGGAGCAGCAGTGTTTGCGTACAACATTTTGCTTCACTCTACCACAGGAGCGTCTCCATTTCAACTGATGTATGGCCGCTACCCTGTCATTCCGCCCGTCCTATACTTAGCCACAGGTGACCCTGTAAAACTTTCCTACAATCAGTACCTAGGACAACTGGCCAACTCCCTCATCAAATTGCAGGCATCTGCTTTTAGCAACACAGCTATCAAGACCCAAGCCAGATTTGAGAGTGACTCCACTAATAGAGCCCCACTGCCTTCTTTTGAGGTAGGGGATGGGGTTGCATTATGTGACACTCAAGGGGCGGGTAGATCCCACAAACTAGACAAGCTATGGGTAGGCCCCTTTGAGATCATAGAGAAAACCTCACCTAACACCTACACCATCAAGGATAATGATATTGGTCGCATATTCAACTATGTACATGCAAAGTTTCTACGTCCATTCCGCACCCCAAAGGAAGGGTCTAATTAAACACTATCTGAACTTGCCATAAAATAAAATAATAATAAGTAATATAATTCATAATAAGAAAAGTATAAAAGATATAAAAAGATATAAAATAATAAAAAAGATATAGAAAGTACACTATATTGAAAAAGGACATAGTCCTATGAAACTTTATTGATGAGGGTCCTCTTTGGGCTCCTCAGGGACATGATGGGTGGTAGCCTCCACATAGTCACCAAAAGCGTGGGTGGCCACCACCTGATAAAGGACAACAACGTTTCAAAGCCACATACACTGTGCCTTGGGGAAGAGCTGTTCCCAGTGCATGATGGGCGCAGTCAAGGTCAGCTCCCCATCTGCCAAGCAACCCAGACCACACTCAATGGGGAAGCATGCCCTCAACACCAGGCACTTCATAATAAATTCCTCTGAGGGATAGTCAACCATTAGACCCTGCTGACAGTGCAACACTTCACAACAGTAGAACTCCAGGATGGCCTGCATCTGGTCCAAGGAACCGTGAGGAAGCAAAGGCTTGGGGACCAGGAAAAGGTTACCCAACAAAGCCATGTGATGGAGATACTGGGAAGAGTCTCTAGTCTCCAATCTCTCCAGGGTGATGTTGATGACGTTGGCCAGCCAGTTGTGCTGGTTATAAGAACATTTTAGCCCTCACTGCCAAGTGGAATTGGGACTAGGCCCCCAAGCACAAGACCAGACTTGCACCACTGCACAATTGAATTCAATTACCCTCACATAGTTGGCATACAAAGCCACATTAGAGCGGGGAAGCTCTACCAAGACCCCCTCCAGAGGCCAGGCCAGCTCATAAAAGGCCACAGAGCAAACAACAGGAGGGTGATACTGCTCCACATGTTGAAGACAGGAGTGGACATCTACCCATTGCTTGAAAGACAGGAGGGCAAAGAGGAACTCACTCAGGAATTTTTTACCCTGAAAGTGGCTGTTGACCTAAAAGTCCACATGATTGGGGTCATACAAAAGGACAATGCTACCCAACAGAGTAGGGTCAGGAGCATATGGTACAGCAGGCGGCGGAGGAACCATGGCCCTGGTCTGCCAGGCGGCTGGGTCTACTGAGGTACCCAATTGGCACCCCCAGCCATCAAAGGAGGACAACTCTCTTTTTCAACCTGCTGCTCCAGGATGGGGCTATGTGGGCACTGGAAGGGATTGATTACCACAGTGGTGGCCAAGGACAACTCCAAACAGGTATCACTTTCTTGGGCTTGCAACAAACACCACCCATAGAATTAGAGGCACCCGCCTCCTTGCTCTGGCAGTTGAATTCTTGTTGACGCTCCTCTAACATGGTTGCCAGTAACTCCTGGTACTCCTCCCTGGTGCTGAGACGGAAAGATGCTGTTAAGAAATCCATATGCCTGATTCTCTTCTTACCTTCCCTATTTATGGTCAAGAGGGGGTTAATGTGAGATTAGGCTGATTGACCACAAATTATCAGGCTAATCATTGCAAGCAGATCTTTAGCAGTTACATGTTGTATTATCACTAGGTCAATATTTTATTAAGTGTAGTAATTATATGACATATAATCAATAGTTAGTTATAATTGATATGGCAGTTATACACCATGTAATTGTTAGTTCATTATGATAGATGCAATGATTATACACTGTATTATCACTTGATTATCATTCCAATGTGTAGTGATTATATTTCATATATTACTAGTTTATTATAATTGATATTAGCATTATACTCTGTATAAATGTTAGCCAATATAATGATTATCACTGATTACACAGTGTGTAATCTTGAAATCATCAATCATGTATCACTCATCTTATCCTACTGGACGTTGTATTAACTCAGTCCCATGCAGCCTGATGGACGTATATGAGTATATCAAACAAGTGATGTGCATATGGCTAGGAAATACCAAGTTTGGATCAGCATTACACTGCATATAATTGGGTTCCTTATTGGTTTGGGTCAGCATTACACGGCAGACAATCCACAAGTTGATATTGGATTGAGTCTGCTATTATATGGTGTATAATCCCCAACTCATCCCGTTGCATTAATAAGCAGAAGGCTTGCCAGCCAGAAAAGGATCACTGATTAAGCCCTGCAAATGGAATACCAGAATTCTACCTTCCAATGTAGGAGGACGGATTAGGGACCATTTATAAGTGTCAACTAAATACAGCATAGTTTCCCAGAGCAATAATAGGCGTGTAAGATACAGCTAATCAATAAATGGTAGTAGGCTAGCTCAAGAAGAGCGTAGGCTGTGGCTGAAGGGCCATGTACGCCTTGCTAAGGTCAGTAGCAGCACATGTGCCAAGGACAGCCAATCAGGATAGACACAGCCAGCAAAGATGGACCTATTGCAAAGGTGGCCACTGAGAACTGACTGAAAGGACAAGAACAAGGGTTGTTGCAGTATATATTGATACAGATGCCTGAAAGGATGAGAACAAGATCTTAGTTACACCTGTGATAAGGAGCGCCTTTTGGGGAAGCTTCAGATATGGAATTAAGAAAGAAGAGAAGTATATTTTATTGGATAATACTTTAGTCTTATATAGACTTTGCTGTGGCAGAGATTTAGTTGGATTGACCCTAGGGGTTGGTCATGTGCGGGATGGACTTGAGCCACTGGATACTTGGACAGTCATGTGATATTGCTTGGTTGCCATTCCTGGTATGCCAAACTGTATATTGGAAGGGCACCAAATTGGGTGATGACAGGATGTTAAGTAGGTTGGCAGTAGCCAGAATACTTGTACATCCAGATCCCTGACACCTGGATAGATTGTCGCTGCTGGCTAGATCATACTCCAGTTTCAATAAACGTAATTATCTTCAAAGCTCTATTCTATTGTAGACTTTAGTGCTCTTGCATAGGATTAGGTAGAGTAAATTGGCACATCTAACATCTATCTGTAGCTTTGAACATACCAGCAATAACCCAGGTTGCTCAACACTTGTTTTTAATGGTCACCTCATTTAGGGCGCGGTAATCTGTGACCAAGCAAAGGGACACGTCCTTCTTGGCTACAAAGAAGATAGCAGCCCGGTATGGCAAAAGTGAGGGACGGATAAAGCCCTTATCAAGTGCATCTTAAGGTGATGATGGAGGGTCTCATCTTCTTTTGGTGTCAAGCAATAGAGGGAACATGCCTTGGGAAGCAACCCGTGCAGTTTTACAGTATGCTGGATCCCCCAGGGAGGGGGTAGTTGGTCCAGTGTTTCATTGAAAAAGTCCTTATACTCCTTGAGGAGAGCGGCAAGTGCTGGTAGAGGGGGGGTAGTCAAGGGGAGGGCCACAGGTGGTTCTGCACAGATAACTTTGACTGAGGATTGATTGAAGTCTAGTTCCCCCCTTGAACTCATATGAGCATGTTTATGTTATTCTAACAAACACGGTACCGTGAAGCAACTTGTTCATTTTGACAGGATATATCTGGAAACCCACCCCATTTCTATTGAGGGTAATTACAGATGTATCCCAGTCAATTTAGGGACAGGTGGGACAAAGCCAGTCAAGGCCAGCAATGACATTGTGGCTGAGCCCTGCCATGATTGGCCCAGAGAGCTTAACCTGGACGTTTCCCATCCTCACAGAGAAGGGTCCCAACTCCTGGGTAATTGCTATTCTACAGGAGTCAGCCACTAATACTTCCTTGAACCTGCTTGGTACTTGGTCTAGTTGTTGAGTGTTGGCAAACACCTGGTCTACCATAGTGTGATTGGCCCCAGTGTCTACCAATAGTCTGTGAGGGTTCCCACAGAAACGGAAGGGATAGGCCAAACAAGTGACTTTATTTGAAGAGTGGCTTGCTTGGTGTATGGGCCGTTGCTATGGACCTGGAAGACATTGAGGTCCTCAACTCCATGAATGTTGTAGTCGCAGGGGTTCTTTGCACAAAGGGATTGAGAGTGTGGGTCAAGTGGGGGTGTAGAACCTCTTGTAACTACACCCTCCAGACTTTTCCCTGGTCTTCAATCTGGGCTAGTTGGAGTTCCCCCTCGCGGGGGCGCTTACCCCCATTTTCCTGTTGCTGCGGCTGACAGCAACCTACTTGGTTGTGAGCGCTGCCAGTTGCAGGACAAGGTTGGGGTGGTGCGGCATTGGAGCGGCAGAAGCCCATTGAAGCCTGATTATTGGTCTCTACAATGGCCGTGTAGCAGTCATCAATAGAGGTACATCAACCTATGGGAACCCAATTGCATATATGGGGTTTAAGCCCATTAACAATCAAGGTAAGGAGCATGGTGTTCCCGTTGGTCATGGCTTCTGGGGTGGTAGCAAGGGCTTGCTGCCAGGCGGCAAGATATCCAGGAACAGACCCAGTCTGTTTAATAGCCAGGAGGGGAGTTCCCACTATGATGGGTGAAAAGGTTTCACTGTAGCGGGACTTTGCAGCATCCCTGAACAACGCCCAAGTAATCTCTATTTCTTGGCTGACCCAGTTGATGAACCAGACTGCAGCAGGTCCTGTAAGGCAGCCCAAAGCAGTGGCAACCCACATGGGCTCAGGTACTTGACAGATACAGAGGTGGGTTTTGGTAGAGTGGAGCCAACTGAAAATGTTGGCCCCTTTGACACCTCCTGCAAAGGATTCCAGCTGGAGGTTGAGCATGCGCTGGGAGAGGTCCAACTGGGGCAGGGTGACACTTGTGTTGGGCTGCCCTAGGCGGAGTTGATTATACACGCTTGTAAGTACTAGCTGGTCTTGATAGATGACATACCCGTTGGGGATGTCCTCCTCAGTGATTGGCAGGAAGGTTTCTTGATGGGGAGTAGCCATACGGCCCATACTCTGTCCTCTCTTTGGGGAATTTTCTCTTTAGGTAGGTTGTGAACCTGCCACTGCTACCACTGTTGCAACTGAACCAATGAGGATTCAGTATTTGAATTGGGGAAGACAACAGTCCAATAGAAAGGACAGAATAATAAGAATAAGGTATTGTTTATTATGGAATAATGTGGTTGATATACTATATGGGGAAAGCCACTGGGCCACAAGGGGGTGGCATTTTTCATATAAGGTTCAAAGCCAAGGAATAACTTGTGCGGGATCAGAAGGTTGAATTGTTAGTGCTCCTAATTAGGAGAAAATGCCCACAATTCTGCATTACCATCAGATTGGTTCATGTCATTAGATATGTCAAGGGGTGACTCATTGAGCGCCCCCTGTGTATTATAAGATAAGTTGGCAGGTAAGTCCGGAAACTTGGTTGTAACTCTACCACTTTCCTTTGTGGCCTAGAGTTTTTGTCTCTCTAGAGTGGGTGGTTGCCTGGCTGTCTACTTAACCAGAGTTGAGATGAAAGATCACTAAACCTAAATAAGGTAGGATTTTCTGGAACCAAAGGTTCATAAAACTTTATTATCAAAAATGACAATATTGTCATCCCCATACCACTGGGGTTTAAATACCACATGATCTTGTTTCTTCAATTTTTGCGGGCTTCAGGCCCGTGAACAATTCACTAGCAGGGCATGGATCTTGGCTTTGAGTTTCAAAGGTGGCAGATCCTGGTTGGGCTTGCTCTGGTGAACAGAAGTGATGCTTTGTTCCACCACTGCTGTTTGCTATATCACCTGAGTAGTTCAATTGTACTACCCATTCTGGACTGGTGGCAGTTGGTGCTTATTGGCAGGGCTAGTAGTATGCCTTGTCTAACCTTCTTTAAGCAAGCCACAAGCTCTGCTAGGTCTGAGTCTTCAGTGGCACAAGGTTGGCAGCAATCTGGTGACCATTCAGAGAATCTTTCTTAACCAGCTGGCGGGTCGTGGAGTAATTCAACAACTCAAGTTTGTGACTCAACAGGTTGGAGGGTCCCCGTCCATCCTGGATGACTCAATTTGTCTGTAGATGATTAGGGTTCAATTCCTGGGCTTTCAATGCTGGTATTGAACTTTCAGTCTTGGCCGCTGCAGTCTGGTGGCCCCCGTCTATCCTGGTTGGTACAAGGCATTTTCTGAGGGCTGGGTTCAATTTCCGGATTTTCAATACAAGTATTGAAATGTCATTCATGACAGCTGCCATGATATACGTGGACATTGTTTAGCTTGTTATAGTGCTTTATAGTACTCTTATCACATACCAGATAAAGTTGTATTGTCTCCATTCTCTTCCAGGTATCGTTATGTATACTTCCTGGAGTATATGTTCAGCAGAAGCAACCCTGTAGTGTAGAGAACTCTTACTGGCAGAGATATTTATATCCTTGTCTACCGTATATGTTCACTGTTTGCTGGGTGGGGTTAAGATCTAGAGGGCTAGCCTAGTGAGCAAGAGTTCAACTTGCAATCTATATGGGATCTGTTGGTTGGTTTTTATTTAGGGTTAGCTTTTAAAGTTGTTTAAATAAGAGTTTATTATAAAATCCATTCAAGTAAATTTTTAATATTGATATTCGTCATCAAAAACTCGTACGGTGGTAGACGCTATTGAGGGGGAACTTTGGATACCTTTCCCCTGAACTCGGAGTGATCTCAAACTTGGCTTGGTCGAGATGTGGAGATACCAGTATTTGATGTTTATCCCGTTATCGGCTGGAACTTGGAATCGACTTGTACGTTCTTCCAGGACCCCAAGCGAGTTCGATCCCCGTCTCCTTGATTTAAAGAATCTCAAGCCGGTGCTGTCTTGCTAGGCAATACCAAATCGTTTCTAATAACCAAAGCCCAGCCAATAGGGGTTCAAGTTTTATTGAGTTATGGGTTGACTGCATCCTTACAACTTGGCGTGAATCCATCGGATATAAATTCTAATTAAATCAGAGCTAGACAAGAACGTACATATAAGGGTCATATGCGCATCATTGGTTGTTTGAAGCCAATCCAAGTTGTAAGGGTATTGGGAGGCATGGTGGGTAGATTGTATAGTTTAAGCTCGAAATGAAGCAGGCTTTTGTTAAAAAGTGTACGCAAACGATTGGCTGGATTGACATATATTGACAAGTAGCCACTGTGGAACCCTTTCAAGCTTGGCGTGATGAAAAGAGTTGTGAAGATCATTGATATCCAGGCGGAATACTTCAAGAAGAAGAAGGCGAGTATGGAGATGCGGCAGGACCTTGACTACCTCCTTGAAAACAAGGACTGTGCCACTACGCAGATCATCCGAGCAAGCGATGGACCGGCCAGTGACGATTATAACCACTTTGAGAAGAGCGCAAGGAAGTATATGGAGGCAGTTAGGAAGAATGGCAAGGTACCCACATGGCAGAGTATCCGAGACTACTTGCTGGATACAATCCTGCTGCTGGACAATTCCAATCAGGAATATCTGTCGGTTGGGTTGTCAGCAATTTTGCGGGAGCCTGGCAGCTCTGGCCATGAGCTCGGCCTTAAACGAAACGTAACGTGTGGTTTGATAATTCATCCCTTGCATAGGTTCTAAAAGGTGACAGCCGACGCCTTGGGAGCGAAGCAATGATAAACGAGATGAAGGATGATCTGTTTGGGAAAGATGCCATCTTCTGTATTGTCGAGTACAACGTGAGTCTTGTGTATGGCTGCTAATGTTTTAGAAAGTGCTGAACTTGGGGGGAAGGATTTCGGCCTTGGCGGAAAGGTACGTGAAATGCACGTTCATGCACGCTTGCCTTGTCTTTTTTGAAGAGAACAAGCATTTTGTTAGCTTAAAGTATCTCAATGAGCTATATACCCATGCCTACCGACTACAGCTGATCAAACAGTTTGAAGAGGCTAGCCGGGTGTTGCAACACTACACGGTTCTTCTATTTAGCCTGATCCTGGGCAAGTACACCACGGAATACTTCGAAGGGTAAAGCAGCTCGTTGCATTGCTGATACCTTAGCGGAAACAAACATTGCTCGGTTATTGGGTACTTTGCAAGTGAAGAGTACGAGAAGATGCAGCGGGTATGCAGCGCAATCGAAGCCAACTACTTGCGATCCTTCAAGTATGTATTTGACATATCCAGCGAGGAGTATGTCGTCAACCTGCCGGCAGTGGGGGAAGGGCGCCACCGGCTCTTCCTGAATCTCCCAGCTGAAGTGCGCCAAGCCTTGACATCTGGAACTCCCCAGGCTATGAAGGAGGCACTTGACGCCTTGCCGCAATGGGAGCGGGCAAACGTCCTGCGTAAGTGTGCCATAGGAGAATTCTTCTTTACGCTTTCCTTCCCATCTAAACAATAAATCATCTTGGCCGGCATTTCAACCCCGGGAGCTCTTCAGTTGTACAATTACATATGCATTGCTTGGAAACAAACTTAAATTGGAGAAGGGGGTGTTTAAAAATTGAAAATAAAATTAGAAAATAGCTACATTTATGGCCAACTTGGTCCTAGAATACGTCACAGACAGTCTCGGCAAAGCGGTGGTATTCTTGATCAGGCCAATATTCCATCCTGGTTTGATTCATATGCCGATTATAGGATGTTGTGCATGTATTGCAACTGAACAATTCTGAGTGCTTGTGGAATACATCATTCCAAGAGGAAGCTGAGATACGATTTGGATCAGGAGGATCTTTATCGAGGTACCCATGTTCCCAGCACTGCTGTTCCTAGGAACCCATTTCCAAAATTATGACATCATTTAGACATTTCCCAATAACCCTACTTTAAATTTCCAGAATAGTACCATAATGCTGTAAACATGTTCCTAGGGAAACAGTACTTTGAAACAAGATGTGTACCCTTGTTGGGAGAGATGGTGAGCTGTTATACCACTGGAGAAGCTATTGGATCACCTAGGGGTGGCACATGTGGTGTTGATCTAGATAGAGCTGTAAAAATTCTTCAAAATATGGCATACATCAGCTTTAAACGAGCAAACATTATGCCTGGGATTGAGTGTAGGTATCTGTAGTACACCTGCTACTCAGAGGTCACCAAGGGGTGCCCTGGGTCAAATCCAGGGTGTCGTGAATCCTAATATTCATACATTATCAATTTTTCCTTTAGTGGAGTTGCATTTTGAGTGCAAAATCCTTCAGTTCCTTTTCTCAACTCAAATTGGGTTTCACTTCAAATTTGGTGAAGGACTCATTCCGACTGATGACATATAAAGTTGAATATCCTTTCAACTTAAATCTGGTAATTGAAAAGTATCCTGACACATGGAATTCTTGGCTTCTAAACCATCTCAAAGAAGTGAAAACAATTTCTCCGCCTTGGCTGCATCACATCTTAAAATTGGTGCTTGCAATTGAGAGAATTTCAATTTTGGATAGTTTGGGGGTTGACACTAGTCAGTTACATGATAATCTGGTCCAAAGTACTCTACAGAATAGTAATCATCTTTTAATTCTAACCTGAACCTTTAAATCCGCTCTAAAATATCTATATTGACTAATCAATTAGATAATACTATAGCTTACCGTTAGATTTGAATGCAAAAGCGGGTGTCGTTGCTTCTCGGAAATGTATACAACTATTGGATGCCAAACTTGGCCACACAAGTAACCGTCCGGTCAATAGGCAACTGGTGCATCTGAAACAAACCAATAAACAATTCCAGTGGCTAAAAGTACCCATAAAGATCAAGCAACAGGCACCGCTCTGAATGATCATAAAGATAACACACCAATCAAAGTACCGGCTTGGCTAGACCATTACCAGACCACAGTTCTTAGCTTTCTACTCCTCATTCAACTAGCAGGCTTGGCTTCTGCAAGCTACATCCTGAAGTCTTGCTGGCAGCAGCCATATCAAAGTGACCAACAAGGAAGTATTTCCCTGGTAAATTATTTGCCCCAAATTCCACTTCACCTTATTTCACATCCCCAAACCAAATCCCAAGTATTTAGCAAGTAGTATTGGTATCAGGGCCCAGAAAGCCCTGGACAACCAGCTGGTCTTCTTAGAGGCCAAGCTACCCACGGCCTGAAACCCCTCACAAATTGTCTCTCAGAGCAAGAAAACCCCCTTTCTTTTAATAAATGGCCCAGGATTTGAGAGGCACACAAGCCTCAAATCCCTGGCTTCAATTCCAGTAACAATTTTGGCCATTTTAACTATCAGGAAACAAGACATTGGGAGCGCAATTGCTTGCGGGATCTATAAATAGCAGTGGTACCTTGTCTTGCTGCAGCCCAAACAAGGTTCCTGTTATAAAAACCAATGAGCATCCACCTCCAGGCCCAAGTACACAAATTCCAGCCAAAATTGTAAGTTTAACTGAAATTGATGCCATCAGACTCTCTGGTGGCACAAGAGGCCACAAAATTACCAGTAAGTATAAGTATTGAGGAGGAGGAGCCCTCCTCACTGTTGATGTCTTAAAAATAAACAACTTTATGCTCAAGATTCCTTACTTTCTTGCAAGAACTATCTACTTTTGCACCAATATAACTATTCTGTTTTCAATTATTTGTATCTCCACTACACTTTACAGCCTCAGGCATCTGATCCTCCTGGCCACCAAGAGTGATCATTTTGCCCTCCATGCTAGAGATTCCTCCTACTCCCCCCTACCAACTGTGCCTCTTGCCCAGGACTTTGGTAAGTTGGGGGTTGTCTATATCACAGTATTGGGGCTGCCCAACCAGGCTGTGCCCCATACTGGGAGTTAGGGTTCCCTAGCTACTGCAGTCAACTATCTAGTCAGAATTGCACCTATTATGTAATTGGCCTTCCAGGCCTGGCCCACTTCCCCTGTGGGAGTCTAGCTGGACTCTGGTATGGGCCATGACAATTGGGGCTTCCCCCGTGCTCTAACAACTTCAATTTCCTGAATCAACAAATTTGGTCTCCTATATTTTTTGCATAGTAGATTAGCAGCTTTCTAAATTTACATTCAGATGGACTGGAAGCAGAAACTCCTTCTGCTTCTTTTCTGCCTAGCCTTATGGTATACTGTTGCTAAAGGTTGCCAATTTGATTCCAATTTCTGGGTCAAGGATGCTACCAAAAATTCAGCTTGTTATTATCTTTACACTAAACATCAGTTCCTGCCTACGTGTGATAAGACACATCTCCTCCTCCTTCACCTCCCCCAGTAATTTTCCTGGGACTGCCACGGTATGTGTTGAATTATGTTGCAGTATATTATGGTTTGACCCACTCCTCTCTTTTCTTGGGTTCCTACAGATTGTGGGGGTATTTGATGAGCAGTTTGATGGTTGGGATTCCTGTAGAATCATTGTTGGTGGATTTTCATTACGCTGCTCTGTTACATTACTTAGGTTCTCTCCCTCCTCAGGAGTGGATCCCTGACATGACATGAGTGATCCTCAACCCACTTATGAGAGTGGCCAGTGATCTTTCTGCCATTCTACCATTTTGTGGTGAACATTTACCATATACAAATCATTTAGATTCATCCAATAAAATTAATTTCCATTTACACCTTTTCTTTGTGTTTACCCTTGTACTTTGGCGCCATCTCCCTAGTCGTATCTAGAGAAGATTTCTGATGATGATCATTTCCAGGGCCTTAAGGTGAATTCCTTATTCATCCCTGAAGACTAACCTCTAGCTTAGTACAAACCCAATCCTACTGTTAGGATTTCCCATTGTGTCCCTTGGTCATGCCCAAGTACACAACACCAGTTTTTCCAGAGAGCCTTGGCCCCCTGATTACTCAATATTAAAGGGAAATTGATGTCTTTATGCTACAATTTGGCTTAACTGTGGTGTTTAAGTTTTCCAGTTAATGATGCCAGTCTTGGTCTATCCACAGATGAACGGCTCATCTGTGCCCCTTATTGAACAAGGTAGAGAAGTGCTTGGGCTTCTTCATTAGGAGAACTGATATGATATTGAGATATTGGTGTAAAGCTTGTTGAAAAACTTGGGGCCAACTCCAAAAATAGCTATGACCTTCTTGCAGTCACTGCTGTTCTGTATCAGCATGATAATTACAAGGCAAATTATGTTGGGCACAGCAGTCTGCATGAGATTTTTGGGCAAAGAGGAGCCAGGATCCTGATCTAAAACAGGCACACATGACATAGGCACTTTGTCATAAAAGGATGTGACCTTCTTTGAAAACTTCTGCTCTTGTATTGTTCTATGGTACTGATGTGGTGCCCTGCCCCAAAGGGCAGGCTTTTTAACTAATAATTTTATATCCAACCCTCTGTTTGATATAGAATTTATTAGTATTTTTAAATTAAGAGTTCCGTTACCTTGGCTTTTGCTCTCAGGTTTGCTTTTTGCTTTTGCGCGTGCATGGATCCTCTTTCATATTTCTTTATAAATCCTATTTAAATAGGTAACTTTATTATTTTTTTGCTGCTGACGTAACAACTGCTTTCCCACCACTGCAGTTTGCAGATCTTTGGGTTGCTGTTTACAATACTGTCTTACAACTCACCATGTGTTTCTCCTGGAATCTCACTTCCACCTTCTTCAAGCCCCTTTTTTTTCTTGGCTATCTTCCCCGGGACAAAATTTACTATCTATAAATAAAGAGACATAGAAGAGTAAGTCTACAAGCTGAAATTCTAAGTCATTTACCCCGTCAAATCACAACCACAGGTTTTTTCCTTCAATATTTTAAATTTACTTTTCAATTTTTAACATTCTAACTTGAAACTTATATTTTTTAGTTATAGCTTTTGAAATTAAGCTTTAAATTCAAAGTGAAATGCATTTTGGATCAGATCTGCATTTTCTAAATTTGCTGGTGTTTTAATAGCTAGGATAATTAGAATAGAGATAGCCCAACAGCAAGAAATTAGCCTGTTGTCACTATTCTTTTATATGAGGGATAACCTTTCTACTTTTATGTTAAGATACTCTAACAGGGAATATTCTAAAGTCAACATTCCTTTTGTGAGAGAGGGGGCTAAACCAACTAAGTTTGGCTCCCATCCCGGCAAGATGAACCACCAGGATGCCACCCAGTGGAGTACTGGGATGGCCGCTCAAAGGGGAGACCACAGAGAGGACACAGGGGACAGCTGGGGAAAGTATGCATTCAACCCCATCAACACTAGCCCGGTGAGCAGCCAAGGCATACAAATGGGATCAGGAGGCAACTTCACAGGTGCTTGAGGGTACCAAGTTGTCCCCATCCAAGCAGGGGAGGGTGGACACCAACACCTCCTCCAATAAAGGGTCAGGCACAGTGTAGTCAACAGCAGATAAGTCCAAGTCATTTCAAGTTAAACTCTTGACAATTTTCTCCCCTGAAATGAGAAGTTCACCGGGAAGATGCAGGAGACTAGGGGGATTGTCCCCCGCAAGACAAGCAGAAGAGGAGATACAAGACCATAAATTGGGGGAAGTTGTCCAAAGAAGCAACAAAAAGGGGCCCAGAGAAAACACCACAAATTTCAGAGCTGGGAGGATCATAGTAGTAATCACCAGAAAATTCTAAATCTTTGAGTGCAATTTCTGGTCCTTAAAGTAATAAAATTTGGTGCAGTGTGGGTACACACAAGCAGAAACAGCAGGGAGCAGCCAGGAGCTTTGGGAATACTTGGCAACGGTCTCAGATGCCTTGGACAATAGTGAATGCAAAAAAAGCGGGTTCAAAATTGAGAAGATACAAGGTAAATTCAAAATAAGAATAGGATTTATAAGAAGTTTTAGCTTGATTTTCAAGTTCAAATGATATATTCAAAAGCGTAAGTGGAAGCATACAGCAACTATGTTCTAGCACTATACTTAGGGACTTCAAAAAGGCGGCCAGGTTCAGAAGAGACCGTAAGTGGGTAAGATTTAATGCAAAAACAACTACCACTTTGCTTAAGATTTAGAAAGACTCTAAAGTAGGGTCAACAAATTTTAAAATGACAAATTATAAAGCAACTGTTTTCCAGGATTTAATAAATTGGAAGAATTGACAAGCAGGATACTTCAAGTTCTTTGCTTTGTTAAAAGGAAGTGAGTTACTAAGGATGAATCACATGACCACTTGGATTGGATCCAATTGGTTGAAAGAGAAATTTTGCTAGCCAAGGCCAGGGGTGCTGGAGAGTTCCAAGGTGATTTACGCAGCTCCACCTGATTGGCTATTTCTGATTGTTTTTAAAAGTGGCAACACCAGGCCAGCAAATAATCCAAATTGATCAGTGTTTCTTCCCAGGGAGGAGCAACCTGAGCCAGGGAATCCTTGGGATAGGCCAGGACAAATCTCTCATCCACAGTGTGTGCCAAATCCCATGAGGAATTAAGTGGCTTGGCTGTTATTTTTGGGCCTTTCTTGATGCAACGGGAGGATGGTTCAATCCAAGGCCAAAGGCGGCAGTGAATTTATACCTTTGGTCACTAATAAATCTTTGTTTAACACATTATTTTATATAGGTTGTTTAGGTTTAGTAAATTCAATGGCACTTTTTGTGTCAAGTTATAAGATTTTAGTGGGCCTCTTAGAATTGCTTTTAAAAACTGTACCTAATTTCCCTTATTTGCTAAATATTAACCCCAACACCTTGCATGGCTTAGTCTATAATATTGTGCCTTATTGGGCAAGACCTTACAACTGGGGCTCTTTTTTGCTATACTCTTTACTTTCATTTACATAAGGCTTGTAGCTGGTGCCAAACACTGTCTGAACCTTCTTTATCCAGGTTGATGGAAATAATTCCTGCTTATATATGGGTTGTTACACCAAAGAAACAAGCTTGACTTTTTTTATTACTTATCATCTTGGACATGACAACCTTTGAGGACTTTCTTGATAGCTTGTGTTAAAACCAATTTTCCCTCCTTGCCTGCTAACGTATCAAATGATACACAGGGGGCGCTCAATGAGTTGCCCCAGGACGTATCTAATGGCATGGATCAAGCTGGTGGTAATATCAAACTTTGGGCACTATCTCCTAATTAGGAGTGTTGCCAATTTGATGTGCTGATCCCTACACAGGTTATTCCATAGTCCCAAACCTTACATGGAGCTTCCCACTATGCCATGCCCTGGTGGCCTTATGGCTTTCCACATATGGTATATTAATCACAATAACAACCAATAAACATTACCTTGTTTTTATTAAGACATAAGGCTGTGCTCATAACTTCTGAAGGATTGTTTGAGCCCACTCAAATGCTGCAAGGACTCTTCAATGCTCCAGCTACTTTCCAACAAGCCATGGATTCCATTCTCTGTGATTTGAAGCTCTTGTGTGTTTTAGTGTACTTAGATGATATAACTGTCTTCAGCGCCACCTTCACTGATCATTTGGCCCATCTCAAGGAGGTGTTCATAAAGATTTGTGAGGCCAGACTTAAGTTAAAACCATCTAAGTGTGCTTTCTTCAAGGAACACCTTGAATTCTTGGACCATGAGGTGACCCAGACAGGGATTTGTCCCATGACTAAGAAAGTTGAGGCCATTGACAAAATGCTCCCACCCACCAATCTGAAATAAGTTCAAGTCTTTCTAAGCATGATGGGATATTACAGACAATTAATCCCTGATTTTACTGACACTAGCAAACCTTTGGTTCAGCTGCTACACAATGTCCCTTTTGAATGGACCGCAAGCCAGCAGCAAGCTTTTTGAAACCCTCAAGCAAAAACTCAAAGAGGCTCCCATCTTAGTATACCCTGACTACAATAAGGAATTCATCCTATATACTGATGCTAGTGATCTGGCCATTGAAGCCATCTTGGCTCAACTAGATGACAAGGGTGTGTATCACCCTGTAGCTTATACCTCTTGTGTCCTTAATAAGCATGAGAAGAACTACAGCATGACCAAGAAGGAGTGCCTTGCTGTGCTACATGCCGTCAAGAAGTTCTGCCACTACGTGTATGATACCCATTTCACTGTGGTTACTGACCATGCTTTGCTTAAATGGCTACAACAACTCAAGGAACTCAAAGGACAATTAGCTAGATGGGCTCTCTGCCTGCAAGGGTATGACTTCACTGTGCTGCACTGCCCCAGGATTCAACACCAGAATGCTGACAGACTGTCCAGAATGCCCATCCTTGCTCTACACCCTGCTGAGGCTGACAGGTTGTATGGACTAATTGGATATCCTTCTTCATGGGAGAGTAAGACAGAGGAAGTTTGAGTTGCCCTTTCTAAGCTATCTGAAGACAGACTCTTTTGTGACAACCAGCTCTTCAAAAAGTTATATGATCAATTTCTGCCCTATATACGCCCCAGTATTTGAATTTTGTGGTACTCCAGTCTCATAAAGAAACTGGACATGGAGGCATTGCTAAGACCTATTACTGGCTCCAGAAGAGCTATTATTGGGAGAACCTCTGCTTGCTGATCCCAGATGTTATTGCTAGTTGTCATGATTGCCAGCTCCAACGTCCTAAAGCCGCTGCTCATGAGTTCAAGCTGGTCTCCTTCAACACGCCTTTCACACTATCAGTATTGACGCTGTAGGGCCTCTCCCTTGCTCCCGCTCTGATTGCCGCTTTATCCTAATTGCTGTTGATCATTTTAGCAAGTGGGTAGAAGCTCGTCCTACTAAAGACATCACTGCCAAGACCACCACTGCCTTTCTGCTGCAAGATGTATTCTTCCACCATGGTTGCCCTCAGGTGTTGTTGTCTAACAATGGGACTAACTTCAACGCCAAGTTAGTGACCTTGGTGGTTGAAGTCTTGGGGTCTCACCAGTCTTTTTCTGCCCCCTATAATCCTTCCACCAATGGGGCTGTTGAGCGCGTCAACTCAACTCTGGTTTCTATCATGAAGAAGCTTACTTACTCTGATGCTGCCAGCTGGGATATATACTTACCTGCTTGTCGTGAATAACAGCATTCACCATGTTTTGATTTCGCCTTTTTTGGGCCATTTTGAAGACAAATCTCTTGCTTTTGCGTTCAACTCTCAAAATGAACTGGCTTCTGCTTCAGGAAGTATGATTGTTTGGTTTCCTGACTCTGTGCAACTCACTTGCCCCACCCATGCTTGTGGCAAGTGAACCTACCGTCCTGGTAGTTTTTTGTGGTATTTCTAACCACTATATATTCCATTTCACATTCACCAATAAAATTTAAGTTCTATTCACATTTTTGTCTTTGTGTCTTCTGTACTTCCGCACCTCTCTCTAGCCACAACTAGTAGAGATTATTCTTCCAGGGCCGCAAGGTAAACACAATTGCCTTCCCTGTCATCTAACCAAGACTTAGTACAAATCCAACTCTAAGGTTAGGATTCCCTGTTGTGTGTCTGTGCCGCGCCTCAGAACACAACAAAAATGGTGCTCACTACAGGGGCTGTAAGCCCCTTGGTTATCCCTTTCACATCTATGTTTGAAGGTCCCTTGCCTCCGCCTATTTGGGGGTCAACCTCACCTAAAATTACCAGCCCTCCTATTGAGGAGGACATCGCCAACCTGCCTATTTTCCCTACTGTACTGAACCTTGGAAATGGTCCCCGCTTAGTTGCTTACCCTATGGGTACCCCTGACTTGGAACAAGTCATGGCGGTAGCCCTTGGGATAGCTTGGGACGGGGCCATCCCTTGCCTTCAGTTACAGTTTAGCCATGCCAAGTACTATGAGTTAATTGTGGCCCCTCAGTTTCCACAACACCTCCTTCCAGCGGCTGGCTCCGCTGATCATCTGCTGTCATTTTTTGTACAGCCCGCCTTGACCCATCACCAGATGGTGTTGGGACTCCACATTCAAGAAATCTCGTCTCTACAAGCAGCTGTTACCCATCCTTGGGACCAGTTTGCCGCCTACCAACAATGGCTTCATTCCCTGTTCTCCCTGATATCTGACAATCAGCGTGATTTGGTCACCTCTCAAACATGTTTAGTCAATTCCATCAAGCAAATCCGCCAGTTCATCCCTGAGTATGTTAGGGAGCAACTACATGAGTTTCACCAGTTAGAATAACCCTGGAGCACTCAAGTAGACTCCACCCTAAACGCTTATCTCTCCAATTTTGAGCGCCTAGTGCAACAGCTCAATGCATTCAGTGTCTATTCCTTTGAGCAATTGCAACAGGTAGCTGACCTTGCCACCCAAGGTCTAAATGAACTCAGTGCGGAATTCAATCAAGAGAGAGCTGCCACTGCTGCTGCTATTGCCAAACTTCAGAATCAGGTGAATGAGCTGTCCTCTCCCAAACCTGATGCTCCGCCTTCTCCTCCTGCTGATGATCTGGTTGACAGAGAGCAGAAAATCTGGGAGGCCATTTGGGAATTACGTACTTCCACTTGTAGCCAAGGATGTCCTACTGAAATGCCTCAACCTGATCCCCAGGTTCTTGCGCTGACTGCTCAAGTTGCTGAGCTACAGCAGGAAATTACTGCTTTACGCAAAGAAGTGACAACCACTGCTAGTCCACGTGGGGTTACTGAGGAAGATGGATGTTGTCCTGGTTTGGATGGGGCTCCTCAAATCCACTGCGCTAGGGAGTTGATTGCCCTAGCTAATGAGGTGGACCATTTGAAACAAGACCAGACTGAGTTGGACAGAGACATACAGGAGATGAATAAGCTGATTGACTCGGTAAACAACAGGTTTGCCCCTTGCCTATCAGTGGGGCTATCCCTTACTTTGCAACTGGCTGAGCTCTCCACAGTTGTCACTACCCAAGGACAACGCCTAGATGTTACTGAACAACAGACCGCTCTAGCCAACACCACGGGTGCCAGAACTGCCGAGACTCTTACAACCCTTGAAGAAAGTGTTTGACAACTGTGGGCTAGACAACCCCCCTCCAAATCTGAAGCTGAGTTCTCCCCGCGCATAAATGTACTCAATAGCAACAATGGTGTTCCAACTCCTGAGGCACACTTCAAGCCTACTTTTAAGCAAGTGTTTGATCCTAAAGCCTCAACTATTGCAGCCTTCTTAACTATTTACAAGACTGTTTTGAGACGAGCATCAGATGAAGTCAAGAAAGAACATATTCTGACTTGCCTACACCCAACCTGTCAAGAGGTAGTTGTACCAGAGCTGCCCTCCATTGAGACCTGGGAGGACATGAAGCAGCTTCTGATTGATGAGTTTGGTGGTGATCTTAGCCTGGAGGTAAAAAAGGATGCTTTCATGCACATATTCTTCAAGCCCAAAGAGACATTAGCTGAATTTGCAGACAGATTTTACATGGAGGGACAACAGTTAATAACAAGCAGACAATTGACAGCACATGAAGCATATATGGCCTGCGCCCAGGCCCTCAAGGTGAATCAACTCCTATGCCTCCATTTCAAGGCCCACAAAGCTATGCTGTCTTCCATGAAAAGCATAAAAACACTGCTCTAAGATATGTATCTTACCCATTCTGGGGCAGTTGTTTGGGAAAGTTGTGCCGCTTCCACCTCTGGCTTCTCTTCTTGCGGCCCTTGTATCCTCACTATGAACTCCCAGACTCCTCCTCAACGTCAGGGTTGCCATAACTGTGGTCAGATAGGCCATCACTCTTGCGTCTGCACCAATCCGCGGGTTGAAGGAGCTGATCCCAAGGATCAGTCGGGAAAAGAACAGTCAACCTAGAGGCAGAGACGCTCTTGGTTGACAATTCCTCCCAGTCTCCTCCTACACCTCCACCTGCTACTGACTCTGAGCCTGCTGATGATGAAGCACCTACTATCCTCCTCCTGTTCCATGACATTTCTGACAATTCTGGTGTAGATGAATCTGATGTTGAAGACCATGATGCATACAGGTATTCTGTTCTTGCCGTCCCTGAGGCTATTGCCATTCCCTACAAGCTATGATCTGGGAAGACTACAACAACCACCAAGCCTTTGTCTGAGGCCAAAGCAGTTGTCTCCCGCCCCTATCTTACTCAGGCAAAACGGTCCCCTGTATTAGTGGAATCATCAGAGGAAGCTGCTGAAGTTGCAGACGCCGTTTTCAAGAATGTATCTGTCTCACTCCCTCTCCAAACTGTATATAAGGAGTTTCCGGGACTATGATGCATGATTGAGAAATGGGACAAGGAACTAGCTGAGGCACAGGATATCTTGCTGTTCTTCCACCTCTTGGACACACCACCACCTGAGTAGAGATATCTATCCAAAAGGTCAAGATCAAAGCCGTCCTGGATACTGGTTCTCATGTCAACGTTGTTTCTTCTAAACTGATGAAGAAACTTAAGCTGGCCCCTGATCTCAACTACCATCAATCCTATGGCACTGCTGGTCTCTCCATGACTCGCACCATTGGTGCTTACTCTGCCTTACCAATGCAGTTTTGTAAACTCCTGTTGGCTGCGCCAGCTGTTGTTCTAGAAAATGAGTGCTATGACCTTTTGGTTGGTACCCAGTTCCTTCTGGAATATGATGGGATCATCAACCTAAAAGATGTTTATCTTTCTATCCTAGGGCACAAAGTCCCTCTGATCTTTGAGGAGCCCATCAAAGTTCCTGGTAAACGGTTGAAGACATGTACTCTGGAGTACCCCACTGGAGTTTTCACCCTAAAGTACTGAACCCATTCCACCAACATGAAGTAACTTCCCATGGCTTGTCCTGCAACTGAGGGAATCCCTCTCATGGCCACGTCTGCTATCACCATCCCCCCAGGCTCTCAGGCTATCCTAGACTCCCAGATATCATATGAACTACCTGAACAGACTTTCTTAGAGCTGTACTCCCCTCCTTTGCTGGGGCGTAATGAGCCTTACCTTTGTCCTGGAATTCTAGACGTTTCCCACAAGGATCCCGTTCAATCACTAGTTACCAACCTTACTGCACTTCCTATGACAGTATCCAGAGAACAGGTTGTTGGTTACAGAAAGTTTTTAAATGCTCCTGACGTCTTGTCTCTTCACCCCTTTGGAACGTTTCAAGACTTTAATCTACCTGAAGACAAGCCTCAAGTCCTATCTCTGTTCACTGCCCAAGACTTCCCTCAGTTGTCCCCAGTCCAACAGAAAGAGGTGCTTGATTTACTAGACAAGTTCTCAGACATCTTTGCTAAATATAGTACTGATTATGGGCTAGCCAAAGGTGTGATACATTAGATTGACACAGGAGATGCTCCTCCCTTTTGTGCCAAGCCATACTGCCGCAGCCAAGTGGAAGATGCGCAAGTTTCCAAGGAGCTCAAACAACTGCTGGACGCTGGATTGCTAGCTCCCTTTCAGAGTCCCTGGGCTTCTCCTCTGCTCATCTTAAAGAAAAAGGATGGTGGACACCAGATTGTGATGGACTATTGAAGGTTAAATTCTCTGACCAAGAAAGATTCCTATCCCTTACCACACATTGATTGACGCCTTGGAGGCTCTAAGTTTTTCTCTGCCATGGATTTGGTGTCTGGCTACTGGCAAGTTGACCTCTCTCCTGGAGACCGTCAGAAGGCTGCACTCATCACATCAGAAGTATTGTTTGAGCCTAATTGCATGCTGCAAGGGCTCTGCAATGCCCCAGCAACTTTCCAGAGGGCCATGGACTCCATCCTGCGGGACTTGAAGTTGTTGTGTCTTAGTCTATCTAGATGATATAACAGTCTTCAGCGCAACTTTCACTGATCACTTAGACCATCTTAAAGAGGTGTTCATAAAGATCCCAGAAGTTGGCCTCAAGTTAAAGCCTTCTAAGTGTGCTTTCTTCAAAGAGCGCCTTGAATTCTTGGGCCATGAAGTAACCCAAACGGGAATTTGTCCAATGACCAAGAAGGTTGAAGCCATTGACAAAATGCTTCCGCCCACCAACCTCTGTGAAGTACAAGTATTTCTGGGCATGATGGGTTACTATAGACGATTCATCCCTGATTTTGCCAATAATAGTGAACCCCTGGTCCAACTATTGTGTAATGTCCCCTTTGAATGGACCGCCAGCCAACAGCAAGCCTTTGAGACTCTAAAACAGAAACTCAAAGAAGCACCCATTTTAGTGTACCCCAATTACAATAAGATATTCATCTTGTACACTGATGCTAGTGACCTTGCTATTGGGGCTATCTTGGCTTAGCTCAACAATGAAGGTGTGGACCACCCTGTAGCCTATACTTCCTGTGTGCTGAATAAGCATGAAAAGAATTATAGTGTTACAGAGAAGGAGTGCCTTGCTGTGCTGCATGCAGTCAAACAATTCCGCCACTACGTATATGGTACCCATTTCACTGTTGTCACTGACCACGCTTTGCTCAAATGGTTACAACAACTTAAGGAACCTGAAGGACGCTTAGCTAGATGGGCTCTCCACCTGCTAGGTTATGACTTCACTGTGCTCCATTGCCCCAGGATTCAACATCAGAACGCTGACGGGCTATCCCAAATGCCCATCCTTGCCCTGCATCCTGCTGAGACAGATCACCTGTATGAGCTAATTAGCTACCCTTCTTCCTGGGAAAGTGAGACAGAAGAGGTTTGACTTGCCTTGACCAAATTGTCTGAAGATACCCTCATACGCAACAACCAACTCTTCAAGAAGGTGTGGGGTCAATACCTGCCATATGTGCGTCCCAGTCTTTGTCTCTCTTTGCTGTCACAAGCTCATAAAGAAACTGGCCATGGAGGCATTGCCAAGACCTTTGACTAGCTTCAGAAGAATTACTTCTGGGAGAATCTTTGCCTGTTGATCCCAGATGTCATAGCTAGTTGCCATGACTGCCAACTCCAGAGGCCCCGAGCTGCTTCTCATAAGTTCAAATTGGTTCCCCCTCAACACACATTTCATACTGTCAGCATTGATGCTGTAGGTCCCCTCCCCCACTCACGCTCTGGATGCTGCTTTATCCTGATTGCTGTTGACCACTTCAGCAAGTGGGTAGAAGCTCGTCCTACTAAAGACATCACTGCCAAGACCACCACTGCCTTTCTGCTGCAAGATGTATTCTTCCATCATGATTGCCCTCAGGTGTTGTTGTCTGACAATGGAACCAACTTCAATGCCAAACTTGTAACCTCTGTTGTTGAAGCTCTAGGAGCTCACCAGTCCTACTCTGCCCCCTATAATCCTTCCACTAATGGGGCAGTTGAGTGTGCCAACTTGACACTGGTTTCTATCATGAGGAAACTCACCTACTCTGACGCTGCCAATTGGGATCTATACTTACCTGCTTCCCTCTTTGCCTATTGTCTGAGCAGACAGTTGGGTCACAAGGTACTCCCCCTTTGCCATGTTGTACGGGCGTGAAGCCACCACTCTGTCACTCTTTGGGGTTCCCCTACTCTCCTCTGATAAGGCCATGAACCCTGATGACCACATCAAAGACTTTGTCAACCGCACCATTGATATACAGGCCACTGCCTACACTTCTTCATATAAGACTAAGATGCTCAAGCTCTCTCCTGACAACGCTGGGCGCTCCCCCTTGCCTGAGTTTGCTGTTGGTGACCATGTCCTGTACTATCAACACCATGTGGGTGGGCGCGCACACAAACTGGACTCCCTATGGATTGGTCCTTTAGAGGTGACTTTCAAACAAGGATCTGAGTACACTGTAAAACTCCTCTCCAGTGGTCGCCCTTTTGCTCGCGTACACGCCAAGTTCCTCTGCAAGTATCACCCCCCAAAGGCCAATCTAGAGGGGGCAATTTTTTGAATAACGGCATTCACCATGTTTTGATTTTGCCTTTGTTGGGCCATTTTGAAGACAAATCTCTCACTTTTTCATTTGAATCTCAAAATGAACTGGCTTCTGTTTCAGGAAGTATGATTGTTTGGTTTCCTGACTCTGCGCAACTCACTTGCCCCACTCATGCTTGTGGCAAGTGATCCTACCGTCCTGGTAGTGTTTTGTGGTATTCCTAACCACTATATATTCCATTTCACATTCACCAATAAAATTTAAGTTCTATTCACATTTTTGTCTTTTTGTCTTCTGTACTTCCGCGCCTCTCTCTAGCCACAACTAGTAGAGATTATTCTTCCAGGGCTGCAAGGTAAACGCAATTGCCTTCCCTGTCATCTAATCAAGACTAAGTACAAATCCAATCCTAAGGTTAGGATTCCCTGTTGTGTGTCTGTGCCGCGCCTCAGAACACGACACTGCTGCTCTCTTTGTCTATTGCCTTAGCAAACATTGTGTCACCAGGTATTTCCCTTTGGCTATGCTGTATAGCTGTGAAACCACTACCCTGTCTCTCCTGGGGCCCCCCTACTCTCCTCTTATAAGGCCATGAATCCTGACAACCATACAAAGATCTAGCCAACCGCATCATTGATATACAGGCTACTGCCTACACGTCAACCTATAAGACCAAGCTGCTGGAGCTCTCCCCTGAGAATGCCAGGAGATCCCCCCTGCCTGAGTTTGCCATTGAAAACCACGTTTTGTATTATCAACACAGAGTAGGAGGACAAGCCCATAAGCTAGACTTGTTGTGGATTGGGCCCTTAGAAGTGATCTTCAAGCAAGGCTTAGAGCATACAGTAAATCTCCTCTCTAGTGGTCAACCTTTTGCTTGTGTGCATGCTAAGTTCCTTTGCAAGTATCACCCTCCTAAGACCAATCTAGAGGGGTGTAATGTCATGAATGCTGCCATTCATCATGTTTTTATTTTGCCTTTGTTGGGTTATTTTGAGGACAAATATCTTTCTTTTACTTTTGCCCTTTGAAATAAGGCTGGCTCCAAATTGGGAAATACAATTGTTCAGTTTCCTGATCCTGCGCAACTCACTTGCCCCACTCATGCTGGTGGCAAGTAATCCTACTGTCCTGGTATTGTTTTGTGGTATTGCAAACCACTATATAATACATTTCTTATTTCCAATAAAATGAAGTTCTATTCACATTTTTGTCTTTGTGTCTCCACGTACTTTGGCACCTCTCTAGCCACGTCTAGTAGATATTATTCATTAAGAGCCACAAGTACAAATCCAATCTAAGGTTAGGATTTCCCATTGTGACTCTGTGCCGCGCCTCAGATCACAACAAGGGGTAGGAATCCTTTTTGGTTAGGGAGTTCAGTTGTTGATAGTCTATCACAATACATCTACCTACATCCTTCTTCTTCAGTATGAGCAAGGGGGAGACCCACGGAATTTTAGGAAGGGTCAAGCAGTCCAGCGTCTAGAAGTTGTTTGATCTCTTTAGACACCTCAGCATCCTCTACACGGCTGCGGCAATAGGGTTTAGCGCAAAAGGGGGGAGCGTCACCAGTATCAATCTGGTGAATGACGCATTTAGCTAGACAAAAATCAGTGCTGTCTTTAGAAAAGAAATCTGAAAACTGATCCAGTAGGTCAAGCACCTCTTTCTGCTGAACTGGAGACAGCTGCTGTAAATCCTGAGCAGTGAACAAGGATAGGACTTGAGGCTTGTCTTCAGTAAAATTAAAGCCTTGGAATGTACCAAAGGGATGTAGAGATGTGGACATCAGGAGCACTCAACAGCTTGCCATAGCCAAAAACCTGTCCTCTAGACACATGTATGGGGAGATCAGTTAAGTTGGCAACCAGAAATTGAACAGGGTCTTTATGAGAGACATCCAAGATTCCTGGGCAGAGATAGGATTTGTTGCATCCTAGCAAGGGAGGAGAGTATAACTCTAGGAACGTACGCTTGGGTAGCTCATATAATATTTAGGAGTCTAGGATAGCCTGAGATCCAGGGGGAATGATTACAGAGGAATAGGTCAAGAGGGGAACCTCTTTGGACGCAGGACATGCCATAGGAGGGCACTTCATGTTGGAGGAATGGGTACAGTATTTTAGAGAGAAAACACCAGTGGGATATTCTAAGGCACATGACTTGAGGCGCTTCCCAGGAACTTTAACTGGATTTTCAAAGATCAGAGGGGATTTGTATCCTAAGATAGAGAGATAGCTGTCCTTTAAGTTGATGATCCCATTATATTCCCTAAGGAATTGAGTACCAACTAGCAGGTCATAGCTCTCGTTCTCCAGGACAACAGCAGGCGCAGCCAGGAGTAGATTGCCAAACCGCATGGGAAGAGCAGAATAAGCTCCTATAGTGCAAGTCATGGACAGCCCAGCTGTGCCATACAACTGGTGATAGTTAAGGTCAGGGGCAATCTTGAGCTTTTGATAAGCTTCAAGGAGACAACATTCACAGGGAATTAGTGTCCAAGAAGGCCTTAATCTTCACCTTTTGGATGGAGATTTCCACACAAGTGGTAGTACAGCCAAAGGAAGGGAGGACTGCCAAAATGTCTTGGGCTTCTGCCAGCTCTTTGTCCCATTTTTTAATCATGTATTTTAGGCCCAGGAATTTCTTATAGACTTTCTGAAGAGGGAGCAAGACTGAAACATTTTTGAACACAGCTTCAGCAACCTCAGCAGCTTCCTTGGAGGATTCAACAAGCATGGGAGATCTCTTGGCTTGAGTGAGGTAGGGGCAAGAGACAACCTCTTTGACTTCAAAAAAAGTTTTGGTAGTTGTTGTAGTTTTCTCAGAGCAGAACTTGTAAGGGAAAGCAATGGTTTTGGGGACTACAAGAACTGAATACCCATAGGCATTGGGATCTTCCATATCAGAATTTTCCATGTCAGAGTCATCAGATATTTTGTGGAACAGCAGCAGAATGGGAGGAGCCTCAGTTTCAGCAGGCTCAGAGTCAGTAATGGAGGGGGGAATCAGAGAAGACTGGGAATAGTTGTCAACTGAGAGTGTCTCTGCCTCAAGGTTGACTGTTCTTTTCCAGCTTGTTCTTTGGGATCAGTCCCTTTTACTCAAGGATTAGTGCAGACTCGTGAATGTTGACCTATTTGTCCACAGTTATGGCAACCCTGGCATCAAGGGGTATTCTGCAAGTTCATGGTGAGGATACGCGGGCCACATGAAGACAACCCAGAGTTAGATGCAGCACAATTCTCCCACACAACTGCCCCAGAATGGGTAATGTACATATCCTAAAACAGTGTCTTTATGCTCTTCATGGAAGAAAGTATGGCTTTATGAGCCTTAAATTGAAGACACAGAAGCTGGTTAACCTTGAGGGCTTGAGCTCAAGCCATGTATGCTTTATGTGCGGTCAACTGGCGGCTTGTGATCAGTTGCTGTCCTTCCATATAGAATCTATCTGCAAATTCAGCTATGGTCTTGTTTGATTTGAAAGCAATGTGCATGAAAGCATACTTCTTTACTTCCAGACTAAGGTCACCACTAAATTTTTTAATCAGAAGCTGCTTCATATCTTCCCAGGTCTTGATGGTGGGCAGCTCTGGCACTACTACCTCTTGACAGGTCAGGTGTAGACAGGTTAGAATGTGTTCCTTCTTAACCTCATCTGAGGCTCTTCTCATGGAAGTTTTGTAGATAGTTAGGATAGCTGCAATGGTTGAGGTTTTGGGGTTGAAGACTTGCTTAAAGGTAGGCTTGAAGTGAGCTTCTGGAGTTGGGCTGCCATTGTTGCTATTGAGGACATTTATTTGTGGGGAGAATTCTGCTTTGGACTTGGTGGGGGGATGTCTGGCCCACAGCTGGCAAACACTTTCCTCAAGGGTAGTCAAGGTTTCAGCAGTGCAGGTGCCCACATTATTAGCTAGGGTGGTCTGTCGCTCAGTGACATCCAGGTGCTGACCCTGTTCAGTTACTATCAAGGACAGTTCAGCCAGTCAGTAAGTAAGAGACAGACCCACCAAAAGGCAAGGGGAAAACCTTTTGTTCATAGAATCAATTTACTCACTCATTTCTTGTACATCTTTATCAAGTTCAGAGTGGTCTTGTTTCAAATGATCCACCTTGTTGGCTAGATCTATCAACTCTCTAGCACAGTGAATGGGGGGCTCCCAACAAGCCAGTGCAACAGCCATCTTCACCATCAACCCCAGGCAGAAATAACAAAAGACTCCAATACCTCACACAAGGTAGAAACCTCTTGTTGTAAGTCAGAAACCTGAGTCGTCAGAGCAAGTTTTTGAGGGTCAGGCTGGGGGGCTTTGGTAGGGCAATCCTGGCTTCAGGTGGACGCTCTTAACTCTCAAATGGCGTCCCATAGCCTCTTTTCTCTATCTTCTAACTCCTCAGATGGAGTAGAAGGTGGGGGCATCTGATTTGGAGGTAGACAATTCATTTACTTGAGTCTGGAGTTTGGCAATGGTAGCGGCGGTAGAAGCCCTTTCTTGATCAAATTCCTCACCAAGTTTGCAGAGGCCTGTTGCAGCATAGACTGCTACTTGCTGCAACTGGTCAAAAGAGTAAGCACTGAACTTGGTGAGCTGCTGAATAAGTCATTCAAAGTTGGAGAGATAGGCGTTTAGAGTGGAATCCACTTAGGCGCACCAGGGCTGTTCCAACTGATGAAACTCATGTAGACGCTCCCTGACATACTCAGGGATGAACTGGTGCATTTTTTTGATGGAATTGACCAAAAAGGATTGGGAGGTGACAGAGTCTCACTTATTTTCAGATACTAAGGAAAACAGGGAGTGGATTCACTGTTGGTAGGCTGCAAACTGATCCCAGTGATGAGAGACGGTGGCTTGTAGAGAAGAGATCTCCTGAACGTGGAGCCCTAAAACCATTTGATGATGGGCTAAGGCAGGCTGCACAAAGGATGTCAATAAGTGTTCAGCAAATCCAGCTGCTGAAAGAAGATGCTGTGGAAATTTTGGGGCTATAATCAACTTGTAGTACTCTGCTTGGCTGAACTGAAGCTGGAGGTGAGGGATGGCTCCCTCACAGGCAATCCCAAGGGCTACTGCCATGACTTGTTCTAAGTCAGGGGTACCCAAAGGGTAGGCTACTAAGTGGGGACCACTCCCAAGGTTCAGCACAGTAGGGACAATAGGTGGGTCAGTGATGTCTTCTTCAATAGAAGGACTGGTAATTTCAGGCAAATTTGGTTCTTGTATGGGAGGAGGCAAAGGTCCTGAAAACGTTGTTGCAAAAGGGATAACCAAGGGGCTTACAGTCCCTGTAGTGAGCACCATTTTTGTTGTGATCTGAGGCATGGCACAGAGTCACAATGGGAAATCCTAACCTTAGTATTAGATTTGTACTAAGTTTTTGTTAAAATAGCAGGGAAGGCTATGTGATTACCTTGTGGCCCTGAACAAATGATATCTGCTAGTTGTGGCTAGAGAGGCGCCAAAGTACATGGAGACACAAAGACAGAAATGTGAATAGAACTTAAATTTTATTGGGTATAAAGATTGGGATTATATACTGTGTAGCTTTATCACAAAATAGTACATGGACGGTAGGATCACTTGCCATAAGCATGAGTGAGGTAAATGAGTTGCTCAGAATAAGGAAACCAAACAATTTTTATTTCCAATTGGGAGCCAACCTCATTTCATAGGGCAAAAGCAAAAGAGAGGGATTTGTCCTCAAAATACCCTCAACAAAGGCAAAATCAAAACATGATGAATGGCAGCATTTAAAACAAGATTCATCAATCCCTGGCTTTGGAAAGGGTGGGAGGTCTTTGGGGTAAAGACCTGCCCAAGACAGCTTGAAAAGTGTATTAAGGCATTGGGAAACTAGGCCAAATGAAAGAGGGGATTGGATAGCAGATCAGGATTGGGAACCAAATTTTGTGCATCCAAAGAAAGTCTACTCCAAATGCCTGGGGTTGTGGTCCATAAAAACAGGAAGATAGGTACCATAATCACCATAAGTGACTTATGTAAAAGAGACAACATGTTGCAGGAGAAGTTTTTAACAAAAAAACTTCCAGGCAGATGGACTGCAGGAATTTGGATGAGTTCAAGGGTTTTAACCAAGTTTAGATCCTCTTGGATTTAATTTCAACACAATCATTGACAGATGGGCAGGGGGCAGCAGGGCAGGTAGACCAGAGGAAAGCAGGAGGAAATAAACAACAGCCAGAGTTGGTATAATAATCTTTTTTATCTAATAAAACTACAAATATATATTTAAAAAATCAGGAGTTTTATTTGATAATTGGAATTGGTAAGCAAGAGACCTGACAGCCCTTGCTTCCATTATATGCATAGAAGGGGTGATAGTGCTTGGAGTTTAAAGGAGGGGGTTTTGGGAAGCAAAAAAGGGGGAGCCAGTTAAAAGTAGTGACATAATCTTTCCATGATCTGGGCCCAAGAAAATAGGAGCAGTAGACCCAAGTGGAAGGAATGGTCATCTGGTTGTCTAAGTGCCTTCCACTGACTCAGGCCCAACATTTTCCCTAATGCCTGTCTTCAACGTCACAACTGAGATGTCCCTAGAACCATTTTCTTTGGGCTGAGGAATCCCCAGGCTGGAGGAATTGCTTGACCAGGATTCCACTAATTGTGGAACTTTATTACCAAATTTGCCAGGCTGCAGGTTAGCCAAGCCCTGTAAAATGGGGCCTGTGTTTTCCCATTGTCCTGCCAATTTTTTAAGATAAGACAACACAAGGAAACAAACAATCCAGCTGGATTAAAGTCTCCTCTGTAGTTGGGGGGAACTCCAGAAAAGGGGGAGAAGTTTTGGCTGTAAAAGCCAGCACAAAACGCTTCTCCACAGTGTGGGCCAAGTCCTCCAGGTTTTGGAGAGGCTTTTCCTGCACGCAGCCAACCTTTTTTGTAGGTGTGGGAAATATATCCTTGTTCAGAGCTAACAGAAGCCTTGTAACTTTACAGATAGGTGATGAGTATGAGACAATCAAATCATCAGCAATATAACCACAAGGTAATACAGTAGTTCCTATAACGCCAGGCATAAACCATTCAGTTGGAAAGCAGGAAAATCACAGAAACACTTACAAAAATTGCCAGAATTGAAGGGTCTCAATCAGACTGTCAATCAGAAATGGGTTACAGCTGCTCCAGTTAACCCACAGGATCTGAATGTCTGTACCAAGTTGGCACCAATAAATGGATATAATCCAAGAGCCACTCAATACACTCTGGTTTACCAGAAGAGCCATCAGAAATTAATCACACAAGGGTTTTTTGCTTGCTGGACTAGTTATACACTGCAATAGTGAGACGTTTAGGGGTTATGGATTCATGGTGGGATTGCTGAGCCAATAGTTTTAGTACATGTTAAAATTTTCCATCATTTACCTTCTAAGAGCTGAGCCCTTTTGAATTCTTGAATAAAAACTGAAACTTATCTTCTCAATCTTAACATATTCCAATGTATATGGTGGCCAGTATTCTCTGGTATACTCCTTAAAATCCAGTCTTAACCTGTACTGTAACTGAAAGATGTGTCATGTATCTAGTTCTACTCCTTACAGCCTTCCCAATGTTATGTTCATGTCTCCCAATGCTGGAGCCTTTTTTGTGGAAATCAAAACTGAAACTCATGTTGGATCTCACTGTCCAGAGGTTTATTCTGAAGACTCTTTGACAATGTTATAAGCCATCTATCTGGGTCTACTCTGGCTAGCTTTAATGCCCTTATTGACTCCCAGGTCTTATTTGGAAAATTTACTGAGCAATGTTTGAAGCCATGGTGTGATTAATCATTGGCTCTATGTGGGTTTGGGTGTTTATCTCACACCACTTGGGCATGGCTTCATACTATCCATGTCAGGGCCCAAGGGCTTCTGACTCTGAACTATTAAATTGAAGATGGATGTATTTGATTTATTTATTTATTTCAAGGACCAAAAATGACCACAAATGAAGGGGAGGGGAATAAGGCTCTTTTTATACCATTTGATTTGATTCTTCCAGATCTTTCTCAGATGTTCTTAGGTCTTTATCTGGGGTCTCATTCTGTGAGTCTGAGACATCAGCTGATTGTATGGTGTCATAATCATTTGATAATATTTGAACTTCACGCTTTACTTTTGTTTTCTATCCAAAAAAATAGCTCAAATCAAAGCTCCTGCTTTGTGGCTTCAATTTGAGCTTAAAAACGTCCAAATTAGATCAGTATCAGCTGAGATACACTAGTATTTGTACGTGCAGCGTTGATTGTTATCTTTGTAGGCTTGATACCTAATTGCATTTCCTTTTTGGGACATATCAATGAGTTCTCCTGGACTGAATATTCAGCTCTGATTAACTTCTTAACTAGTTCACCTAGGGAGACTATCCTGGGCTAATTTTGATAGCAAGGATCTGTTTTATCAGCCCAGGTAGTTAAAACGCAACTTTTGAAAATAAAAATTTCATGGTGATTCATGAAAATCCAGATATATTCATCACATTAACAGCCCAAATACTTAACCATAATACTGGTGTGTGAGCTAGTATTTAATTTCAATATAACTGTCTAGAAACCTGTTTCTAGTATGAGAGGAGTGGGGTAATATGGGAGGAGTAGCAGTGAATCCTGGTTGGTTGATCAGAATATTCCCACCTGTTGGTTAAGCAGCTAGATTTTGTGTCCTGATGATTCCTTAGCTACTGATTCTCTGTTTGCCCACAGGTTGTGTGCCAATTTTGCCCTGTGGTGCATAGCGTAGACAAGGCTCCCTATAGCTCTGGGGCAGAGTGGGGGTGATCCAATAATTCTGATAGCTTTCAGGGCTGTGGCAGCTTCCATCCTTTTTGTACCAAGAACTAGGTCCAGATCCTTGAGATCTTTTGATTTCTTGGCTGCTTTACAGCCTGGATAATGTCTTTGTTTCATATGGCTGATGCCTATCATAAATTTTCTTACCCTATCAGCAGTTCTGGTTCACTTATTTTTGAGCTTGTTCTGTTTAAAGGTAAAATTATATTTCCTGTCATGAATTCATTTGGGACAATCCTGTCATCAATTGTGCAAGTAGCAAGGAAGGAGTTTCTTTACTTTTCTATTGGTATAGTTGGACCACCTAATAAGCAAGGGTTAATAGGTACAGTAGTTTTAAAAGCTATGGCAACAAGCAAAAACAATTCAGATTTAAACAAAATGAACTCAGATTTAAACAAAATTGAAATGAATCCAAATCTATTGTAAATCAATATAAATTCATTTAAAATTAATTTTGTTTAAAACTAAGTTCATTTTGTTTAAATCTGAATTGTTTTTGCTTGTTGCCATAGCTTTTAAAACTACTGTAGTATATATTCTTTATTACCTGTTAAATTTGGATTGATTAATGATATGTATTAAATTAAATTTTCTACAGGATTTGAACCTGGTCCTTCTTAGAACTTAGTCACTTACCCTCTAGAAGAGATTAGTGGAGAATTAAGAAATAATCAATTGTTACCTTTTGGAACTTTTTCCAGCCAATCAGGCAACTTGACAATCATTTTATTGATAATTTGTCCTCAGGTGACAATGCAGACGTTTTTCTTGGCTCTGGCTTTGAGTTTTCCTTGCTGTTGGCTCCTAGTTATATTGCTGGTGTCTGTTCTCTTGGTTCTGGTTCCTGTGGAGAATAGCTGGAGAAAACTTCAGGTTTTGACTGTTTTTTGTGGGGTTCCAAAAGTTTAACTTAAATAGTTACAGTAGTTTTAAAAGCTATGGCAACAAGCAAAAACAATTCAGATTTAAACAAAATAGCTCAGCTTTAAAAAAATTAAATGAATCCAAATCTATTATAAATCAATATAAATTTATTTAAAATTAATTTTGTTTAATTCAAGTTCATTTTGTTTAAATCTGAATTGTTTTTGCTTGTCACCATAGCTTTTAAAACTACTGTATGTATTGAAGCATAATCAGAGAAAATATATCAGATCCCCATATTATAAGTTACAATTATTCACATTCTCCAGTAACTTCTCCAAATTCCTTCAAATACTTTACTTCTTTCCCCAACTATCTCATTTATACCATGCTATATATAGCTGGTAAGCTATATTTTATTATTTTTTCAATCAATAAAGTCTTTACCTACCTAATTGATTTTTCCTTACATAAACTTCCTATTATCATCCCTAAAAGCCATAAAATTGCCCAATTCTTTCTTATGGAAGTTCATTGGGTATGAATGGATTTTGTGGGTTATCTTGTTGCAGGTCTTAAAGGCCAGTATTTTTCTAGGGACCAGATTCAATTCTGGTTCCTCTCCTGACTCCCAGCTCTTAGATAGCTCCTCGCGCAGTATGATTCCTGGAGTATGGTACACAGCCATGCCCTTGTTGCACTGTCACAAGTGACAAGTTCTTGTTAACTATACATGTGATAGAACCCCAATATCCTGTGGGCCACCAGCCCGCTGTCACAGTAGGTTTCATCATGCTGGGAATAATCCTCCAAAATGACACGCTCAAAAATCCAGCAAACCCTTCACAAAATTGACCAAATTAACGGATTTAAATAAAACAGTCAATTGAAAATGGGTTACAGCTGCTCTAGTCTGCCAGCTGAAACCAATTTCTCCTTGCAAATTGACGTTGATAAATTGACATAATTTGAGGGTTACCCAGTATGAGCTTATTTATCAGCATGGTTGTCAGAAATTGGTCACTCAAGGGTTCTTTGCAACCTGGACCAGATACTCACTTGACAATGTGGAAGGAATAGGAGCTCAGGATCCAGGTGGTATTGCTTAGTCAATTTTTGATACATATTGAATAATTTTCACTGTTTCAACTCTTAAGAGTTTAGCCCTCCCAAAATTTACTCAATAAAAATCACATATCCATTGGTCTAACTTTCATTTTAAAATATATCATGTAGTTGTTTTGTTACGCTACATCCAAAATAATCTGATTCTCAGACAGATCATTACTGGAAGATGAGGCCCTGCAGTTGGAACTTTGTTGTTGGCACCTCTCAATGTTAATTCAATGCCTGCCAATCTTGGAGTGGTTCCCCCTGTCTTTGAACCTGAAAATTTTGTTGCATCTCAATGTCCTGAATTTTATTCTGAAGACACTCTGACGCTTTCACAGGCTATTTTTATTGGGCTACTTTGGTTAGGTAAATTATTTTACTTAATCCTAGTATCTCATTTAAAATTTTACAAAACGGTATCTGAAGCTACGTTGGTGGTTAATCATTAACTCTATGTGGATTTTTTGGGTGATTCCCCACCACATGAAGACAGCTTCTTACTATACCGCAATTTCCATCACACCTTCAGGCTCAGCTGCCTGGCTGTCCACGCTTTCTTGGGCTAAAACCAGAGCCAAATTTGAATTTGAAGAAACTCCTGAGATCAATCAACCCAGAGTTACTTGCACCTACACCTCACCTGCAAAAGGATCCTGTTAGTCCTACCAATGAGAGTTCAAATTTAGCCAATAATCCCAAGATAAGTTGGGGCCACCTCTGGTAAAGAATTGAAGAAGCCTTCTGTAGAACGTGGGCTGCCTGAGGATGACAAATCCTGTGGCTCAAAGGTGAACTTTGGTTTTCCCCATTCCAACTTGACCAATTAGAGGCCCTCCAAGCAGGACACCACCAATGATTTCCAAACCATAGAAGACATATCACCTGGCCCAGAAAGGTTTGTAAAAGTTTCTCTATGGCAGATGGGCATACTTATACCTTGGACTGCCAGGAAGTTGCTCATTGCCATTCTTGCAATAAAGTGACATGAACTTTTAATTCAACCAGTTTATCTCATATTTGATTTTAGTTCTATTTCATCTGCAGTCTACCTCATGTGGTTCTGTACCTCACATCTATCAATCTCAAGAAATTGAAGACCAACTGCCCAAACTATATTGTCCACCATGATGTCATGAATGACATTTCAATACTGGTATTGAAAACCCAAGAGTCAAACCCCAGTCCCCTGAAGGCGGATTGGACCCCCCAGGATGGTCCAGGACCCGCTGATCTGTTAAGTCACAGACTCAAATTGTTAAGTTGCCCCGCAAACTGCCAGCCTAATACTGAGAATTCCCCAAATGGTTGCCAGATTGTCACCAAACCGGTGCCACTAGAGATCCATACCTACGCAGAAAATGTGGTCTGCCTAAAGGAGGTTGGGAAAAGACTTGCTACTAGTCCTGCCAATAAGCACCAACTGCTGCCAGTCCCCAGTCCATAAAGAGAATTGCAATTAGCCCGCTCAGGTGACATGGTGAACCAGAGTGGCAAAATTAAGCACTGTCACTTCTGTTTGCCAGAACGTACCCAATCAGAACCTGATGCCCTCCAGACCCTAAGCCAAGATCCATGCCCTACCAGCAAACCGCTCATGGACCTGAAGCCTGCAAAAAGCAAAGAAGCAAAATCATATGGCATAAGAACGCTGGCAGTGTGGCAATGACCACATTATCATTTTTGATAATAAAGATTTATGAACCTAAGGTTCAAACAAATCTTACCCTATCTAGTCTTAGTGATCTTCCACCTCAACTCTGGCCACATAGACAACCAGGCAACCAACCCCTCCAGAGACCAACCTGCTGAACCGCCCCAGGCATTATACCGTCCCCCAGGAGCCCCCTTTGGACCTGTGCACTTTACCGAGTACCCTCCAAACCCAGCCTATGCCGAGTTTAACTTAGAAAACATACTCCTTGCCAACCCCCTGGCAAGAACTAGAGAAACTGAAACAATAGGTCAAGAAGGAAAGTGGTACGTTAGGCCGCCCAGATTGTTCAAAGACAAGTACAATTACCTGCCAGTGTATTTTCTTCCCATGACCCCACCTGTAACCCCTAGACCAGACCGCCCTCTGGAACCTACTGCCGCAGCCAAGACCACCTCTACCCAACTGTTTGGAGTACTCTACATTACTTTGACAGGATTAATGGATTCCATGGTCCCCAACTCCAGACCCTGGTCCTTTCTTGGGCAATCTATATTTTACATTATCAAGTTAGCACCCATTCTATGGTGGGCCTTACCTGCTGGCTTGGCCGCACTACACCCCAAGCCGCCCAATGCCTCTACCTATGACTGGATTCCTGACATAGAAGCTCCCTCTGGCCTGGTTTATTTCACTGAATACCCACCCAGCCCAGCATATCTGGAATTCATCTTAGAGAAAATCCTGATCTACGACCCAGAAGCCAGAACTAGAGAGACAGAGACCATTGGAAAAGAAGGAACCCAAGTCACCATACCTCCCCTGCTGTTCTGCAACAAGTACAACTACTTGCCCGCTTATCTATTTCCCATGAAACCACCTCTCACCCCATAGCCCAACTGCCCACCGGAATCTGTTACTGCCAGTGAATCCACCTCTACTCAGGTATTTGGGGTGATGTATATCACTCTCACCGGCCTGATTGATTCAATGGTATCTTAAAGCAGACCTTGGGCCCTTCTGGGCAAATTTTTATCTTATACAGTAAAGTTAGCACCAATCTTGTGGTGGGCCCTTCCTGATGGGCCTGTGGACCGTCTGCCTGCAAGTTCCCAAGAACCCCCCACAGGCTGGATCCTTGACATTATGGAGATCTATCTTAACCATGGTAACCTGGGCTCTAAGATGTTGACAACTCTTGGGGCATCTTGTATGATATTTTCATTGATTTCAGCTTACTATTCCTACAAGCTAGTTACCAATTTAATTGCATCAGAAATTAGACATCAATGCAGTACAGAACTAAAGGACACCACACTTGACGTCAAGAAATCCAAGACCCCAAATTTGCAAGTCCGGAATTTTATAGTCAACCAATCCACAACCAAGATGGATATGCCACAGATGGGGAAGCTCACCTTGGAAGAATCCAGAAGAGCCATACCAGTCCTCCTTCTCTATTTTCAGGCTAAAACAAACTCTTACTCCAACAACACAGAGAAGGTCCTTGGTGTAGCATCCATGCTCTCTGGTGATGCCTTAGACTGGTTTGGGAAGGCCACCGCCAAAGACATCAAGTTCTTCCTAGACTACACCCAATTTGAAAGTGAACTGATGGCCACTGGCAATGACCAAGACACCTGCTACCATACCCTCATCAACCTACTGGACATTAAACAAGGATCATGTACCTTATAAGCTTATACCAACAAGTTCCTTAAATTGAAAGCTAGAACCCAACTCAAAACAAGTTATCTGCCATCTTGTACCAACAAGGAGCCTGTTCTGCCTTGAAAGAACTCCTTAAGCATCACCCCCATGCTTGGCTTAGATGAGTTACTTCTCCTATGCCAAGGATTGAGACTTAACCAAGAGGGTGCCCCCTGCCACTCAGCGCTCTAACCGCGCCCAGACACCCAGCAGACAAGGAATGTCCCCTGAGGAGTTATAACGTCACTACTGTAAAGGATTGTGCTTCTACTGTCACAAGACTGGCCACTTCACTAAGGCTTACCTAAAAAAGTGGTCATATGGTTTCCCTAGCACAAATAAACACCTCCACCCAGTCTTACAAATTTATCCAAGTTGAAGTGAAAACACTTGCAACATCCCAGATTATTGAGTTGTTCATTGATATGGAAGCTGAAGAAAACTTTATTGACACTACCCCCGCAAAGGACCTAGGACTAAAATCTATCACAAAAGGTGTTAAGGTAATAACAGGAAATAGCTCCCATGACCTTGGATTCAAGTGTGTGACCAAGTTGCCACTAAGGATTGGTCATAACATCTACCCAGCACTCCCCATCATCCTGAATGGACTTTCCCACCCCTTGATCCTGGGAGACTCCCGGTCCCAAAGGCACGGCGCCATCCTGAACTTCCGCAATCAAACAGTTGCCTTACAAGGAGTGGCAACAGCACCCATGTTGACAATAATAATGTTGACAGTGACCATGTTAACACTTTGTCAACATAGCCACTGTCAACTCAAAACTCTAAATCTCCTATGTTTTTTGCTAGTTGCGCTAGCTTAATTCTTTTTTTTAAAGCGTTCAGGGGTGCAAACCTAGAAAACACGACAAAATTGTGGCCATCTCAACATTATTTAATATTAAGCTTAATACAAAACTCAATTTAACCAGATTTTTTTCTTTACTTTTACTAATAAAAATTAGTTTATTTTTTATTTTTTTATGACTTAAAAGTGTCAATGTCAACACTTTTTAAGCTGAACTTATTTTTAATAACAAAACTAAAACATCTACAGTAAAAAAATAAGTGCTCATTTAAAATTTTTTTATTGAATTATTATATTGAAAAAGACATTGCACATACAGTAGATTGTTGAAAAGTTCATGTTATATATATTTATGTGGCACTTATTACAGCTTTAATATATTAAGTGGATTGGTGGCTAACGGCAATCTAATAATTTAAGCTTGAGTTACTATATAAGTTACTATAGAATTTATTATTAAAAATAATTTTGACACTTGTAAATGTTGTTTATTTGCTTGTGATCATCCCCCAGGGTGGAGTTAAGCAAATTAGAGTGGCGCAATTAAGCCTAGATTAATATGTCCCCTCATATAAAGAATGTTGTAAGTGGCGTTGTCAACACTTTACCTTTTTCAATACTGAATACAACTTTCTTCACAACTTCACATATACACAATGGTAAAACATCATATTACCACTACCCAAATATTATTTTTAATAAAATAATAATGAATAAAGAACTTTGATACTTTTTTACTTATTTTCATATGTTTTTTTAATTCTTATATGTGAACAAAAATACACAGATAACAGTTAATTTTTGCTAACCCGCGTAAATTAAATTAAGCGTACTATGAAAAAACATAGTAAATTTTTTAAAAAATGTCAATAGTGACAATGTTGTCAAAAATAATGTCTACAATTTTTGTAATTGACAGTGAGAATTAAGCTTTTTTTACTAATTGTCACTCATAATGTCAATGCTTTTCATTTCTAACATATAAAACTTTATCATTTACATAAAAAACTTCTCATTTTTTGATATATTGTATTTTTGACTTTCATATTTTCTAATTTTTAAAATAAAATCTATATCTAAATATAATACTTTTGGATATTTCTCTTAACTTTTAATTTTTATTTATAACTTTAATAAAATAAAAACTATATAAGTATTTTTTAACTTTTAAATGCCAATAAAAACCATCTAGAATTACTTTTTATATATTATGCTTTTTAAGTTGTTTTGTTTGTTTTTTACATACATTGCTTTATTTAAACCCTTTTACTTATTATTTTAGGACAAAAACATTTCCACACAGCCCAAAGGAACCAAGTGTCCTTCAAAGCCAATCAAACCCACCAAAAAGAAGCCTTTCTTGTCAAAGAAGGCCACTCCAAAACCATCCTCAAAGCCCTCCCCTGAGCCCTCTCCTAAGAAGATCCCTGCTCACTCCACTGGGGGAGAGGAAACTGATGGCTCTCTTACAGAGCACAGTTTTTACAACTTGGCTTCTGACAAGGAGCCAACCAAGAAGAAGCGCTCAGCCCAAAAGTCCCCACCCAAAGATAAGTCTCCTGCACATGAGGAGCACCACAACAAGCCCCCTTCTGCTTCCCTCCACCACCAAACTCCCCCCCCTTCAAGCTCATCTGGGGATGGTTCAAAGCCCCACCCCAATTACTTTCCTGGCTTCTGCCATGCTCCTGCTGGCCCCTGGGATCCTCTTTTGGCCAACAACATCTGCAACGTTGACGGCAAATTTAAGGTTCCCTCTTCCTTACCCAAATACTTCCCAATCATGAGCGTAAAGGGTGGGCCAGCCATGGTGGCCAATGGGTATATTTTCTCTTGAAACAATGCCAACCGGGGCTTCAAGAGCTGCCATTAAACCTGTGAGGACCGCTCCTGCCCAGTGCAGCTCAACACTGAGCGCTGGGATTTGCTCCAAAACATCATGGGCAAGCATACCTGCATCAGGCCAAATACCACCATTGCCCGCCTCCTCAAGTGGTATCTTTTCCAGGTGATGCCCACCTCCAAAAGATCTTTCTGCCACCCATCTAGCCGTGCTTTCTTGCAAGTACCTCTCCCCAACCAACTTGAAGAGGGTGCCAACCCACAATCAGTTGGTCAAGTTTGTAAGTGATAGGTGTCAAGCCTCAAACCCCCTGGCCAAGAGCGCCACTAAAATTGAAGACCTGGTCCTCAAAGATGCCCTCAAAAAGACAGAGGATGGTGAGATGTTCCTGCTCCATGACAATGGGCAGGAAGTGGAGGATAGGATTATAGCCTACGCCACAACCCAAAACCTGGAGCAGATGAACATTGCTACCACCTGGCTGTGCAACGGCACATTTGCTACTTGCCCCTCTCTCTTTAAGAAGCTTTGGGTCATTCATGGGAAGTTTAATTACCAGTTCATCCCCCTTGTGTTCTTTCTCCTTCCTGGTGCCAAGACTGAAGTCTACACCAGAGCCTTCAAGATTTTCTGGGATGCTTTGAGCTCCCTTCCCATCAACCAGCTCCCCCCTCCCACCCACACCACAAGGGCCAATCCCTCCTCTGATGAGAAAGATGAGTCAACCCTAGCCGCTGAGCAGCTAGCTCATGCGCGCTCACTTGGGCTGAAGGTTATCATAATGGAATTTGATCAAGCTCAGTTCAGAGCCTTCAAGGCCAACTTCAATGGAGAAGTCCAGGGCTACTTCTTCCATTTTAGACAGGCCCTCATCAAGAATCTCAAGAGTGAGAAGGACCTTTTTAACAAGTATCTTAACAATGGTAAGGGGAAGTACCGCTTTGCCTTGACTCAGTTTGCTGCCTTGGCTTTTTGCACCCAGAGCATACTGGGATTGGCTTTGAGGCCCTCTTGGAGGACGCTTACATCAAGAAGCACTCCACCATCTTCAAAGGTTACTTGGATTACTTTGAGCGCCAATGGATGGACAAGAAGATGACT
The DNA here is from genome assembly GCA_014839935.2 of Entomophthora muscae. Taxonomy (NCBI): domain Eukaryota; kingdom Fungi; phylum Entomophthoromycota; class Entomophthoromycetes; order Entomophthorales; family Entomophthoraceae; genus Entomophthora; species Entomophthora muscae. The sequence continues at coordinate 82,800 of QTSX02007104.1, forward strand.
TCCTGGAGAGGTAAGAGCGGGGCCACTGCCCCTTGGAATTTCCAGGGCGCCTGCCTCAAGGGGGAGATGATGACCACCTCTAGCCTTGAGGTTTGGCATAAGCACCTGAAGGTGAAGTTTAGGACCAACCTCAAATATAACAAGTTCTTCCAGAAGCTGCAGGAGGAGCAGGCCCAGACTGTCTCCAAGTTTTGCAACCCGGCCAACCAGGTGGCCCCCAAGAAGCAAAAGTCCAAGGAGCAGGACCACTGGGAGGACGTTCAGAAGGTGGTAAAGAAAAAGTATAAGGTGGCAGAGATTAAGAAGTACCTTGAGGACGTTGCCACTGCTCTTGCTGGTGGCTTTAATTAGCTTAATAAACCTTGTTTTGCCTGTATATTTTTTACTTTTAAACTTTTAATTTTTTAATTTATTTATATTGTACTAATCTTTTTTAGGTATAAATGGTAAATTTAAGATACAGTTTTAATGTGGATTAGTAAAAAATATCTTATATTTTGTTAATTTATCTTTAATGTATGCAATTTTTTCAGTTATGCTTATATGAAGTATAATAAATTTAAATTATAATTTTCTAATATTTTGTATTTAATATGATATATAAAATATCTTTATTTTTGGTTCATTGGGATTTTAATTTCTATTGGAATAAAAATAATTTTATAATAAAGAGTGTAATTTACATAGTAAACTGAAAAATAGTTGCTTATATCTCCTTATTCTTATTACTTGTGGTATTTTTTATTGCAGTTTTGAACTCTCTGGGATCATTTTAGTATAATAAAGTATTTAAAATAATTTTTAATTAAAAAATTTTCAGGGTAAAGTGTTTTGTTAATTAAATAAGTGTCAACATCCAGGAAACAACATTAAGTAAAACCGGGTCATCACTTTACTATAGTGTCATGATTAAAAGTGTTAATATGGCCACTGTCAACATTTTTAATGTCAACATGGGCGCTGTTGCCCAAGGAGCCACCTCTTATGATGTAGCGCCATTCCAGCTGGGTCCAACCAAAGGAAACCCCAGTGCTCTCCTGACCCTGAAACTGGACCCCAGTGTGGGTGCCCTACCTTCCCTATTAGAGAAGTGGAACCAAGTTTTCAGCAAGGAAGCAGCAACCCATCTCCCTAAACACAGAAATTATGACCAGGATATCAATCTCTTTCCCAGCACTGAGCCCCAACATGGTCCCATCTATAGCTTCAATCACAAAGAGCAGTTGACACTGAAAACGTACATTGAAGACATGACCAAGAAAGGCTTCATATGTGTGTTCAAAAGCCCATGCTTGTTACCAATGCTATTTTTGGGCAAGCAGTACAGTGGTATGCTCACATGTTTTAACTACCAGAAGCTGAAAAATATAACTATTAAGAACTGCTACCCTATTCCTAATGCTGATGACTTGTGTGATTTTTTGACAGGCGCTCAGGTATACTCCAAGATTAGTCTCTGGGATGCTTTCACTCAAATCCAAATCAAAGAAGGCAACTAGTATAAAACGGCTTTCAAGACCAGGTATGAACCCTATGAATACCTGGTGATGCTGTTTGGACTATACAACGCCCCTGTCACCTTCCAGCATATGATTAATTCAGTCTAGGCAAATACCTAAACCAGTTCTGTGTGGCCTACTTTTATGACATCCTCATCTATAGCAAGACCCAGGAAGAGCACCTATATCACCTGGACCTGATCCTTGGGAAACTCTCACAAGCCAACCTACATTTAAAACTCAAGAAATGCAAATTATTTTGGCCAGAGGTGGAATTACTGGTCTACATGGTAAAGACTGGAGGATTTTCAATGGCTCAGGACAAGGTGGACGCTGTAGCCTCCTGGCCTATCCCCATGTGCATGAAATATTTCAGAAGCTTCCTGGGGTTAGAAAACTATTGCAGAGACTTCATAAAAAATTCCTCTATAATGCTGCCACTGAACAGGCTCTGCTTGGACAAGGTCCAGTTTTTCTGGACTGATGAATGCACCTCCTTGTTTGAGACCCTGAATAAGTCCTTCACATCTTCCCCCGTCCTTGCCATGCCTGACCCATCTAAACCTTTTGTGCTGGAGACAGATGTGTCCAACTTTACAGTGGGCAGGGTCCTTCTTCAGGAAGGAGGGGATAGTATGCTACATCCTGTAGCATATTACTCCAAGAAGATGCTGCCTGCCAAAGGGAACTACCCAATATATGACAAGGAGATGCTAGCTATAATAAAGACATTTAAGCATTGGTGCAGATACCTATGTGGCTCAGAACATCTGTTAAAGGTCCTGAAAGACCACAAGAACTTGGGATACTTCTTCAAACCACGCCAGCTTAACCAACAACAATTGATATGGGCCTTAGAACTGGTTGAATACACTTTGACCATATACTACAAGCCAGGAAAAGTGAATGTGGTACCATACGCCTTGAGCAGAAGAGCCGACCTAATTCCCTCCTCTACAGAAATCAAGGACTGCAACATTCATACACTACTAGACCCCATCAGCCTAGGAATACAACAGAAGTACTTGAAAATTGCTGCCAGCAAACCCAACGTGATAGAAGCTCAAAAGCAAGACGCCTACTCAACCAAACTAGTCAACACCCTGATAAAGGACCCCATTTGTCATCACTCAAAGAAAGGTTACTCCCTGAAGGGTACCACCTTGCTACTCCACAACAGAATCTATGTACCCAAGGGCCCAACCCAAACCAACATATTGATTGACCACCATAATTTGGAGATGGCCAGCCACTCTGGTAGACACAAATCCCTCCTAAGCATCAAGCATAACTATACATGGCCTGGCATGGACAAGGAAGTAGCAGACTACATCAACTGGTGTGAAACCTGCGGAAGAATCAAGACATGTTGCTTGAATCCAGAAACATTACTAAGGCCTCTAGATATCTCTGCTGGACCCTGGAAGTCTGTTTCAATGGATTACATAGTGGAACTCCCCCCCCTCAAAATCATTTGATATGATCCTAGCCATGGTCAACTGTTTCACCAAAATGGCTTACTTCCTCCTGACCACCACCCATTGTACAGCAGCTGAGACTGCCAGACATTTTCACAACCACATATTAACGCAACACAGAACACCAGAAGAAATAATCACCAATCAAGGACCCCAGTTCACCTCCAACAATTGGACTCAAGTGATGAAGGACCTTGAAATAAAAAGCTTTGTGTCAACCTCCTACCACCTACAGACAGACAGAAAAACTGAACAAGTCAACTAAATCCTGGAACAATACCTCTAATGCTACACCAATGCAGACCAAGGCAACTGGGCAGAGATGCTATCCATGGAACAATACGCCTATAACAGCAAATATCACACATTCACTGGTATGTCCCCCTTCAGGGCCAACTATAGATTTGACTCCTCCTGGGACCCCTTCATTGGCAGCAAGGAACAGAATACTGCAGGACAAACCTGGATTGAACAAATACATGTCACCCAAGAAACCTGCCTTAGGAACCTAGCCTGTGCTGTCAAGACCTAAAAGATGTTTGCTGGCAAGAAAAAGATCCCCATAAAACCCTTGGGAATAGGCAAAAAAGTTTACCTAAATTCCTGGAACATCTCCTTACACATACCCAGTAGGAAGCTAGCTCACTGTTGTTGTAGCCCTTACAAGATTGTAAAGCAAATAAGAGAAGTGGCATACAAACTAGAACTGCCGCCTACTTGGAAAATCCACAATGTCTTCCACCAATCATTGCTATTCAAGAAAGAAGGAACCTCCCCTCCTCACCAGAAGATCAAGACCAATCCCCCACTCATTCAGGAGGGACGCATAACCAAATACAAAGTTGAGTACATCCACATACAACGCCTCCTAGCACAACTCCACAGCACTACGTCAAATGAGCAGGCTACCCCCCCCAAAGAGAGCACCTGGGAACCTGTCTTCAACCTGCCCAACGCACAGAGCCATACAACAATACCTGGACAAAAAGGCAAGTAAGGAGGGAAGTGCTGGAAAAGATGGTATGATGTCACAAGTGACAAGTTCTTGTTAACTATGCATGTGATAGAACCCCAGCTACAGGATTTGAACCTTGATATCATGTGGGCCACCAGCCTGCAGGCCCAGCTGCCCAGCTGTCCACGTTTTCCTGGGCTCAAACCAGAGCCAAATTTGAATTTGGAGAAACTCCTGAGATCAATCAACCCAGAGTTACTTGCACCTACACCTCACCTGCAAAAGGATCCTGTTAGTCCTACCAATGAGAGTTCAAATTTAGCCAATAATCCCAAGATAAGTTGGGGCCACCTCTGGTAAAGAATTGAAGAAGCCTTCCATAGAACGCAGGCTGCCTGAGGATGAAAAATCCTGCGGCTCAAAGGTGAAATTTGGTTTTCCCCATTCCAACTCAACCAATTAGAGACCCTCCAAGCAGGACACCACCAATGATTTCCAAACCATGGAAGACAGTATCACCTGGCCCAGAAAGATTTTTAAAAGTTTTTCTATGGCAGATGGGTATATGTATACCCTGGGCTGCCAGAAAGTTACCCATTACCATTCTTGCAATAAATTGGCATAAACTTTTAGTTCAACCAGTTTATTACATATTTAATTTTAGTTCTATTTCATTTGCAGTCTACCTCTTGTTGTTCTGTACCTCACATCTATCAACCCCAAGAAACCGCAGACCAACTGCCTGAACTATATTGTCCACCAGTGGCTCCCTCTGGCCCAGTACATTTCACTGAATACTTACCTATCACATTAAGTTTCATAATGCCGGGAATGATTGAGCCAAGAGATAAGCTCAGCAAACCAGAAACCCTTTAACAAAACTGACTTATTTAATGGACTTGAATCAAACAGTTGATCAAAAATGGGTTACAGCTGCTCCAGTTTGTTGATCAAATCTAATCCCCCCTGTAAGTTGATGTTGATAAATTGACATAATTAAAGGGTCACCATATATGAACTTATTCATCAGCGTGGTCATCAGAAGTTGGTCACTCAAGGTGTGACGGAAATCACTGGATAATATGAAGCCATTTCTAAATGATGGGAATTACCACCTGAATCCACATAGAATTGATGAATAACCACCAATGCGGCTTCAGATGTTTTTTTGTGAAATTTCTAATTGTAACTCCAGGATTAAGTAGAACAATCAGTCCTAACCAGATTAAACCAAGATAAATGACCTGGGAAAGCATCAATGCATCTTCAGCATAGAATTTTAGGCATTGAGAAGTGACTCAGTTTTCATTTTCAAGAATGGGGGAGGAGCTACAAAATTGGCTGGCATGAAATTAACATTTGACGGCACCAACAACAAAGTCCAGATGCTGGGCCCCATCTTCCTGAAACAATTCTGTTCAGAATCAGATTGTACAGGATATACCACAACAACCCAATAACAGGATGCATTTAAAATAAAGATTAGACCAAGGGATAATTGATTTTTATTGAGTAAATCTAGGAGGACTCAACTCTTAGAGTTGAAACAGAAAATTATTCAATATATATCAGAAAAATTGACTAAGCAATACCACCTGAGTCTTGATCTCCTATTCCTTTGGCATCTTCAAGTAAGTATCTAGTCCAAGTTGCAAAGAACCCTTGTGTGACCAGTTTCTGACAACCATGCTGATTAATGAGCTTATATCAGGTGACCCTCATATTACATCAATTTATCAACGTCAGTTTGCAAGGGAGAGCTGGTTTCAGCTGACAGACTGGAGCAGCTGTGACCCATTTTCAATCAACTGTTTGGTTTAAATCCGTTAACTTGGTCAATTTTGATACAGGTTTCCCGGCCTTCCGAGCCTTCTTACTTGGACAGACAATACCTGGCATTATGGAACCTACCGTGACATTACCCTCCGCTTTAGCCCTGGGCACAATACCACCATCTGGGAGATGGGATAAAGAGAAATTCTTATGGGCAGGTGGGAGTTTTATTGCAGCTAGGTTAAGTTCAGGGTGACCAATAGCAGTGGGATTGCGCTTGTAGAACTCGTGGATCAGATCAGAGGAATTTGAACAATCATAGTGGGGAACCCAAGAGTTTTCAGAATCAGGAATACATTTCTAAGATACCAAATTTTCCAAACGGCGGCAATTTTTATGGGAAGCCAGAATACAATTTAACTCATACTCAGGTTCTCCTTCCACAAGAATAGGTTGGAAAGAGGGGGTCTCTGTTCCTTTGAAGGGAGTAAGAAGACATTCATGGAAGGTGTGGAAAATCTTGAAAGCAGGAGGTAAATCTAGCTGATAGGCGGAGGGACCAATCTGACATTCTACCTTGAAGTGACCAACTTGCTTAGGACCTAATTTGCGACAGGGAACCTTAAGTTTCATATTGCAAGCATCAACCATGAGTAGATCACCTGGCCTGTAAGTTGGACCTTCCTGGCGCTTGCAATCTGTGTTTTCCTTGTAAGTTGTCACAGCAGCGGCAAGAGTAACTTGGAGCTCCTGATGGACCTCTTCAATGCAGCGGCTTGATCAGTTACAGCTTCCACGTTGCTAACCAAATAAGGACCCATGTTGGAAGAAGGATTGTTTCCCACATTGGCATAAAATGGTGATACTTGAGTTGACGTGTGTGGGGTGTTATTATATGTGAACTCTGCCATGGGTAGATTATCACACCAGTTATCTTGTTGTGCATTGGTGTAGCAACGTAGGTATACCTCCAAACTTTGTTTTACCCTCTCTGTTTGTCCATCAAATTTGGGATAGAAAGCAGTAGAGTGGCACAATTTGAAACCAAGAATTCCAGTAAAAGCTTCCCAGAACTGAGCAATAAATTGAGGACCACAGTCACTTATAATATCCATTGGGATGCCATGTAGGGAGAAGATTCTGTTCACAAATAACCTAGCAGTTTCCACTGAAGTAATTGTGGTTGAGCAAGGTACAGAGTGTGCCATCTTTGTGAAACAATCAACTACCACCATGATTACGTTAAACCCATTGGAATTGGGAAGCTCACCAATGAAATCCACCAACACAGACATCCAGGGACTTGCAGCAGGCTGAAGTGGAACCAGTAAACCATTAGTCTTATTCTGACTGGCCTTGGATCAAACACATACCAGGCAATCTATAACAAAAGCGGCTACCTGCACAGTCAAACTTTTCCAGGAAAACTGGTGGTGGATAAGTTCCACTGTTTTGTTTTTTCCTGGATGACCAGTTGTTGGACAGGTATGATTAGCCTCCATGATTTCATCCCCAATAGTGCCCTCAGGAACCCACAAGCAACCTTGATGGTATAGGACTGGACCAATCTGATGATAACCCTGAGGCTGACCTACTGGGTTTGCACATGCTAGCTCCAATAGCCTATCATAACCTTTGGACAAAGGTTGCAGAAACTTAACTTTAGAATACAAGTCCAGGTCTGCGCCCTCAGCTAAGGACATGGTGGCCAACGTAGCTGGCAGAGGCAATAAAAAAGGCACTACAGCCTTGTCCCTGAATCATAGTGTGTGTTAAACTTGGCGTTCATACTAGCATCTGGGAGATGGGAAGGATTCCTGCTTAGAGAATAGGCCAAGTGATTGTCAGATCCCTTAATAAACTTGTAGCAAAACTTGTATCTTTTCAGATCACCATGCCATCTGGATTGGCAACCTGACAAAATTCTGGGTTATCAATAATATAGAAGAGCTTTGTGGTCAGTTCTTACTACAAATGTATGACGTGCTGACATGAGATGGTGATGCCAATGCTTTAAAAATTCCACAACAGCTAACAATTCCTTTTTGTAAATCATGTAGTTGCGTTCTTGCACCTCCATCTTTCAGGAGAAATACCCTACAGGTCTCTTGATCCCGTCACTAGCTGTCTGCACCAGCACACCAGCCACAGCATATTTAGATGCATTGGTAGAAACCACAAAAGAAAGCTCAGGATCCACATGTCTTAACACTGGGGAGGACAACAAAAGAGCCTTGACTGCTGAGAAGGCACTTGCACACTCAGGCGTCCAGACTAAAGTTGTCTTTCCACTAGCCAAATATAAATGGGCGGCCACCTCAGACAAGTGGGGGGAAATTTCTTCAAGAAGGTACATTTACACAAGAAACTGCAAAGTTGGGATACTGTCACAGGCGTAGCATACTTTCAAACTGCAGCTTCCTTGTCAGGGGCAATGATGTGGCCATCCTCAAAGATAATATTACCCAGAAAGGTAACCTTACATTTAAAGAATTCACACTTACTCCTTTTGATGATCAAGTTTGCTTGGGGAATGTGCTCTTCAACTGCCAACAAGTGGGCCTTATGGGACTCTTCATCCAGAGAAAACACCAAGATGTCATCCATATATGCAATGGCACAAACACCTAGGAGATCTCCCAGGACTAAATCAATTAACTGCTGAAAGCAAGCCAGGGCATTCTTCAATCTAAAAGGCATTACGCGGAACTGAAAGACCCTTCTTAGTTCTGAATGCTGTTAACCATTACATTCCTTCTGCAATCCTGATTTGATTGAACACATTCAACAGATCAAGTTTCAAGAATACCTTGGTCTTCTCAACACACCTAGAGATCTGTGCTTTGAGAGGTAAAGGATAAGGATCCAGAATCTTAATGTTATTCAAATTTCTGTAGTCAACACAAGGACAAAGAGACCCATCAGACTTCTGAACAAATAATAGCGGATAGCAGATCAACAAAGCCTTCTTAAAAATGTAGCTTTTTGCCAACATGTCACAAGTCCACTCTTCCAAACATGCATCTTCCTTCAAGGTTAAAGGGTAAATAGGAGACACAATTCTGATCAGATCAACAGTGACCTTAAAGTCAAAGTCAAACTGAGTGTGCTTGGGAAGGACCTCGCCTCTGGTGGCGTCAAATGCTGTGGACCAGGGTTGCAAACATGCCAGTAAATCCAAAATTATGGGGACAGGGACAGGAAATGATTGTATGGTCTGTGATAATTGCTCTGATTCAGACATATCCAACAGCAGAATACAAATAGTTATACCCAAAGAGTGTTCCACCTGCAGCTCATTTTTCTTCAGTAAGGTTGATACATTATGATCTCTCCACCAACTCACTCCCAAAATGATAGGATACATAAGGGTAGAGCAAACAGAAAACCTCACAGTAAAAGACTGACCTGCAACTATAAAAGTAACTGGCTTCTTTGGCTGAAAAGAGGGAAATGTTTGACAATTTCCACCCCTAACAAGCATTCCCGGGTGGTACTTGAGTTGTAGCAGGTCAGCAGTCTCCACGCTCATGAAATTTTCAGAAGCACCTGTATCCAACAAGATGGCTGGCTGATAGATAGTTTGATCATTATTGATGCTACCTTAAAACAAGAAGTAACCAGAAGTGGATTTATTTACAGCAAAGGTAGCAATCTTGGCAGGGTCTTGTTTTTCATTGGCAGTACAAACGGCAGCTAAGGAGGCAGGATGCTCCTGGAAGTAACGCTCAATCATTTCTTGGACAGCAGCTGGAAGAACGGGGTTATCACAATCAATGGGAACAAGGGGCAACTCTTTGGACGTAATAACAGAAGATTTTGTAGGTAAAACATGCTGAAGCATTGCCAAGGAACTATCAGGAACAGACACTACGGGGGCCTCCTTTACATCACTGGATTTGTTCACCACCGCCAATTGTAGCTGATACAAGCTAGGGGAGAACAATCTTGGCTTTGGTTGGAAAGGACTACTGTGGAGCAAGGACCAGAAAACCAAGAATGTGCAGCAAGTTTATCCTCAATTACCAACATACCTTGTTTGGAAGTAAACAGATTTGAGACCAGAGAAAGAATTTGGCTTACCAGGGCCTCAGTTGTGGTTAACGGGAAATCCCAAACCACAAAATCCTGGGCAGTCTGGTCAACTGCTAACCATAACACTGAGAGTTTATTCACTTTGGGAACATCAATTGTACAGCAGTAGGTAAGAAACTGAGGAAGGAATACCAAAAGCAGAGTTGTACCCTGATGTAAGGCATACAGCTTACAATATACTTTGAGCTCCTCAATAGATACACACAAATTTTTTAACAAAGGGTATATAGATGCACTCTCAGTTAAAACACATGGATTGTGCTCCATGTGGACACTAACCATTCTCAAGCATCTTTGGAAACCTTTGTCATCACATGGTAAACTTGGGATTTGTGACTAAGGCTAGAGCTGGAATAAAATGATAATGCTGACAAAACTTCACGCAAAATTTCATCAGTGGGTGGGGCAGGAAAATAATCTGGGCGCCAAAATGACATGACGCAACAGAAATAGGAAACAGAGGATCCAGTCTCTAGAACTGCAACCAGAGATGGAAACCACAAATTAAAGAAAAGCCCAGACTGAAAAACTCAGAAATGAACTGATGCAAATAAACATGGTAAACACAGATATCTCAATGGAGTAGGAGAAAAGAAAAATGAATTCATGACAAACTGCTTCCAAAAACTCAGACGTAGAAGAGTTGAGTAATGTGACAGAAATCACTGGATAATATGAAGCTGTTTCTAAATGATGGGGAATTACCACCCAAATCCACATAGAATTGATGATTAACCACCAACGCGGCTTTAAATATCTTTTTGTGAAATTTCTAATTGTAACTCCAGGATTAAGTAGAACAATCAGTCCTAACCAGAGTAAACCAAGATAAACAACTTGGGAAAGCATCAATGCATCTTCAGTGTAGAATTCTGGGCATTGAGAAGTGACACAATTTTCATTTTCAAGAATGGGGGAGGAGCTACAAAATTGGCTGGCATGAAATTAACATTTGGCGGTGCCAACAACAAAGTTCCAGATGCTGGGCCCCATCTTCCTGAAACAATTCTGTTCAGAATCAGATTGTACAGGATATACCACAACAACCCAATCACAGGATGCATTTTTAAAATTTAAAATTAGAACTTGGGATAAATGATTTATATTGAGTAAAATTTTAGGAGGACTCAAATCTTAGAGTTGAAACAGGGAAAATTATTCAATATATATCAGAAAAATTGACTAAGCAATACCACCTGAGTCTTGATCTGCTATTCCTTTGGCATCTTCAAGTAAGTATCTAGTCCAAGTTACAAAGAACCCTTGCGTGGCCAGTTTCTGACAACCATGCTGATTAATGAGCTTATATTGGGTGACCCTCAAATTACGTCAATTTATCAATGTCAGTTTGCAAGGGAGAGCTGGTTTCAACTGACAGACTGGAGCAGCTGTGACTCATTTTCAATTGACTGTTTGGTTTAAATCTGTTAACTTGGTCAATTTTGATACAGGTTTCCCGGCCTTCTGAGCCTTCTTACTTGGACAGACAATACCCGGCATTATGGAACCTACCGTGACACAAGGGTTCTTTTCAACCTGGACTAGATACTCACTTGACAATGTGGAAGGAATAGGAGCCCAGGATCCAGGCGGTATTGTCACGGTAGGTTCCATCATGCCGGGTATTGTCTGTCCAAGTAAGAAGGCTCAAAAAGCCGTAAAATCTTTATCAAAATTGACCAAGTTAACGGATTTAAATCAAACAGTTGATCAGAAATGGGTTATGGCTGCTCCAGTCTGTCAGCTGAAACCGGTTCCCCCTTGCAAATTGACATTGATAAATTGGCATAATTTGATGGTCACACAATATGAGCTTGTCAATTAGCATGTTTGTCAGAAACTAGTCACTCAAGGGTTCTTTGCAGCCTGGACCAGATACTTACTTGACAATTTGGAAGGAATAGGAGGTCAAGACTTAGGTGGTATTGCTTAGTCAATTTTCTGATATATATTGAATAATTTTCACTGTTTCAACTCTAAGAATTGAGTCCTCCTAAAATTTTACTCAATATAAATCATTTATCCCAAGTTCTAATTTACTATTCAAAATGAATCCTGTGGTTGGGTTGTTACAATATATTCTGTACAATCTAATTCTCAACCAAATCATTTCTGGAAGACGGGGTCCTGCAGTTGGAACTTTGTTGTCAGTGCCGCCCAATGTTAATTTTGCGCCAACCAATTTTGCAGCTCCTCCCCACATTCTTGAAACTGAAAATTGTGTTTCCTCCCAATGTCCAGAATTTTATTCTGAAGATTTGTTGATGTTATCTCAGGTCATTTATCTTGGGCTATTTTGGTTAGGATTAATTGTTCTGCTTAATCCTGGTATTACAATTAGAAATTTTACCAAAAGATATTTGAAGCCACATTGGTATTTAATCATTAATTCTATGTGGATCTGGGTGGTAATTCCCCATCACTTAGAAGCAGCTTCATACTATCCCGCAATTTCTGTCACAGGTATTGCTTAGTCAATTTTTGATATATATTGAATAATTTTCACTGTTTCAACTCTTAAGAGTTGAGTCCTCCCAAAAATTTACTCAATAAAATCAATTATCCCTTGGTCTAATTGGTATTTTAAATGCATCCTGTGGTTTAGCCTTTTGCACTACATCCCCTAAAATTTAATTCTTAGCCAGATTATTTCAGGAAGATGGGGGCCTACTGTTGGCACTTTGTCGTTGGCACCTCTTAATTTTAATTCAATGCCTGCCAATCTTGGAGTGGTTCCCCTTGTCTTTGAACCTGAAAATTGTGTTGCATCTCAATGTCCTGAATTTTATGCTGAAGACACTCTGATTCTCTCACAGGCCATTTATCTAGGGCTTTTTTGGTTAGGGTTAATTATTTTACTTAACCCTAGTATCACATTTGGAAATTTCACAAAACAGTATCTGAAGCTGCATTGGTGGTTAATCATTAATTCTATGTGGATTTGGGTGGTAATTCCCCATCACTTAGAAACGGCTTCATACTATCCTGTTATTTCTTTCACATTACTCAACTCTTCTATTTCTGAGTTTTTGGAAGCAGTTTGTCATGAATTCATGTTTCTTTTCTCTTGTTATGTTGAGATATCTGTGTTCACCATGTTTATTTGCATCAGCTCCTTTCTGAGTTTTCATTTTGGACTCTTCTTTAATTTGTGGTTCCCATCTCTGATAACAGTTGTTGAGACTGGATCATCTGTTTCTTATTTCCATTGTGTCATGTCATTTTGGCGCCCGGATTATTTCCCTACTCCACCCACTAATAAAATTTTGCGTGAAGTTTTGTCAGCTTTATCATTCTATTTTAATTTTAGTCTTAGTCACAAATTTCAAGTTTAGCATGTGATGAAAAAAATTTCAGATGATGCTTGTGAATTGTTGTTGTCCACAGTGGAGTGCAATTCATGTGTTTTAACGGAAAGTGCATCTCTGTACCCTTTGTTAAAAAAAATTGTGTGTATCTATTGAGGAGCTCAAAGTATAATGTAAGTTGTACACCTGCCAACAGGATACTACTCTGCTCTTGATATTCCTTCCTCTGTTTCTTGCCTACTGCAGTACAATTAATGTTCCCAAAGTGAATAAACTCTCAGTGTTGTGGTTAGCAGTTGACCAAACTGCCCAGTATTTGGCGGTTTGGGATTCTCTGTTAACCACAACTGAGGCCCTAGTAAGCCAACTTCTTTCTCTGGTCTCAAATCTGTCAACTTCTAAACAAGGTTCTATGTGTCAGGAATTTTTTTTCCTGACTCCATTAATTTTGTGGATACTATTTTTAATGACACCAAAGCAAAGAAAATCAACAATCAAGTTTTTGACACCATGTGTAACTTGGACGTAAAACTAGACAGGGATTGAACCCAGAACCCTACAAACAAGCCAAATGTTAGTTCATACTCTACAGATCAACTTACATTACCTTTTTATATTGAATTATTACATTTAAATTTTGCTTCTGACCTTGGTTTTTTTCAAAAACATTAATATACCTCTAAGACACATCACTTACTGCTTGAGCCCTGATTGGCTGGTTTCTTCTTCCTTTTTGCTTTTGAATCCACAGTTTACATACCTGGACTTAGCTCTGTAGTTGCTCTTTCCAAAGATTAAGAGTTTAGACTTCTTGAATGTCTCCAATATTGTGGTTTGTTCTTCCCTCTCTGTCTTCCACAATAACTTAAATATTATACTTAAGCCCAAAGTTGAGGCACAGATCATACAGGTAATAGTTTCACTCATAATAATCATGAAAATCCTCTGTAAATCCCTCTTATTCCCAATAGCCACTTAAATGTTCCAGCCTCTATTTTGAGGTTATTCAAGTGAGCCATATTTAACATTCTTACTTGTTTCAACAATAAAGATATTTCTCATATATTAAGCTTGTCTACACCTATCTCTTATGTACCCTTTTTTGAAACCATGAAAGCAAATCCATTCCTGTTCTGGTTTCTATTCCTTTTAATTTCTGTGTTATTGGGCCTTGAAAATACAACTCCACCACAGACTGGCACAATTCTTCTCCTGATGACTCTCACCAGAAGAGAGTCCCTGGCAAATGGCTGGTTCAAATATCCCTCAGGTCACTGGGGGAGGAAGTTCTGGTACGGCCAGTCCACACCCTTACCTCCACCTGCTGAACCTTCCTTGGTGAGACCAAATGCCTCCTTCTATCTTCTTTCCTACCTAGTTGGATATTACTTGTTGGGTAGATTCAGTTCAATGATGGGTCAGTTTGCCTTCCTTGGGCACTTTGGTCATCTGGCGATGGTTGTGGTTCCTATTGGTTTGGTTATTGCAGGCCTTAACTTAGGGGCCTTGGCTCATCAGATTGGGAACCTGTTCCCTCTCATGTGGGTCCCTGACACTATGAAAATCAAAGCCAAAACCACTGCACGCTCCTGGTTTTCTGGTACTTGTTCCGCGGTGTCTTCATCTAGCCAGATTTGGTATTGTTTTCCCTGTGTGTCTTCTCAGTTGCAATTGGCTATCTTGAACAAACCTGCCAAGCTAAAAAAGCACCAGTAGTGGCTGTCCCTGAGAGTTTGTTGGTTATGCTCCAGCATGTTGTACCTGCAAAGTCTTTAGTAGTTGAGTCCTATGAGTTTCCTCTTGTTCCTATTGTTTGTGATTGTCCTGTCCTTCCTGATGCCGTCCAAGAAATGATTGAGCGTTATTTTCAGGAGCACCCTGCCTCCTTAGCTGCTGTCTGTACCACTGAAGAGAAGAAAGATCCTGCTGAGGTTGCAACATTTGCAGAAAATAAATCTACTTCTGGTTACTTATTTTTTATGGTAGCATTGATAACAGTCACACTATCTATCAGCCAGACATTTTTTTGGATACTGGTGCATCTGAGAACTTCATGATTGTTGAGACCGCAGATCTGCTGCAACTCACGTATCGTCCTGGAATGCTGGTTAGGGGTGGGAAATGTCAAATGTTTCCCTCTTTCCAGCTTAAGAAGCCAGTGACATTTGTAGTTGTGAGACAATCTTTTACAGTGAGGTTCTCCATATGCTCTACTCTTATGTATCCTATTATCTTAGTAGTGGGCTGGTGGTGGGACCATAATGTATCAATCCTGCTAAAAGAAAATGAGCTACAAGTGGACCACTCTTCAGGCATAATCATTTGTATTCCGTTGTTGGGTATGTCAGAATTAGAGCAGTCTTCCCAGACAATCCAGTCAGTTCCTGTTCCTACACCCGTGAGTTTGGATTTACCAACTTGCCTTCAACCCTGGTACAAGGCATTTGACACTACTAGGGACGAGGCCCTTCCCAAGCACACTCAGTTCAATTTTGACTTTAAGGTTACCATTGATCTGATTTGTATTGTGTCCCCTATTTACCCTTTGACCTTGAAGGAGGACAAATTTTTGTAGGAGTGGACTCAGGACATGTTGGCAAAAGGATACATCTTCAATAAGGCTTTGTCAATATGTTCTCCATTGTTGTTTGTTCAAAAATCCAATGGGTCTCTTTGTCCTTGTGTTGATTACAGGAATTTGAACAACATTACAATTTTTAGGAGAGGGGGGCTAAACTAACTAAGTTTGGCTCCCATCCTGGGGGGAGGACCCTCCAGGACACCATCTAGTGCAGGACTGGTATGGCCGCTTGAAGGGGCGTCCATAGAGAGGACGCGGCAGATAGCCGGGGAAAATAAGAGTCCAAACCCATCAGAATCATTCCGCAAAGGAGCCAGGGAGCACGCTTGGGGGAGGACTCTTGAGTACCCAAGCCTTCTTCTGGGACCAAGACAATTGGGTCCTCAAAAAGAGGGGCATAGGGAGGGGCACACCTGGGGGAGGAGTGGGAGAAGTTCCAACAACAGGGAACTCAAGATCATCACAGGCAAGACTTTTCACAATGTTCTCACTGATAGTGTAGATCTCCTGAGCGCATGCGGGAATGTCCTCAAAGATATTTAAAAACTGGTCAGGGTTGGTACCAACGTGGAGAAATGAATCTGAGATACAGCCCCAAAGATCTGGGGAGGCAGACCATATCATTACCAAGGCTGGTGCCAAGGTAAAAACCACAAACTTGAATAGGGGCACCAACATTCTTAGAAAACTAAAGCAAAATGTCCACCAAAGACCCAGATGATTTTGTAGGATATTGGTTTTCAGGCTGGTATGAGAGACTCCACAGAAAGCAGAATGGCTCCAAATCACAGAGAATGGGTTGGGAACGGCAACTGAGAGCAAATGGGTTGGAAAGTGTAACAAAAAACTTTATAGAGCGTATATGAAGCGTAAAAGCAAGAGAAAGCAAAGCAAAAACAAAATCAAACTTAAAATAGGTAATTATATAGAAATTATTACTAATTTTTAAAATCAATTCAAATGCTTTAGAGCAAAAGGGGTAAGCTTTAACCTGAACGTCAATGACATAGATAAGACCTTCAGGAAGCTGCTGGAGGACCTGAAAGCAAGGGGATAAGGTAAGATGGGCAGAACTTTTACTAACACTTTAGAAAATTAGAAGGACCAAGCAAAGGCCTCCAAAATCAACTAGAAAATTTAGGTTTTTGAAAAGTCCAAACCTTATTTGTAAGAATGAGCAAGCAGGGGACTGAAAGTCCCCTGTCTTGCTTTAAGGGAGGGGTTTAGATTTCAGGGTCACCTGACCCAAGGCGCGGATCTGATTGGCTGCAGGAGAAATTTTGCAAGGTGAACCCAGTGAGTTGGAGGGTTTTGCAATAATTTCTGACTTTGATTCTGATTGGCTGACATTGCTGGGGTGATTTGAATTTCATCCAATCCAGTTGGATTGGAATTTGATGAATTAGCACTAGTGCAATCTGATTGTTTAGACTTGATTAATTTCAAGTGCGGTTGAGCCCAAGCCAAAAAATAGTCTAAATTAATCAGATATTCCTCCCAAGTGGGAACCGAGTTCAAAACATTGGTATTTATCACCTGGGAAGGGTATGCTAATACAAATCTCTCATCAATTGTATGTACTAAATCCTCAAGGGAATTAAGGGGCTTGGCTAACTTCTGAGGAGATTTCTTGGTGCAACGTGAGAAGATTGTCCTATCCAAGGCCAAAGGGGGGAGTGAATTTACACAATTCCTGACCCCTACCCTTTACCTCTCAAGGCACAAATTTCTTGATGTGTTGAGAAGGCAAAGGTATTCTTGAAGCTTGACCTGTTAAATGTGTTCAACCAGATCTAGATTGCAGATGAAATGGAATGGTTGACAGAATTCAGAACTAAGAAGGGTATCTTCCAGTTCTGTGTTATGCCTTTTGGATTGAAGAATGCCCTGGCTTGCTTTCAGCGGTTAATTGATCTGGTCTTGGGAGATCTCCTAGATGTATGTGCCATTGCATACATGGACAGCATCTTGGTGTTCTCTCCATATGAGGAGTTGCATAAGGCCCACCTGTCAGCAGTTGTAGAGCACATCCTCTAGGCTAATTTGATCATCAAAAGGAGTAAGTGTGAATTTTTTAAACGTAAGGTTACCTTTCTAGGTAATATTATCTTTGAGGATGGCCACACTATTGCCCCTGATAAAGAAGCAGCGGCTCAAGAGTATGCTACACCTGTGACAGTATCCCAACTTTGTAGTTTCTTGGGTACCTGTACGTTATTGGAGAAATTCACTCCAAACCTGTCTGAAGTGACTGCCCCTTTATATTTGGCTGGTGGTAAGACAACTTTGGTCTGAACGCCTGAGTGCGCAAATGCGTTCACGGCAGTCAAGGCTCTTTTTTTGTTGTCACCTGTGTCAAGACATGTGGATCCTGAGCTTCCTTTTGTGGTTTCCATAGATGCCTCTAAATACGCTGTGGCTGGTGTGTTGTTGCAGACTGCTGGCAATGGGGTTGAGAGACCTGTAGGAGATTTCTCCCGGAAGATGGAGGCTCAGGAATGCAATTACATGATTTAAAACAAGGAATTGTTGGCAGTTGTGGAATTTTTAAAGCATTGGCATTACCATCTCATGTCAGCGTGTCATCTGTTTGTAGTAAGGACCAACCATGAAGCTCTTCTGTATTATTGTCAACCTGGGTTTTTTTTGGGTTGCCAATCCAGATGGCATGGTGATCTGACAAGATACAAGTTCTGCTACAAGTTTATTAAGGGAACTGATAATCACTTGGCAGATGTGTTGAGTAGAAATCCATCTCATCTCCCAGATGCTGACATAGACATCAAGTTCAATACACATACTATGATCCCAGGAAAGTCTGTGGTTTCTTTTGTATTACCTCTACCTGCTACACTTGCCACCATGTCCTTAACTGAGGGCGCAGACTTAGACTTATATTCCAAAGTTAGGTTTTTGCAGCCTCTGTCCAAAGGTTATGATAGGTTATTGAAACTAGCATGTGCACATCTGGTTGGCCAGCCGCAGGGTTATTAAAAGATTGGTCCAGTCCTATATCATCAAGGATGCTTGTGGGTTCCAGAGTGCACCATTTGGGATGAAATCATGGAGGCCTATCACACCTGTCTCACAGCAGGCCACCCAGGGAAAAACAAAATAGTGGAGCTAATCCGCCAACAGTTTTCTTGGAAAGGTTTGACAGTGCAGGTGGCAGCTTTTGTTTGAAATTGTCTGGTATGTGTTTGATCTAAGGCAATCCATAACAGGACTACAGGTTTATTGGTTCCACTGCAGCCTGCTGCAGGACCCTGGACGTCTGTGTTGGCGGATTTCATCAGAGAACTTCTGAATTCTAACGGGTTTAATGCAATCATGGTGGTGGTTGATTGCTTCACAAAAATGGTACACTTTTTCTCCTGCTCAACCACAATTACTTTGGTGGAGTCAGCTAGGCTGTTTGTTAATAGAATCTTCTCCCAGTATGGCATCCTGATGAAGATTGCAAGTGAATGCAGGCACCAATTCATTGCTCAGTTCTAGGAAGCCTTTACCAGAATTCTGGGTATCAAATTGTGTTGTTTCACAGCTTTCCATCCCCAATCTGATGGACAAACAGAGAGAGTAAACCAAAGTTTGGAGGTCTACCTTTACTGCTACACTAATGCGTGATAAGACAACTGGTGTGCTAACCTAACCATGGCAGAGTTCACATATAATAACACCCCACATATGTTGACTCAGGTTTTGCCATTCTATGTCAATTTAGGTTAAAATCTTTCATCCAACATGGGTCCTTGTTTGGTTAGTAATTTAGAAGCTGCCACTGATCAAGCCGCTGCATTGAAGGAGGTTCACCAGGAGCTTCAGGTTACTCTAGCTGTTGTGACAACTTATGGGGATTATGCAGATTGCAAGCGCCAGGAAGGTCCAACCTACCAACCAAGGGATCTGGTCATGGTAGATGCTTGTAATATGAAACTAAAGGTCCATTACCGCAAATTAGGTTCTAAGCAAGTTGGTTCCTTCAAAGTTGAGCGTCAAATTGGTCTCTCTGCATATCAACTAGATTTACCCCCGGCTTTTAAGATTTTCCACACCTTCCACAAATGCTTACTTACTCCTTTTAAAGGTATTTAGATCCCTTCTTCCCAACCCATTCTTGTGGAACCAGAACCTGAGTATGATTTAAATTATATTTTGGCTTCCTGTAAGAATTGATGCTGTTTGGAATATTTGGTGTCATGAAAGGATTGTCCTGATTCTGAAAACTCGTGGGTTCCCCACTATGATTGTTCCAATTCCCCAGACCTTATTCAAGAGTTCTATGATCACAACCAAACCGCCATTGGTCACCCTGAGCTCACCTTAGCTGCAATGAAACTCCCCCTGCCCACAAGAACTTCTCCTTGTCCCATCTTCTGGATGGTGGTATTGTGCCCCAGGCTAAAGTGGATGGTAATGTCACAGTAAGTTTCATAATGCTGGGGATTATCTGGCTGAGTAGGAAAGCTCGGAAAGCCAGAAAAACTTTAACAAAATTGACTGATTTAACGGACTTGAATCAAACGGTTGATCAAAAATGGGTTGCGGCTGCTCCAGTTTGTCGGTCAAATCTGATCCCCCTGTAAGTTTACGTTGATAAATTGACGTAATTTAAGGGTCGCCAGATATGAACTTATTCATCAGCATGGTCATCAGAAGTTGGTCACTCAAGGGTTCTTTGCAACCTGGACTAGACCCTCACTTGACAATGGGGAAGGAATAGGAGCCCAGGATCCAGGCAGTATTGCTTAGTCAAGTTTTGATATATATTTAATAATTTTCACTGGTTCAACTCTTAAGAGTTGAGTCCTCCCAAAAATTTACTCAATAAAATCAATTATCCCTTGGTCTAATCTTTATTTTAAATGCATCCTGTAGTTAGCCTTTTGCCCTACATCCCTACAATTTAATTCTTAGCCGGATTATTATGGGAAGATGGGGGCCTGCTGTTGGCACTTTGTCATCGCCGCCGCCAAATGTTAATTCAATGCCTGTCAATCTTGGAGATGTTTCTCCTAATGTTGAAGCTGAAACTCTGGTACTATCTCAATGTCCTGAATTTTATGCTGAAGACAATCTGATTCTCTCACAGGCCATTTATCTAGGGTTTTTCTGGTTGGGGTTAATTATTTTACTTATCCCTAGTACCTCATTTGAAATTTCACAAAACAGTATCTGAAGCTGTGTTGGTGGTTAATCATTAACTCTATGTGAATTTGGTGGGTGATTCCCCATCACATGAAGACAGCTTCTTATTATCCCATGTTTTATGTCACACCACCCAACCTGGCATATTTGGAATTTACCCTAGAAGAAATCCTGATCTACAACCCAGAAGCCAGAACTAGAGAGACGGAGACCATTGGCAGAGAAGTAACCCGAGTCATCATACCTCCCCTGCTATTCTGCAAAAAGTACAACTACTTGCCCACTTATCTAGTTCCCATGACACCACCTCTCACCCCGCGGCCTGACCGCCCACAGGGATCAGTTGCAACCAATGAATCTACCTCCACTCAGATATTTGGGGTAATGTAGATCACCCTCACTGGACTTATTGATTCAATGGTGCCTGTCAGCGGGCCCTGGGCTCTACTGGGTAAATGGTTATCTTATATTGTAAAGTTAGCTCCAATCTTGTGATGGGCCCTCCCAGCAGGACCTGTAGGCTGTCTGCCTGTAAGTTCTCAAGAACCCCCTGCAGGCTGGATCCCTGACACACACAACCTGTGAGAAGGGGGGCTAAACTAACTAAGTTTGGCTCCCATCCTGGTGAGATGAATCACCAGGATGCCGTCCAGTGGAGAACTGGGATGGCCGCTCAGAGGGGGGGACCAAAGGGAGGACACAGGGGACAACTGCGGAAAGTAGGCATTCAGCCCCATCAGCGCTAGCCCAGAAAGCAACCAGGGCGTACAAGTGGGGGCAGAGGGCAACTCCACAGGTGCCTGGAGAGGTGCCGAGTGATTCACCTCCAAGCTAGGAGGGGTAGTTGCTGACAGCTCCTCCAAAGAGGGGGCAGTTATAGCATAATCATCCACATAGAGGTCCAAGTCATCACAGGCTAAACTCTTAACTACAGCCTCCCCAGAGATGAAAAGTTCACCAGGGAGGTACAGGAGAATAGAAGGATTATCCCCCATGAGGTGGACAAAAGAAGAAATACGGTTCCATAGGTTTGGAGAGGTGGTCCAGAGGAGCATCACAAAGGGCGCACAAGTGAACACCACAAATTTTAAAATTGGGAGTATCATATTTGCAACGACCAGAAAATTTAGAGTCTAAAGGTGTAATTTTCAAGTCTCCAAATTATAGAAATTTGAAGTGGCAGGGCAGCCACAGGAGAAAATGAGTGGAGAACGTCAGGAACCACTTGGGGGCCTTGGCAATGGCTTCAGGTAGCTTGACCGGTTGTAAAAGGGAAAGCAAGTTTGAAAACAGCAAAAATAAAATAAAATCTTAAATTTAAAGTAAGATTTATAAGATAATTTAATTAAATTCTAGGGTTCAAACTTAAATTTTGAAAGCGTAAGCTAACAGCACAACAATTAAGTAATAAGCTGAAGGAAAAGGCTCCGAAAGGGTGGCCGGGTTTGAAATGAACAACTCTAAGGTAAGGCTTAATATGAAACCAACTAACACTTTGATTAGGGCAAAGGAGACTCAAAACAGAGTGAACCAAATTTTTTAAAAGCAAAGTTGTTAGGCAATTAAACCAAAGTTTAATAATTTTTGAAAATTGACAAGCAGGGGACCCAAAGTCCCCTGGCATTGTTAAAAGAAAATGGGATGCTAAGGGATAATCACCTGACCACTTTTAGCTTGCATCTGATTGGTCATGAGAGAAAATTTGCTGGCCAGAGCCAGGGGTGCTGGAGGGTTTCAAGGTAATTTCTGCGGCTTCACCTGATTGGCTGGAGGGCACCTCAACCAGTTCAGATTTAATTGACTTTCTGGTTCTGGATGTGGCGTCGTTTGATTGGGCATTCCTGATAGTTTTTAAGAGAGAGTGATACCATGCCAGCAAATAGTCCAAATTGATCAGTGTTTCTTCCCAGGCCGGAACAACCGGAGCCGGAGGATCTGCAGGGTAGGCTGTGACAAATCTCTCATCAATAGTATGGGCTAAATCTCCTAGAGAATTAAGTGGCTTGGCTGTTATTTTTGGCCCCTTTTTGGTGCGGCGGGAAAAAGCGGTTCGATCCAAGACCAAAGGTGGCAGTGAATTTACACAACCCTCCTGGCAAAGAAAAGGCTCAGATGCACAAACAGTCAAGCATGCCTGCCTGCCAACCCCAATGTTTTCCATCCACTGGCCTCTGCGTTCCTTTTAAGCTACCTGGGGTGTACTTCTTGGGTCGCTTCAACCCACTCATGGGTCGGTATTGTCTGTTTGGTGAGCTGTTCCACCTTGGAATGATGTCCCTCCCTGTGGGTTCTTTAGTCACTGGTCTTAATCCCTCTGCCACCATTCATCATCTTCGAAGTTTACTTCCAAGTGGGTGGGCGCCTGACAGCCCACCCTTGCAGCTGTGGAGCTACTGTATTGGGACTAGGGCTGGGCCGGCCCAAAAAAGCCATGATTGCAGCATTTTATGTAACTGTCCTGTCCTCCCTTCCCTGTCTACTTCTTTTGGGTCCCCTATGCTGGGGGAATTTGGAATTTTGAAATAAGAAGAAGGCCTCCAGTGGCTTTCTGTTTTCTGGACAAGCTGGGTTGTTATATATATCCAAAACAACCCTTTATTTTTGAAGGAAAAAATCAAATTTGAATTCTATCTTTTAAAGTTTTAAAACCAAAAAATAAAAAAATCTGGAAAAAGATATTCTTCTGTGCAATGTATAGAAATGATTCTGAGAAAGTTTTCTTTGGGAAGATTTTCTCAAATCTGACACAGCTCTACTCGGTACCAGACTATCATGGTATTGATGGCTGCTTTCCCAGGGGAACCCATCTCTCTTTGGACTGCTTGTGTACCTGCTACCAGTAGTGCCTTGATAGTAGGGGTTGGTCCAAGTCTCTGGGCAGGGTAGAGATTTAGGTGATGATGGTCCCTTCCTGGACGCTACCAAAGGGGTAGGGACCCTTTGTGGTCTTATGCTTGGCTGCTGGGGATCAACCGTGGGGTTCAAGGGTGGCAGGCCGATGCTTGCCTTTTACTATGGCAACGATCCTTGCAGTTAACTGGAGGGGATACTTTTGGTCTAATGGCTCAACTGCTGGCCAAACCTCTACCCTCCCATACGCGGGATGGGATTGTTGAGGGATGGTGGTATAGAGAGTATGTTCCAGGGATGGGTTCTTTGATAAAGGTGTTGGTTAGGAACGTGTGGCTTGATGCAACCTTATCGCAGTTTAGCTTCTTTGGAAATGTTGGTATTTGTGCTGATCTGGGGTTCATGCCACAAACATGTCTGTGGATATCGGGATTATGCTGGTTGGAGGCTTCATGCAGGGATCCAGGTTATAGATGGGGGTTGCGGAGATATGGGATTTCCTGATGGGCGTAACAGCTGGCTTGCTTGGCAAGGATGGTGGGTTTGGAAGCATACATGTGATTGGTTGGAGTGATAATGGATTTGGGTGGTTGGGTCTGGGGTTTTCAGTTCGAGACTTGGTAGATTGTCTTGGGTATCGTTAATGTGTTTGAATCTGGGATGATATTTACTTGAAGGTTTGATGGGCGATTCGAGTTTCGAGATGGTAAAAGAACTTGTGCTATTTAGAGTAGGTATTTATTTTGGAAAAGTTTATTTAGAAGGAATAGGTGGCGCGTGTATGTTTATGTAGTTGAGAATTCGTGTTCAATCTACTATTAGGGTTAGGGCAGTTGGATTTTGTCGAGCGGTTAGGTTAGGCATGTCTGGCTCGTGGGAAATAAAGGGCGATGGGTGTGTAGGCTGGCATTCTGATTGGCCAGGGTCGAGTTAATGGGGGTAGGATTTTATTTTGGCTACTCGGCGTAGATGAGAAGCTTCCCTGACTGGGTGGTGGAGATCTTGTCCAGAGGGACGGACAGGTCGAGGGGCTGGAGTTGACCAAAGTCATTGCGGTAGTGAAGGTCGCAGATCTCGTCACCAAACCTCTCGCAGATCTTTTGTTGCAGATCAAAGTTGGTTGACGTTACGGGAAGTTTGAAAGCAAAGATCTCAGATCTGAACATGACCTTGACGCGGATCCCTTGGCTCTTCTGACTTAATGGTTCGACTGAGGAAAGACATGATTCAAAATCGCTTTTCTGGGTGGTAAAAAACTCACGGAAGGGAGCAGAGTGCTGGATATGAGTGGGTAGAAGGAAAAGCTGCTGAATGTAAAGATCGAGATCTCCTCGGCGCTGTGAGGTGAGATCTTCAGTGACAACATCTAGTGGGGCTGGCATAAAGGGAAGTACTCGCCGCTCACCAGTACGCCCTGCCTCTTTTGGAAACATACTTAGGAGCTGGACATGCATAGAATAAAAGTTGTCGTAAGTGCGATATAACGTCCGCTGCGTCCCAACACTCTCAAACCGCAAAACAATAGTAAATACGTATTCTGTCTCGTTGTGAAAGAAGGCCGTCACATGAGCAGTGTCATTGTGGGCATCTTCGTTGCTAACAACGCTAGCATTGCTAGAAGGTTCCCCTGGGCTTGATGGTACAAGAGCAGGAACCCGGGCCTGTTTCCATTCCTGAACTGAAGGTAGACCATCTAGGTTGCAGTCCAAATAGGAAGCAGGAACCAAACCGAATCGGGCGCCGTCTTGTGGCCGTGCTACTAACCAGTCTTGGGTGGACCTTGCAACGACAACAAGACTTTGGCCCTCTTCAAAGCTAAGTTCGTCATCGCGCTCGTGCGAGAAAGAGTACTTGGCTACGCCTACACGGTCTGAGTCGCACTGCTCTGGAGGAGATTGCAAGTGTGTATCGCTTGAAGCCCTGGACCTGGCAGGTGACAGAGGGAGCGGAGAGACTTGCCCAGATCGAGTTGACTTGTTAATCGTTTCAAAAAGCCTAGCAGGAGCAAGCCCAACAGCGTTAGTCAAAGGGTTGCAGACCTGATACTCTTCTGGGTTGGGGATCCCAATCACATGAAAGAGGTCGCCAGTGCGGAATGAGATTCCCTTTGAAGATCGTGGGGAGTAGTCATGGGTGGCAAACACAATCCGCAGTGGTGGGATGTTGCAAGGCATCTCAGCCTTCTTGCGTAGAGTATTGAGTGACAAGAGCATGATGATTCAACTCTGCTCCCCTCCTCAATAAATCCCTACCATCTATCTGCTTGAGCTGAGGCGCAGATGCTCGCCCTGCGCCTGATTCCCTCTTGATCCAATCATCTTCCACCAACCCCCACTCTTACCCAAACTGCCCTTCTCAACCAATCAAAAGCCATGTTTAATCTTGCTGCCCAATCAGGGCATGTCTTGAATCACGTGAGCCTCTACATTGTAAGTCTACCTCAAGTTTCAACCATGGCTCTTGCTTTTGACTCAATCCAATATAAATCTTGTTTGAAATGAAATTTTAAACGATGCAAGTTAGAATCTAGAGTTCTTGTTTCAACCAATGTCGGTCTGGAATTTAAATCGAAAATTTATACACGATTGGTGAGTTTCTGAACCCTTATTCCAGGTATACCCAATGACGCAAGTTGAAGAATCCAGCGATGATTCAACTCGCTGATCTCACGGCCAATTTCACATATCAATCCTATATGTAACAATCAACATTTAAAAATAAGTGCAAATAAACTTTATTAATATTCCGATACATCTATTACTAAACATTACACTTATTCTCCACCGCCAAGAACACGTCACAAACAAATGCCTTTAAGAACTTCAACACCTCAATCTAGAGCTCTTGACTTTCACTATATTAAAAGCTGAGTTTGGTTTAGGATTTATATTGGATGCGATAAAAGATGGTCCTACCAGCTCCTTGAGTCAAACGATGCCGCTAGGATCTTTAGCCCTGACTCACCCGTCAATAAATTATTGATTTGAAATGGTATTTTTACATGCTGCGAGCCAAACTCAAGAGCCCTAGCGGCATTACTTCCCAATGCATAAAAGCTCTCCAGCCTGAAGCCTCTACCAAAGGACTTGCATTACATTGCACCGAAATTCAATTTATGATTAATCAAATTAAACCCACATTTATTTAAATTTATTTTTAAACATGCCGCATTCCAACTGACCATGCACTCAAAGCCTGGAGGCCGGGATGAAAAATAATATTCCGGCATTACATGATAAAATTAGAACTTACTTGGGTGTTCATGACCTACATGCAAATTCCTCCTACAGGCACATGCATGAATACAATCGTGGCATCAAATAATCAGAACAGCTATGCCTATTCCCAAGCCGATATGGGGGGATTGCGACCCACTTGTTCCTTTATAATTTGGAATCAAAGGTCTAAGACTTGGTCGCCTCTGAGCCGCTCGTCCCCAATCACGAATCGATCCGGCGAAGGAACTTTGGCCATGCCAACCTACCCCCAGCCAATAAAGTACCTCCCAACCATCCCTGCGTTTCACTTCAAAGCTCGATCCTCCGCCCTCTCCAGCTAGGAACCTCCCCCAGTAACCAAACCTTTAGGAATCTAATCTCGGATAAAAATTCACTCATAAAAATAATGAAATCCTTTATTTATCAATCCTCCCAAGCTTACCCAGCTATACTTATCCTCCGATCCAGACTCTTAAGGCTGACCAGCACTCCCACTGGATCCATGCCAAACATCCCTTGGTCAACTCATCCCACCACTATAAATAGCCATGTTAAGCTTGACAGGGATTACCACAACAGTTTCCTTGTAAATATCATAAGTTCTTAATAAACAGATCCAAACTACCCTCTACAATCCAAAGTTTTTCCTTCACCTTTCATATCCCAACAACCTCCCAGGCTAGCCCAGGTTTATAAACTTCTCATTAAATATTTTACAGTCGTCACAACTAACCAATGACATGGGGGAGTATAGAAAGGGTCCATCATAATTAACTGGAAATCATGCTTTTACAGCAGTTGAGATAGATATATCAAAGTCAGCCAGGAACAAACAATAATGTGTTGCACTATCTTTGATTACTCCCTCTTGGGAAAGTAATTCCCCAAGTGATTCCCCAACTAATCATTAAGCCAGTGACACTCTTATTAATTGCCCATCTAGTACATGGATCAACCCTTTTGAGTCCTAAGCAGAACACTACTTGGTTAAGTCCCATGACTCCCAGGATATACAGGGACTGCATATGGCTTCCCATGCTGTTATACAATATTCTACCTCCCTATCAAATAAAGCATCACCCTCCCCTTAATTTCCCTCTTTATATTATTTTACACACTTTCAAGAAGTATATACTCAACAAAATCACCCACCAGAAAGGCTATTATTGCAACTGGACCAATAATAGTTCAGTACCTAGATCAGGGAAGACAACTGTCCAAATAGAACGGAAAATAATAAGAATAGGTTAAATTTTTTTAGGGATGATACAGAAGATATATTATATCTAGGAGCCACAGGTTGCCAGGGGATGGCATAGTGGTGTGATCCATGTAACTGTAAATTCACTGCCACCCCTGGTATTAGATCATAAAATCTTCCCCCGCCACACCAAGAAAGGCCCAAAAATGCCAGCCAAACCCCTCCATTCTTTAGGGGATTTAGCACACACAGTTGATGAGAGGTTTGTGCTAGCCTACCCCACGGACTCTCTGCCTTTGGTTGCTCCCCCCTGGGACAAAACATTGGTCAATTTAGACTACTTACTAGCCTGGTGTCGTCTGTTTCTAAAAACTATCAGAGCCACCCAATCAGGTGTTGCCACATTAACGCTTGACAACTCAGTTGACTCCCAAATGTCTGGCATCTCTTTCAGCCAATCAGATCTGATCATGGAAATTGGAGTAAACACTCCAGTCCCCCTGAGCCTATCCAGCAAAGTTTTTTATCTAGCCAATCAGGCTCAGCTCTAATTGTCATGTGATCAGTTTATTGCAATCCATTCCTTTTAACCAAGCAAGAGGACTTTCAGTCCCCTGCTTGTCTATTTTCCAATATATTAAAAGTTTGTAGTCTGTTGCAATTTATTTTAATTGTTATAGTTGGTTGGAAACCAGTTTTGTGTTCCTGCTGCCTAAAGATTATAGAGTTAGTTGCTGTCTCAAGCTTACCTTGTACTAGCCAGTTTCAAACCCGGCTTCTCTTCTGGGCCCCTATACTAGTGTTAGTTTACCTAGTTGTTGTCTCCTCTGCTTTCGCTTTCAGAAACAGAGTTTGAATCTCAAAGTTTCAATTGATTTTCTCAATAATCTCTATTATTATTTCAAATTTTTATTTAAAAACTGTTGCTTTTGAACCCACTTTTGCTTGCTGTTGCACTCACAGCTTCTGAGACCATAGTAAAGCTGCCCAAACCCGCTCTGCTGCTCCTTTCCTAATTTTGATAAGACTACCCTGCCTGCACCTTGTTCTGCTGTTTTTGTCAAAAAAATCATGCCAACCTGTCCCAAATTTTGTGGGGAATATTTCTATGATACTTCCAGCTCTAAAATTTGTGGTGTTTTCCCTGGCTCCGTTCCTGCTGCTTCTGTGGTCCACCTCCCCAGATTTATGGGGGAAAATCTCTTTGTCTGCCCAGCTTGTGGGCAGAGACCCATCTAGTCTCTGGAACCTCCCCAACAGTCTTTTCTTTTCTGGAGAGGCTGTAGTCAAGAGCCTGACATGTGATGACTTGGACTTGAACACTGTGGATCATACTTCACCCGTTTCTGAAGAAGCTGTTCCTCCCATGCCTCCCCTCCCCAGCGTGGTACAGAGCCATTCAGTACCCCTTGGGCCCTCCAAGGTGCCCGCTCCCGCTCCTACCCTCATCCCTTGGTTGCTCACTGGTCTGATATTGATGGGATTGAATGCCTACTTCCCTCAGTTGTCCCCTGTGTCCTCCCTGTGGTCCCCCCTCTGAGCGGCTGTCCCAGTTCTTCACTGGGCGGCATCCTGGTGGTTTGTTTCACCAGGATGGGAGCCAAACTTAGTTAGTTTAGCCCCCCTCTCTCACAGTAATATTCTAGTTGAGGATAACTTGAGAGGGAGATCAGCCTGTTGAATCAGCAACTCCCCAACTAGGCAATAGTGCTGGAAATTTACCAGCATGCTCAGACTGAAACATACCATTGGTCATGGCATGGGGAGTCTCTTTTAGTGGCCTCTGTGTATTGTGAGATATGTTAGCAGGTGGGGAAGTAAACTTGGTTGCAACACCCCCCTTGCCACCTGCTTGTTGTCAGGCACCAGGATTAGAACCTGTGAAAGATATGAGAAGATACACACAAGGAGGTTTTGTGCAGGGATGGCATAACAGGAGTGCAAGCAATCATGGTGGAGTCTTTTGGTATTTTCTTGGCCACCTTTAAGCTGATAGGTATGATTGTCATAGACAGCAGCTACCTTGAAGGGCCCAAGATGGTTGGGTTCCAATTTGGTCAAGTTAGGATTGAGGGCATAGACAGGCTCACCTACATCATACCTTGCTTTGAGGTGTCTAGTGCCCCCTTGATCTGTTCTTGTTCTATGTCGCGGGCCTTGGCTTATCATTGACTCAGGGAGGGGGTATTTACGAGGAGAGGTCTTGCGGGAACTGTGGACCATAGCTTCCCCTATTCCACCCCCGTCAGACTATCAGGACTCCCAAAGGTCAAGGCGCTGGGGCTGAAGCCCGTACCCTAACTGATCCTGGCTTGTAATATAAGTAGGGCAGCGGAAAGATGTTTGGTCTAGGGGTGTTTGGAAGCTCTTGGAAGAGTTTGGCAACTAGTTGTAACATGAAACCATTCAGGCGCTCTATGCACCGGTTGGCCTGAGGAAGATATAGTGTGATGACTAATTGTTCAAGGGTGTTCTTGATGCAGTATGCCTTCATGATATTGCCTACAAGTTTAGGCCCCCCATTGGTGATAAGCCGCTTAAGGGGGCCAAAGTGCGCCACAATCTCCTTGCCAATAAACCAAGTAATGGTTGTGGCAGTGTGGTTGATGGTTGCTCATGTCACTGGCCAGCAGGTGAAGTAGTCAATAGTGGTGATGATTTACTTATTGCCTAGCTTATATCAGGAAGTATCAGGATCACTCCTGAAATATCTCTGAATGAGGATCAAAGCAAAAAATAAGCACAGTCTAGTGCAAAAGGGGAGAATCACAAAATACTGGATTGAGATATCACTGCTTCATTAAGTACAATGTCATGGTTGCATAGATGACGTAATTCATGCAACCATATCTCAGCCACTAATCAATAGATGTTTTCAGGAATTTTGACCAAGCAATGATGCCAATTATGACAAAGCTCACAGATTAGGGTTTCAGCAACCAAACCCATAAATTGGCAGCATAAAAACCAATGATGCTGTCAGGATTCCCTTTTCTGATACTACAGCTATCATTCAGCTCAAATTGGTTATCTTTTTGCTTTTCCCTAACTTGCAAATCATTCCTTTAAGTTTCCTTATGTTTTCCCTAATTCCTGTTTTTTTTTAATCTAAAAACTTAAAGGTTAATAATTGTTCAAAGCTTACCTTGCTCCTAGATGAGTTTCAAACTTGAAAACTATACGCTTTGTTAGCTATCACTCAATCCAAACTTTACTTTTAATTTTCAGCTTAAAAATTAAGCTCAGACATGTTTTCCCTGGTTTTTGCTTGCCTTCATCTTAAAGAGCTCAACGTCACCTGTCTTTGCTCTTTCTGCTCACTATTTCCTGGCCTCTGCCCTAGTCTTTTTAATTTAAGATTAAACTCTTAACAGTCTCCAACTATTCCCATGACCATCATTAACCTATAATTGTTAATTTATTCTCTCCTTTACTTTCACCTCAAATCACTCAAGCTTAAATAAAAGGCTCAAGTTTCCAGTCTCAACTCTAATTTGAGATTGTTTGACTTGCATCCTAAAAGGTACTTGTTAGGTTTTGTGGCTTGCGTTTTCTTTTCTATTTGAGCTTTTCTCTTGTATCTCTCCATCTTAGTTTCATGGTTCCATTTGATTATATATTTAATCAGTTAGGCAATTTTTATAGTGTACACACACTTTAATTGTTGACAGCTTCAACGCTCCAGTTAGTGCTGACCACTACCCAGATTTAGAGATCAACTTTTTAACTAAATCTTCAGTCATTAAGACTGGCCTTTATTTATTTTCTTAGGTTTAATAAATTGCCTTAGTCCCTACTTCACTTCATATAAGCTTTTAGGAGCCTTAATGCAGTTATTGATGCAAACCTTACCTATCTTTTTATATTTAACAAACATAAATATTCCTGGTTTAAAGGCCTTAGTTTAAAATAATTTACCCCAAGCCTTCAGACCTTACATTATCTCAACTTCAAATGGCAATATGCCAGAATTAAACCTATTCTTTCAACCATTCTTTGGTTTATATGTGCAGTGACTATTTTTTGCACCTTAGCTTTATCTTTTGTGTTATATCTTATTTCACTTCTATTCTTTAAGAATAAATAATCACTTGATAAGAATAATGCAGAGAACATAACTACCTCTCATAGTCAAACTGTTATATTAAATAAAATTTCCAAATTTAAACAGTTAGCTAATTCTTCAGATAGCACTTCCAATTTATTAGCCTTCACACAAGCCCACTTCCCAGCATATCCTTTGGAGTTCAGCTCTGACTCTCAAAAGGTCATCTACCTGGCAAAAAAGCTTGAAGGTCCCATGCACAGTTGGTTTTGTGAATTGTCAGTCCGAGACCCGTCCATCCTCAAAAGCTACAATTGGTTTGTATCTGAATTGCTTGCACACACCGCTGAGGAAGGAACCAAAGAGGAGTCCGTCACCATTCCTAACACTTGCTCCTCCAACTGAATCCAAGGAACCAGCTCTCTGACCAAATATAACAAGAGATTCTGTGTGATACAATCCCAATTAAACACTACCCATTCTGAAGCTTGCAATTTTTATATCCTTGGCTTAAACCCCAATATCAAAGCCTTCTTAATCCACCACACTCTTCCTGAGGAGTTTTAACCTCTCATGAAAACAGTTTCTAAGTGGGAAAAGAAGTTTAGAACCATATCTAAGCCAGCCCAACATCAGATAGATCAGAACACAAACCAATCCACCACATGTCTGACTCCTACTCCACTCCCACTTCCTACTGGAAGCCTGCCCAGTACTTTGCCTCTGTTGCACTTTTTGCTTTACAGCGCCACAATTATTGAGATTATAGGGCACAGGACATTTTCCAGAATACAATCATATGTGAGGATATGATTAGTACTGTATCAGAAGAGCCAGGATTGAACAGAACCATGATTATTGCTTAGCAATGGCTTCTGATTGCGCAGAAGCACTTAAGATTTGGATAAAGGTCAACCAGATTAAAGATAAAATAAAGATGGTTCAAAGATGATTTTATTGTAAATGATTAATTCTTCTTATACCTTCTACAAGGGTAATCTCTGGGCTGCTAGCAATGTCTTCTAGGACATTCTAACACACCCTAAATTTGGGTAATTATTAATCTAGGTTTGGTGCTTATTGCACGTCAACCAATAGAATATTTTCATCTTCACCCAGCACAGGTGATTCTTGCTGGCATGGAATAATTTAGTTACTCCAGGATCACTTCCTACTTCTCTGGCATACTGCAAGCTTACTGCTTATTAATGTAATAAATATGGGAATTTGAGATTATGGGGAATTGAACCCTGTGCCTCAGCGCCTGATGTAAAAGTAAAGCGGCGCCTGCAATAATTTTCAGTTGGCGCGGCAGCGCTTGATGTAAAGGTATTTTGGCGCCTAATCCAATTGCTAGGCAGCGCCGCGGCGCTTGTGTATTTTTAAAGTGCTGCGGCGGCAAATCATGTCTTATTTAATTGTCGCAACGGCGCTTATCATTGGCTAGCTTAAGGCTCAGGTCAGCAGACTACTGCTGATCCAATATGCATATGGTTTATACTACCATTTTATGTAGTTTGGTAGCTGCAATTCATATCCGCGAGCTCTGCCATAATTAGTATCATTGTATTTTGTACTAAAAATTATGGATTTGGTTGAAACAGTCCTAATCTGTGGGCTCCATCATAATTGGCATCATTGCTTTGTCAAAATTCCCAACAACCTCCTTCTGCCTATGAACCAAAGGAGGGCAGTGGTTACTGCCTAACTGCCGCTGAAGCCCTTTGAAGACAACTAAACAAGTTGTGCTCCTATTGTGGACAAGCTGATCATTTGGTGGCAAACTGCCCTGACCCTAGACAAATCCCTTGCCCTAGTCTTGAGTTAGAACCAACGCCTGATAAGTTGACAGCAAATCCCACTGGTTCTTCCAACAATACGCAGATCAACAACATTCAAACTCCTGGCAAGTCTTCTCTCCCTTTCATCCAAATTGTGATTCATGGTCCCACCTCTAATGTTGAGACATTTGCTCTGCTAGATACAGGTGCTGATGTAAATTACATTGACTCTAGACTAGCCAAGGCTCTGAAGCTCATGCCTGGCCCTAAGGTCAATGCTTGTGGTCCCAAAAATCTCCCTGTGACAGCCTTTGAGATAAAGCCTCCCATTCTTTTCCTCCTGGGAAAGTCCGCCTTTCATTCCCAATTTGTCAGTTGAGACTCACTAAACTTCCCTGTCTATCTTGGCATGAATTGGTGCGAGGAGGTTGGCCTCATTGTAAGATGCCAAGAGTGCAAGGTAAATTCCTTTGCATGCAATATCCCTTGTTCATTGGACCTATTAAGGAAGCAACAACTACCCAAAAGCTTTTTGAACTTCAACATGATGAACTCCTGTATGATCCTTTCTTCATCTGAGACAGCTTTTGCAGATAATGGAATTCTCTTCTGCATAAGCAACTACAAAGATGTATTCAGCAACAAACAATGCTGCAAATTGCCTCCCCTACAGACCCTATGAAATTCAGATCAACTTGACTGAAGGAGAAAACACACCCTGGGGAAGGATCATACCACTATTCAATGCCAACAACAAGTTACTCCTGGAATATATCAACGACAAGCTTAGCAAGGGCTTCATCACCTGCTCAACCTTGCCTTGGTCTTTGCCATCTTTTTTATTGCCAAATCCAATGGCTCTAAGCGCCCATGCATTGACTAACAAGCCCTGAATGTAATCACTGTCAAGGACCACTGCCCCATCCCATCTGCTGAAGCCCTTACAAACTGTCTCTCAGGCAGCCAAATCTTCTCTAAGGTAGACCTCTGCGCTGCTTTCAATCAGATCCATGTTGCCAAGGGACACAAATGGAAAGCTGCCTTTCACACTCCTTTTGGCCTCTACAAATACAAGGCTATACCCTTTGGCTTGTTTAATGCGCCCTCCACCTTCCAGGCCTTAATGAACAAAGTCCTTCTCCCTTTCCTCAACAAATTTGTGGTGTTTTACCTAGACAACATCCTAATCTATTCTAAGTCTACTTCTGGCCACATTGAGCACTTGAGAAAGGTCATGGTCAGGCTCCAAGAGTATCATCTCTACTACAAGCTCTCCAAATGTTGCTTTTTCCAGTCCAGCATGTAATTTCTTGGATATATAGTCACTAATAAAGGATTTGCCATCACTCCTAGCAAACTTTACACTATTCTCTCTTGGCCGGTGCCCAAGAATTGCAAGGAACTCTGTGGATTCCTTGGCCTTGTAAATTATTTCCACAAGTTTGTACCAGGATTCAGCAGCATTGTCCTTCCTCTCACAAATCTGACCTCCACAAAGGTAGATTTAAAGTGGTCTGCTGAAGCACAAGATTCCTTTGAATGCATCTGCCATTTCTTCACCACTCCTCCTGTGCTGCTCATCCCAATAACAGCAAGTCCTTCTTCTTGGAGACAGACACCAGTGACTATGCTGTTGGTGCTGTTCTTCTTCAGCATGGAGGGATGAACTGATCCACCCTGTAGCATACTACAGTCAGAAGCATCTTCCTTCTTAGAAGAACTACCCTGTTTACAATAAGGAACTACTTGCTATTATCAAGTCCCTTAAGCGTTGGTGCCGCTACCTCAAAGGAACCAAGGACCCCACCAGCATTTTCCCTGATCACAAGAACTTGCTTTTCTCACTCAGGCACACCACATATCTCAACACCATGCTTTCTGGGTGATTGAAATTACAAACTTCTTGTTCACCATCACTTACAAAAAGGGATCTCTCAATGTCTTCCCTGATCTATTCTCCTGTCACCCCATCACTGCTGACTCCAATCCTGAATATGAACTACTCAACACCAAGGCAGTCCTCCCACCTTCAGTATTCATCAATCAGATCTCCTCAACCCTATTAAACTTTCCAGATACCTTTTTTATTCAGAAAGCTCAATAAGAGGACCCCACCACCAGCAAGATCATTCAGGACCTGTTACCTAAAGCAATCCATCCCTCTGAATACTCATTTGAGAATAACCTGCTTCTCTTCCATAAACTGGTTCAAGTACCTGAAAAGGACTTACAGTTAAAAATCACAATTGTATTCCATGATTCCCTCCCTGCAGGACACTCAGGCTATAAGAGAACCCTGTTCCTCATAAATTCACATTATTGGTGGCCACAGATGGCAAAAACCATCAAATAATATGTTGCCAGCTGCTGTGACAGAAATTGCTGGATAATATGAAGCCGTTTCTAAGTGATGGGAAAAACCACCCAAATCCACATAGAATTGATGATTAACCACCAACGCGGTTTCAGATATTTTTTTGTGAAATTTCCAATTGTAACTCCAGAATTAAGTAGAACAATTATTCCTAACCAAAGTAAACCAAGATAAATGACTTGGGAAAGCATCAATGCATCTTCAGCGTAAAATTATAGGCATTGGGAATTAACACAATTTTCATTTTCAAGAATGGGGGAGGAGCTGCAAAATTGGCTGACATGAAATTGACATTGGGAGACACTGACAACAAAGTTCCAGATGCTGGGCCCCATCTTCCTGAAATAATTCTGTTCAGAATCAGATTGTACAGGATATACCACAACAACTCAATCACAGGATGCATTTTTAAAATCAAAATTAGAACTTGGGATAAATAATTTTTATTGAGTAAAATTTTGGGAGGACTCAACTCTTAGAGTTGAAACAGTGAAAATTATTCAATATATATCAGAAAAATTGACTAATCAATACCACCTGAGTCTTGACCTCCTATTCCTTTCACATTGTCAAGTAAGTATGTGGTCCAAGTTACAAAGAACCCTTGCGTGACTAGTTTCTGACAACCATGCTGATTAACAAGCTCATATCAGGTGACCCTCATATTATGCCAATTTATCAACGTCAGTTTGAAAGGGGGAGCTGGTTTCAGCTGACAGACTGGAGCAGCCATAACCCATTTCCAATTGACCGTTTGGTTTAAATCCATTAACTTGGTCAATTTTGATACAGGTTTTCCAGCCCTCCGAGCCTTACTTGGACAGACAATACCCGGCATTATGGAACCTACCGTGACATTACCCTCCTCTTTAGCCCTGGGCACAATACCACCATCTTGGAGATGGAATAAGGAGATATTCTTATAGGCAGGTGGGAGTTTCATTGCAGCTAAGGTAAGTTCAGGATGACCAATATCAGTGGGATTGCGCTTGTAGAACTCATGGATCAGATCTGAGGAATTTGAACAATTGTAGTGGGGAACCCAGGAGTTTTCAGAATCAGGATAACCCTTCCAAGACACTAAATATTCCAAATGGCGGCAATTCTTGTGGGAAGCGAGAATACAATTTAACTCATACTCAGGTTCTCCTTCCACAAGAATGGGTTGGGAAGAGGGAGTCTCTGTTCCTTTGAAGGGAGTAAGAAGACATTCATGGAAGGTGTGAAAAATCTTGAAAGCAGGAGGTAAATCTAGCCAATAGGCAGAGGGACTAATCTGATGTTTGACCTTGAAAGGACCAACTTGCTTGGGATCTAATTTACAACAGGGAACCTTAAGTTTCATATTGCAAGCATCAACCATGACTAGATCACCTGGCCTGTAAGTTGCACCCTCCTGGCGCTTACAATCTGCATATTCCTTGTAAGTTGTCACAGCGGCAGCAAGAGTAACTTGGAGCTCCTGATGGACCTGCTTCAATGCAGCGGCTTGATCAGTTGCAGCTTCCACGTTGCTAACCAAACAAGTACCCATGTTGGAAGAAGGATTGTAACCTACATTGGCATAAAATGGCAATACTTGAGTTGATGTGTGTGGGGCGTTATTATATGTGAACTCTGCCATGGGTAGATTATCACACCAGTCATCTTGTCGCGCATTAGTGTAGCAACGTAGGTAGACCTCCAAACTTTGGTTTACCCTCTCTGTTTGTCCGTCAGATTGGGGGTGGAAAGCAGTAGAGCGGCACAATTTGATACCAAGGATTCCAGTAAAAGCTTCCCAGAACTGAGCAATAAATTGAGGACCACAGTCACTTATAATATCCATTGGGATGCCATGTAGGGAGAAGATTCTGTTCACAAATAACCTAGCAGTTTCCACCAAAGTAATTGTGGTTGAGCAAGGTATGAAGTGTGTCATCTCTGTGAAACAATCAGCTACCACCATGATTGTGTTAAACCCATTGGAATTGGGAAGCTCACCAATGAAATCCACCAACACTGTCATGGCCGGGAGTAGCATTGAACCAAGGAGGCTGGGAAGGAGTCCACCCATTGGGATATTGTGACACCAAGGCCCAATACAAGAAGGGCAAGAAGCGGGATAGGTACAGCATTCCAGCTGCAAGTGGACAATAGGCTCCTAGGTGAGGTACTACAACCTCAGCTAGACTAAGGATGGTCAGAATGACCATCCCATATCTGCTGTGGTCATAAGGAATGATCTCGGTAGATGGCTGTGGGGTTGGTGGAGGAGTGGGAGGGTTGAAGCTGCTGGTTCATCCAGGGCTGGGCCCTGGTTGGTAGTCCATGGCTATGGGTTCTACTGTTTCTACTAGTGATGACGCTGGTGACTGAGTTGATTGGTAAGGAATTGTCCAAGGTGATAAAAGAATATGGGATATAAAGGCAAAGACTACTCTATGGACCATACCCTTTATTTAATGTTGTCTGTGTCTGTCTTAATTGGAGGGAAATGGTTTTTATACCATTCATCAGGTCTTCCTTGGAAGCAACTACTGGCAGCTCCTTGGTGGGTTCCATTAGCCCAACCTTTGGTCACAGGTACTTTGGAAAGGGGGGAGGAATTCATGAGAACAAGGAATGTGGTCCCAAGAATTTTGGACTGGGTAGATGGGAAGTTCTCTGGACTTGGGTTAGGGGATTAGTTGCTTAATTCATGGCTGGGGAAAGCTCTGGGGCCTGGGTTTGGCTTATCTGGTTTCATCTGGAGATTGGCCAGATTGCTGGAAGTTGATTGGCGGCTAATTATATTCTGCTTAATCATTTGGGGCTGGGATTTTTTGGAAGTTTAGACTTGCTCTTGGGTAGGGGAATTGTTATCTGGTGCAAATTCCTGGCTGAGTGGCTGTTCATCTGAGCTTGACCCAATGAAACAGTTGGCAGTTGCAGGCATTGTGAGGGTTTCAAAGGTTTGGGGATCTTCTTTAACAGGGGTTTTTTGATTGGAAGGGGATACTGGAAAATCTTCCATCAGGTGATGCTTCATTACATCAGTAGGTGAAGTGGCATTGAACTTGTGGGTGGGCTGCAGGGTGGCATGTGGGTCAGGACTGGAAGATGGAACTGGAACAGGAGCTTTAATTTTTGTGGGACTGGCTTCTTTAATTGGGGTAGTAAATGATTTAATTTCTAAGTTATTCAACAGATCCAGTTGATACTGAATCTGCTGAATAACCCATCAATAATCATTGATTAATTGATGGGAGTCACCCAGCTCATTTTTAGCATTGGAGCTGGTGGCTCTGCTACTGTTGGGGGCTGCTAGCCCCCCTGGGTCAGTTTGCAAACTGGCCCTGGTAATTTTAACTGTTTCTGTTGCATCAAGAGTATTTAAGCTGATCTCTCTTTCAAGAGTTGGCTTGCATCCGCCTTGGTGGTTTGTGGGTGGTTCAAATCTCCCAGCGGGTTTGCACAGTCTCCTGCGTTTTTGCTTTCCAGTGAAGATCGCAGATTTGATTCCTGGGTTAGGGATTTCGAGTTTTGCGGCCCTTACAAACACAGATGTCCAGGGTCCCTCAGCAGGCTTTAGTGGAACCAGAAACCAGTAGTTTTATTCCAACTGGCCTTGAATCAAACACATGCCAGGCAATCTCAAACAAAAGCTGCTACCTGCACAGTCAAACCTTTCCAGAAAAACTGGCGGCGGATTAGTTACACTGTTTTGTTTTTCCCTGGATGACCAGCCATTGGACAGGTAAGATTAGCCTCCATGATTTAATCCCAAATAGTGCCCTCAGGAACCCACAAGCAACCTTGATGATATAGGACTGGACCAATCTTATGATAACCCTGAGGCTGACCCACTGGGTTTGCGCATGCTAGCTCTAATAGCCTATCATAACCTTTGGAAAAAGGTTGCAGAAACTTAATCTTGGAATACAAGTCCAGGTCTGCGCCCTCAGCTAAGGACATGTTGGCCAACGTAGCCGGCAGAGGCAATACAAAAAGCATCACCGCCTTGTCTGGAATCATAGTATGAGTGTTAAAATCAATGTCCATACTAGCATCTGGGAGATGGGAAGGATTCCTGCTTAGTGCATTGGCCAAGTGATTGTCCAATCCCTTAATAAACTCATAGCAGAACTTGTATCTTTTCAAGTCACCATGCCATCTGGATTGACAACCTGACAAAACCCTGGGTTGTTAATAATATAGAAGAGCTTTGTGATCAGTTCTTACTACAAATGGATGACATACCAATATGAGATGGTGATGCCAATGCTTTAACAATTCCACAACAGCCAACAATTCCTTGTTGTAAATCATGTAGTTGCGTTCTTGAGCCTCCATCTTCTGGGAGAAATACCCTACAGGTCTCTTGATCCTGTCACTAGCTGTCTGCAACAGCACACCAGCCACAGCGTATTTAGATGCATTGGTGGAAACCACAAAAGGAAGCTCAGGATCCACATGTCTTAACACTGGGGAGGACAACAAAAGAGCCTTGACTGCTTAGAAGGCACTTGCACACTCAGGCGTCCAGACCAAAGTTGTCTTTCCACTAGCCAAATATAAAG
Source organism: Entomophthora muscae (assembly GCA_014839935.2). NCBI lineage: Eukaryota > Fungi > Entomophthoromycota > Entomophthoromycetes > Entomophthorales > Entomophthoraceae > Entomophthora > Entomophthora muscae. The sequence continues at coordinate 123,647 of QTSX02007104.1, forward strand.
GGGCGGCCACCTCAGACAAGTGGGGGGAAATTTCTTCAAGAACGTACATGTACACAAGAAACTACAAAGTTGGGATACTGTCACAGGCGTAGCATACTTTTGAACTGCAGCTTCCTTGTCAGGGGCAATGATGTGGCCATCCTCAAAGATAATATTACCCAGAAAGGTAACCTTATGTTTAAAGAATTCACACTTACTCCTTTTGATGATCAAGTTTGCTTGGGGAATGTGCTCTTCAACTGCCAACAAGTGGGCCTTATGGGACTCTTCATCCAGAGAAAACACCAAGATGTCATCCATATATGCAATGGCACAAACACCTAGGAGATCCCCCAGGACTGAATCAATTAACCGCTGAAAGCAAGCCAGGGCATTCTTCAATCCAAAAGGCATTACGCAGAACTGGAAGATACCCTTCTTGGCTCTTAATGCTGTCAACCATTCCATCCCTTCTGCAATCCTGATTTGATTGAAAGCATTTAACAAATCCAGTTTTGAGAATACCTTGGCCTTCTCAACACACCTAGAGATCTGTGCCTTGAGGGGTAAAGGATAAGGATCTGGAATTGTAATGTTATTCAAATTCCCATAGTCAACACAAGGACAAAGGGACCCATCAGACTTCTGAACAAACAATAACAGGGAGCAGATTGATAAAGCCTTCTTAAAAATGTAGCCTTTTGCCAACATGTCACAAGTCCATTCTTCCAAACATGCATCTTCCTTCAAGGTTAAAGGGTAAATAGGAGATGCAATTCTGATCAGATCAACAGTAACATTAAAGTCAAAGTTAAACTGAGTGTGCTTGGGAAGGACCTCGCCTCTGGTGGCGTCAAATGCCACGGGCCAGGGTTGCAAGCATGCTGGTAAATCCAAACTTACGGGGACAGGGACAGAAAACAATTGTATGGTCTGTGATAATTGCTCTGATTCAGACATATCCAACAGCAGAATACAAATAGTTATACCCAAAGAGTGTTCCACCTGCAGCTCATTTTTCTCCAGTAAGGTTGATACATTATGATCTCTCCACCAACTCACTCCCAAAATGATAGGATACATAAGGGTAGAGCAAACAGAAAACCTCACAGTAAAAGACTGACCTGCAACTATAAAAGTAACTGGCTTCTTTGGCTGAAAAGAGGGAAATGTTTGACAATTTCCACCCCTAACAAGCATTCCCGGGTGGTACTTGAGTTGTAGCAGGTCAGCAGTCTCCACGCTCATGAAATTTTCAGAAGCACCTGTATCCAACAAGATGGCTGGCTGATAGATAGTTTGATCATTATTGATGCTACCTTAAAACAAGAAGTAACCAGAAGTGGATTTATTTGCAGCAAAGGTAGCAATCTTGGCAGGGTCTTGTTTTTCATTGGCGGTACAAACGGCAGCTAAGGAGGCAGGATGCTTCTGGAAGTAACGCTCAATCATTTCTTGGACAGCAGCTGGAAGAACGGGGTTATCACAATCAATGGGAACAAGGGGCAACTCTTCGGACGTAATAACAGAAGATTTTTCAGGTACAACATGCTGAAGCATTGTCAAGGAACTATCAGGACAGGACACTACAGGAGCCTCCTTTATATCACCAGGTTTGTTCACCACCGCCAATTGTAGCTGAGACAAGCTAGGGGGAGAACAATCTTGGCTTTGGTTGGAAGTAACTACTGCAGAGAAAGGACCAGAAAACCAGGAGCATGCAGAGGGTTTATCCTCAATTACCAACGTACCTTGCTTGGAAGTAGACAGATTTGAGACCAGAGAAGGAATTTGGCTTACTAGGGCCTCAGTTGTGGTTAGCGGGGAATCCAAAACCAACAAATTCTGGGCAGTCTGGTCAACTGCTAACCACAACACTGCAAGTTTATTCACCTCGGGAACATCAATTGTACAGCAGTAGGCAAGAAACTGAGGAAGGAATATCAAAAGTGGAGTAGTACCCTCATGGAAGGCATACAGCTTACAATATATTTTGAGCTCCTCAATAGATACACACAAATTTTTTAACAAAGGGTATAGAGATGCACTTTCAGTTAAAACATGTGGATTGCGCTCCACCATGGACAACAACCATTCACAAGCATCCTTAGAAACCTTTGTCATCACATGGTAAACTTGGGATGTATGAGTAAGGCTTGAACCAGAATAGAATGATAATGCTGACAAAACTTCACGTGAAATTTCATCTGTGGGTGGAGCAGGAAAATAATCTGGACGCCAAATTGACATGACGCGACAGAAATAGGAAACAGAGGATCCAGTCTCAACAACTGCAACCGGAGATGGAAACCACAAACTAAATAAAATCCCAAACTGAAAACTCAGAAATGAACTGATGCAAATAAACATGGTAAACACAGATATCTCAACAGAGCAGGAGAAAAGAAACACAAATTCATGACAAATTGCTTCCAAAAACTCAGAAGTAGAAGAGTTGAGTAATATGACTGTCACAGATCCTGAATGGATTAGATGTAAAATTGTCCATCTAGGGATTAAGCAATGGAACAATTGCGCAATTGTGCTATTGTATCCTGATTCCAATAGTGATAAAGACGTTTAAAACGCGCCAAAAATGGGGGTTCAATTTGCCTTTTGATTGCGCACATGGCACGTGCTTCACTTCCGGGATTATAAATAGAAAAACTAAGTTATTTATATCTACCTCCTTAAGGAAAGCCGCAAGGAAGCAGTTGTTCTCTTGCGCGGGACTTTTAGCTGTGCCACCCCACTCTCCTCCATTTGGGAAGTCCTTCTTTCTGTGCCTCCCTGCCTCTGGTGGCAATTCCCCCGCCTTACACTATATAGGTGCAATACTATCTAAATAAATACCAGTTTTGTCTATACACCTTATTATTCTTCTGTCCTTCATAGGCTGTCACTATACCATCAACAGGTATAGTATTAAGAATTAGGTCACTGACTAACTATTTGTAGAAACTAGCAACCCTTTGCTGCAACTTTTACAACATTGGCACTCATGTCTTACACCACCAACAGCCCACACCCCCACGGTCCTTTCAATGAGGAGGGAGGTATGCCCCTGGTCCAGTCTCCTGCCACTGCTTCCCCTTACCACCAGGCACTGGCCTTCACTTCTGCTAATGCCCATGCTGGGGAAAGAGCAGGTGCTCTCTATGGCCTTCCCAACAAGAGTCAATTCATGCCAGAACACCAACGCCCCCAGGCTATTGTTTTTGGTCAACCACTGCTCCTACAAGCCCCTGTCCCCTTGGAGATGGACGCCAACTCTTCACCTTCCGAGGATGCCATCTGTAATGCCATACATGCCATGGATGCTGGTGCTGCTGGCAATGGTTCTTGCTCTGAACACCTGGCCATTCAGCAGCCTTCTGCTGAAAACGCCTTGGGTTGCTTCCAGAATCTCTCCCAGGTCAACCCTGACCAGCTCCACTGTGACCTCTGTACTGTCAAGCATATCAAGTAATACCTACAACAATTCACCCATCCTGCCGTATGCCACAACCAAATGCACCTGGGCTGCATCCAAAGCCTAGTGCATGACCAGGGAATACTGGTATCTAACCAAAAGATGTTCCTCCAGGTACTTTACTCTGAGCTGGGTAATACTTTCACCACTGTCAATCAGTACCTTGCCAAAGTCACCAACACCCAGAACACCATGCTCCACTAGGTCAATGCCATCAAAGCAGGTATAGCTAAGCTAGTGCCAGTACATATGGTACAGACCCTCACCCATCAGGGTGTAGACGCCAATTGGATTAGTGTGGTTACTAATTACGTGCTGGAGACTGGCCCCATGGTTTGAAGCCTGACTCATGAGGTAGAAGTCCTAGCCCGCCGTCTTGCCACCATTACCTTGTTCACTCCCACATCTGCCGCCACCAACAAATCCCCTTCCAGCGCCCTTCTTGGTCAAGACATCCTTGAGCTCTTTGATCACTATAAGAAGATGCAGACGGAATTGGTCCAGCAGAGTGCCAATCTTGCCTTCCTGTTTGATGGCTACCACACTGTGTCAGACCTTCAGGATTGTCTCAAACTTTGCCAATCACATGACAGAGCCAACAGCCAGACCCAAGTCAGGAAGGACAAGGAAGTAATAGCCTTTCTCCAAGCTGATCTTGCCACCCACAAAAAGCACATCACCTCTCTGGAAGATGACTTGGATATCACCCGCCAGGAGAACAAGGTCTACCAAGATGAGCTGGACGAGCAACAACTTCTCCTGGACGCCTTACAGAGCCAATTGGATAGAATGGGCAGTAAGATTATGGCCGTCAACTTACAGGCTATGTCCATCAACTCCAAGAGTCACCACAGTCCACTGAGGTCCTCTAGTCCTGAGTTCTATCATAGCTACAAAAGCAATGAGGACCACACTTGGTTAGCTCCTAACGCTGTACAAGTATTAGAGCCAGTACTGGAGTCTGAGGATGACGTCCTGGCCACCCCTGAAGCTTCTGGAGCTGCTCAAGACAGAGAAGGTGAACAGGAAGCCCAGTGAGAGGAAAATTGTTGCTGCGCCTCTGAGGCTAGGTTTGCTGCCTCCACTCTCAGCCGTTCCTGTCTCACCCGCTCTCCAGTGAGGATCATACCTGCTTCCATCCAACATGGCTCCAACAACTTCAAGCCCGTCAATCTACCCAAGTTTGACTGCAAGAGCAATGTGGCCATGTTCTTACGTCTGTATCAGAACTCCATGTATGGTGCAGACAATACCATGAGGGACTCCACAATCATCAACTGTCTGGATGCTGAGACTCAAACCATTATCTTGCCATGTCTCCCTGAGAATGGCTGGACCTTTTCCAACATCTCCAGAGCCTTGACAGAAGAATTTGGTAGCCAAGAAGCACTCCTTAGTTGCAAGATGGACTTTGCCAACATCAAGTTAAAGGTGAGGGAAACTCTAGAAGACTTCACTTCTAGGTTCTACCTTGAAGCTCAAACTCTGTTGTCCATGAGTGTGGTGCAGTTTATTGATGTGCAGTCAGCACTCCTTAATGCTGTACGTTTCAACCAGGAACTATCTCTGGCTCTTAAGTCAGGCATTTACAACGCTTGCACTGTACCAGATCTGATCCGCCTCCTACACACCTACAAGGAGGAGTTTGAAGTCCCTCTCCCTGAAGGCCGCCCTTGCCAGAAATATGAGCATAGACCCCGCATGGCTGTTGAGATGCCCAAGCCTTCCGACAAGGTTGGGCCCACTCCAGTCAACAATGGCCCCCATACTTGCTTCAAATGTGGTATGGCTGGCCACTTCTCTTGGGAATGTAGGAATCCACACCAAAAGATCCATCATGTAGGCATGGAAGACACTGAGGAGGACTACGCCAAGGACACTGATATTGAGGAGGACAATGAGGACCAGTCAAAAAACTACTAAGCAGCCAGGACAAGGAGAAATCCTTGGCTGCCTTTGTAATTTTGACACCCTCATCTCCCCCCATACCACTGCCCCCCAACAAACCAGATCAGAGACCTGCTGCCTTGCCATCCTCTGGGACCAACCCTAAGGATGAACCCTCTCTGATTGACTTCAACTCCCAACCAATACATGAGGATGCAGAGTCTGACGGAGTTCAAGAGGACCTCCTCCATTGAGTCCTCACTGTTAACACAAAAACTCATTGGACTACACTTCACTCCAAGGTGGTTATCCCCCGTATAGCTTGGAGAATAGTGTCCTTACCCTATGCTGAACAACTGGCTCAACCAGGCGTTGAGGTCACTCATGAGGAGGACAGTGCTGAACAGCTGGCCAAACTGCTCCGCACAGTAAACTTCTCAGCACCGCTAGAATCCCTCAAGGAAGTAAGCCCAGCTGTGGGAGCTGCCATGGCTATCTTCCTGGAGAAGTTCAAAGGACTAAGTGTACACCAGGTCTCAAAGATTGTGGAGATCAGAGAGGACTGCCAGGATTGCACCTATATCAACCTGGTAGTAAACAAGACTCATGTCCGAGCCATACTGGATACTGGTGCCCCTGGGAACATTATCTCCTCACAGCTGGTTAAGAAGCTTAAGCTGGCACCAGACTTGGCCTACCATGAAGAGTTTGGTACTGCAGGGCCACTGACTACTAGAGCAAAAGGAGCCTACTCTTCTCTTCCTCTTTGCTTTGGGAAGCTAATGATCACTGCTCCTGCTATAGTTCTAGAAAACAACAGCTATGACATTCTTATTGGGACTAGCTTCATGGTTCAGTATGGCACTGTGACTAACCATGGGACCATACATTTGGAATCTTGGGCCATTCCATACCCCTGTTCTATCATGGCAATCACCTGTCTGACCTGCCCTTACTCCGTCTGCACTACATCAATCTGGAGTACGCTGACGGAGAGCTTCCAGTTGCTTATACACTGCGTAGTAAGAAGGTCAAGGTGCTACCTCTCTCAATTGGGGAAGCCAAGGGTATCCCATTCTACGCCTCCTGTAATGTGACTATCCCACCTGGCGCTCAGGTGATCCACAATACGGGCCTCTCGCTGGCTCTACCAGCTGGCACTCATGGAGAAATCTTTGGCATCCCTAATGCCTCCAGACTAGAACCATGGGTCGCACCAGGCATCCTCATACCAAGTGAGAAGGAGGTACTCATACTCTTGGCCAACATGAGTTGTGAAGCTATGGTTGTCTCCAAACACCAACTTCTGGCTTATATACGGCTGGAAGAGCATGACAACCTGCAAGAGACTGCCCCCTTTGCAGACTTCTCTGAGTTGGGTCTACCCTGTGAGCAACCACTGGTGCTATTGGTCATAAGTTGCAACTCTCTATCCAGCCTCTCCAAAGAACAGAAGAATCAAGCTATGTATCTCTTTGCCCAGTATAAGGATGTGTTTGCCAAGGATGATTATGACCTGGGCAAGGCTGCAGATGTTGCTCACCATATTGACACCCAAGGCAGTCCACCTATCCGCTCCAGACCTATACAGCACAGTCAAGCTAATCATGCTGTGGCTAACAAGGAGCTTCAGAAGCTATTGGGATCCGGCTTACTTGTCCCCAGTAAAAGCCCTTGGGCTTCCCCTCTCCTGATTGTCAAAAAGAAGGATGTCAGCAACTGTGTGGTGATTGAATACCGTCAACTGAATGCTGTTATCAAGAAGGATTCATATCCCCTTCCTTGTATTGACAATACCTTGGACCAACTGGGTGGCGCCAAGTTCTTCAGCACCATGGGCCTTATCAGTGGGTACTGGCAGATTGATCTACCCCCTGCTGATCAAGAAAAATGTGCAATCATCACTGACCAAGGGCTATTCCAACCCACAAGGATGCCTCAAGGTCTGTCCAATGCCCCAGCTACCTTCCAACGGGCTATGGATGCAGTGATAGGCAACCTCAAACTCACCAGTGTCTTAGTCTACCTGGATGACATTAATGTGTTCTCCCAAACCTTTAATAATCATCTACAACACTTGGAGGAAGTCTTCCAGAGGTTACTTGCAGCTAATCTCAAGCTCAAGCCACGCAAGTGCAACTTCTTCAAGGAGCACCTTGAGTTCTTGGGGTTCATCATTAGCCAAGATGGACTCCACCCTGTACCTCTAAAGGTGGAAGCCATTGAGCAAATGGAGATCCTGGCCAATAAGCGGGATGTGCAGGTCTTCCTGGGGATGATTGGGTACTACTGCCGCTTCATCTACAACTTTGCATCCCTGGGTGACCCCCTGTTTCAACTCCTCCAAGCTGATAAGGAATTCTTCTGGAGCCCAGTGTGCCAATCTGCTTTCAATGCTCTCAAAGGAACACTGACTGCAGCCCCTGTGCTGGACTACCCTGACTTTGCCAAGCCATTTGTGGTTCATACAGATGCTAGTCTGACAGCAATTGGGGGTGTTCTCTCCCAACTGGACTCCAACAGACTTGAACACCCTGTTGAATACTGCTCATGTACGCTTAATGTTCACAAGAGGAACTACACTGTCACTGAACGAGAGTGTCTGGCTGTGATATACTCCTACCAAAAATTCAGAGTCTATCTCCATGGAGTACATTTCACGGTTGTAATAGACCATGCCTCCTTGCAATGGCTGAAGACCCTCAAGGACCCCGAAGGACGTCTGGCGCGCTGGGCCATTAAACTTCCGGCTTATGACTACAAGATCATTCATTGAGCTGGGGCAGCCCACCAGAATGCTGACTGTCTCTCCCGCCTTCCCACTGTTGCCTTAGTATCTCCCATGGCTGACATTCTCTATGACAAGCTTATGGAGGATCCTTCTTTGTGGGGAGAGGGGCCAGTAGAGATACAGAGAGCTCTCAAGAAGTTAACTGTTGATACCAAGGTCTCTAAGGGACAACTCCTGAAGCTTTGTGGAGACTCTTGGCTACCCTACATACGCCCATCCCTACGCATGGACTCAGTGGTGGCTGCTCACAAGACTACTGGCTATGGTGGCATACAGAAGACATTAGCTCTGCTACAGCAACACTGCTTCTGGGAAGGAATGCACACTGACGTAGTGGATACGCTAGCCAACTGTCATGACTGTAACATTGAGAGGCCTAAGGTTATCAAGTTTCAACACAGACTGGTACGCCCTGGGTTTGCCTTCCACACTGTAGCCATTGACATAGTGGGCCCCCTGCCAGCTACCAACAGTCACAACAAGTTCATCATTGTGGCAGTTGACCATATGACTAAATGGGTAAAGGCCAAGGCAATTCCCAACCAATCTGCACTGGTGACAGCCACGTTCATCCTGGAGAATATCATATATAAAAATGGTTGCCCCCAGGGCAACAGCGCCCATGTCAGCACTAAAAATGTCGACAGTGGCCATGTCAACACTTTGTTGACATGGCCACTGTTGACTTGAAACTCTAAATCTCCTATGTTTTTTGCTAGTCAAGCTAGCTTAATTCTTTTTTTTAAAGTGTTCAGGGGTGCAAACCCAGAAAACACGACAAAATTGTGGCCATCTCAACACGATTTAATATTAAGCTTAATAAAAAACTTGATTTAACCTGATTTTTCCTTTACGTTTACTAATAAAAATTAGTTTATTTTTTATTTGATTTCACGACGTAAAAGTGTCAATGTCGACACTTTTTAAGCCAAACTTATTTTTAATAACAAAACTGAAGCATCTACAGTAAAAAAATAAGTGTGCATTTAAAAATATTTTTTTATTGAATTATTATATTGAAAAACACAGTGCACATATATTTGATTGTTGGAATGTTCATGTTATATATATTTATGCGGCACTTATTACGGCTTTAATATATTAAGTGGATTGGATGCTAATGGTGATCCAATAATTTAAGTGTGACTTACTATGTAAGTTACTATAGAATTTATTATTAAAAATAATGTCGACACTCGTAAATGTTGTTTATTTGCTTGTGATCACCCCCCCGGGGTGGAGTTAAGCAAATTAGAGTGGCACAATTAAGCCTATATTAATATGCCACCTCATATAAAGAATGTCGTAAGTGATGTTGTCAACACTTTACCCTTTTCAATACTTGAATACAACTTCTTAACAGCTTCATATAAGTGCAATGGTAAAATATCATATTCTCACTACCCAAATATAATTTTTAATAAAATAATAAAGAACCTTGATACTTTTTTAACTTATTTTTATATGTTTTTTTTTAATTTTTATATGTGAACAAAAATACACAGGAAACATTTAATTTTTTGCTAGCCCGCGTAAATTTAATTAAGCATACTATGTTTTTTCATAGTAACTTTTCAAAATAATGTTGGCAGTGAGAATGTTGTCAAAAATAATGTCTACAATTTTTGTAATCAACAGTGAGAATTCAGCTTTTTTTACTAATTGTCAATCATAATGTCAACGCTTTTCACTTCTCACATATAAAACTTTATGTTTTATATAATAAAAACTTCTCATTTTTTGATATGTTGTATTTTTGACTTTGCTCTTTCATATTTTTTAATTTTTAATAATATAATCTATATCTAAATATAATACTTTTTCATATTTCTATCAACTTTTATCTTGTTATTTATAACTTTAATAAAATAAAAACTATACAAATAATTTTTAATATTTAAATGCCAATAAACCCATCTAAGATTTACTTTTATATATTATGCTTTTTAAGTTGTTTTGTTTGTTTTTTACATACTTTGCTTTATTTTAAACCATTTTACTTATTATTTTAGAACAAGAACACCTCTAAGCAGCCAAAGGGTACCAAGCGTCCCTCCAAGCCCACCAAAGCCACCAAGAAAAAGCCTGTCTTGTCAAAGAAGGCCACACCCAAACCATCCCCCAAGCCTCCCCTGAGCCTCTCCTGAGAAGAGCCCTGCTCATTCCACTGGGGGAGAGGAAACTGATGGCTCTCTTACAGAGCACAGTTTTTACAACTCGGCTTCTGATAAGGAGCCAACCAAGAAGAAGCGCTCAGCCCAAAAGTCCCCACCCAAGGATAAGTCTCCTGCACATGAGGAGCACCACAACAAGCCCCCTTCTGCTTCCCCACCCCCGCTAAACTCTCCCCCTTCAAGCTCATCTGGGGATGATTTGAAGCCCTGCCCCAATTACTTCCCTGGCTTCTGCCATGCTCCTGCTGGCCCTTGGGACCCTCTTGTGGCCCACAACATCCGCAACGTTGATGGCAAGTTCAAGGTTCCTTCCACCCTACCCAAGTTTTTCCCCATCATGAGTGTTAAAGGTGGGCCGGCCACGGTGGCCAATGGATACATCTTCTCATGCAACAATGCCAACTGGGGCTTTAAGAGCCGCCATTACACCTGTGAGGACCACTCTTGTCCAGTGCGGCTCAACACTGAGCTCTGGGACTTGGTCCAAACCATAAAGGGCAAGCATACCTGCATCATGCCCAACACTACCATCTCCCGCCTCCTGAAGTGGTATCTGGTGCAGATTATGCCCACTTCCAAAGACCTTTCTGCCACCCAGCTGGCTGTGCTTGCTTGCAAGTACCTGACCCCTACCAACTTGAAGAGGGTGCCAACCCACAATCAGTTGGTCAAGTTCATGAGTGATAGGCGTCAAGCCTCAAACCCCCTGGCCAAGAGTGCCATCAACATCAAGGACCTGGTCCTCACTGATGCCCTCAAGAAGACAGAAGATAGTGAGATGTTCCTGCTCCATGACAATGGGCAGGAAGTGAAGGATAGGATTGTAGCCTACGCCACTACCCAAAACCTGGAGCAGCTGAACACTGCTACCACCTGGCTGTGCGACAGCACATTTGCTACTTGCCCCCCTCTCTTTAAGCAGCTTTGGGTCCTGCATGGGCAATTCAATGACCAGGTCATCCCTCTTGTGTTCTTTCCCCTTCCTGGTGCCAAGACAGAGGTCTATGCCAGAGCTTTCAAGATTTTCCGGGATGCTTTGAGCACCCTTCCCACCAATCAGCTCCCCCGTCCCACTCACACCACAAGGGCCAATCCCTCCTCCGCTGAGAAGAATGAGGCAACCTTAGCCGCTGAGCAGCTAGCTCATGCGCGCTCACTTGGGCCAAAGGTTATAATAATGGACTTAGGGCAGGCTCAGTTCAGAGCCTTCCAGGCCACCTTTGATGGAGAAGTCCAGGGCTGCTTCTTCCATTTTTGGCAGGCCCTTGTCAAGAATCTAAAGAGTGAGAAGGACCTTTTCAACAAGTATCTTAACAATGGTAAGGGTAAGTGCCGCTTTGCCCTGACCCAGTTTGCTACCTTGGCTTTTGTGCGCCTGGAGCATACTGGGCTTGGCTTTGAGGCCCTCCAGGAGGATGCTTATATCAAGAAGCACTCCACCATCTTTGAAGGCTACCTGGAGTACTTTGAGCGGCAATGGGTGGGCAAGAAGATGACTTCCCAGAGAGGTAAGAGCGGGGCCACTGCCCCTTGGAACTGTCAAGGCGCCTGCCTCAAGGGGGAGATGAAGACCACTTATAGCCTTGAGGTTTGGCATAAGCACTTGAAGACCAAGTTTGGGACTAACCCCAAGTTCAACAAGTTCTTCTCCAAGCTGCAGGAGGAGCAGGCCCGGACTGTCTCCAAGTTCCGCAACCTGGCCAACCGGGTGGCCCCCAAGAAGAGGAAGTCCAAGGAGCAAGACTACCAGGAGGACGTGCAGAAGGTAGTGAAGAAGAAGTCCAAGGTGGCAGAGATCAAGAAGTACCTAGAAGATGTTGCAACTGCTCTTGCTGGTGGCTTTAATTAGCCAAATAAACTTTGCTTTGCTTTGCCTATATATTTTTTACTTTTAAACTTTTAATTTTTTGGATAGTACTAATCTTTTTAGGTATAAATAGTAAGATTTATGTTTAGTTTTAATGTGGTTTTGTAAGAAATATCTTATATTTTGTTAATTTATCTTTAAGCTATGAGAAATTTTCAGTTATGCTTATATAAAGTATAATAAATTGAAATTATAATTTTCTTATATTTTGTGGTTATTATGATATATAAAACATATTTATTTTTGGTTAATTGGAATTTTAATTTTTATGGGAATAAAAAATAATTTTATAATAAAGAGTGTAAATTACATAGCAAGTCGAAATACATTTGCTTATATCTCCTTATTATTATTACTTATGGTATTTTTTTATTGCATTTTTGAACTTTCTGGAGTCATTTTAGTATAATGAAGTATTTTAAAATAATTTTTTATATTAAAAATGTTCAGGGTAAAGTGTTCTGTTAATTAAAAAAGTGTCGACATCCAGGAAACAACATTAAGTAAAACCGGGTCATCACTTTACTATAGTGTTGACATTAAAAATGTTGACATGGCCACTGTTGACATTTTTAGTGTCAACATGGGCACTGTTGCCATCCCCAGATCTTGCTGACAGACAATGATACCAACTTCACCAGTTACATCATCCCCTGCCTCAACCAACTGATGGGAATTTGTGGGACACTATCCACTCCTTATCACCCACAGACAAATGGCATGGTAGAGTGCACTAATGGGAGCCTGGTCCAGATACTCCGGAAGCTCAGTCACCAACACAAGACTGAATGGGATACCTTCCTGCCTGCGGCCACCTTTGCATACAACATTGGGTACCATTGGGCCACTGGCAAGCCGCTCTTCCAGCTGCTCTACGGCCGGCAACCAGGACTTCCCCCTTTACTATATTCCTTGGTAAAGCCCAGCCTGGCTGTGTCCCCAGAGGTGTACCTCAACAAGCTGGTTCAAACTCTTATTTGCTTGTAATCAGAGGCCTACACTGTAAACTTAAACCATAAGTTGCAGGACCTAGAACAAGCTGCATCCAAACGCCCCGCCTTACCCACTTACCTGGTAGGAGACTCAGTCTACTTCTTCAGCAATAGAGGGTACGGCCGCAAATCCAAACTTGCCTCCCTTTGGCAAGGCCCAGTTCAAGTTATCCAGAAGACCAGCCCCAACTCCTACACCCTTAAGGAGCCCCATTCTGGGCAATTGATCACTAGAGTACACACTCAGTATATGTGTGCTGCTCCTAGTGACCAAGAGTAAGCCCCAATGAGGACAATAACCCAAAAAAACAAAAGCCCAACAAAAAAATTCCATGGGTTGTTGTCCTGTTTGCGATAGTGTTGCACCAAAGTATGAGGAATAAGAATGAAAGAACAAGGTGTTTATTGGAGACTGACAAGACTCTTCCAGTACCGCACCAACTGTTCTACCACCTGAATGACAGCCAAGAAACACAACTGGTTGCCTACAGATCCACGAAGCCAATGACCAAGGATTGGGCAACAAACCCCCACCAAGCAAGACACACAATTGACCCCAATGTCCACAGGAAAGGCGACCCCCAAGAAGATACAGTCCCACAGAAGACTCTCACAATGGGCATACTCTACTGGGACCTGACCACCCACCCCGTAGAATACGGACAAGGCCCACTCAAGGAAGACCCCCATGTTCTCCTCCCGCTTGGTATCACAGTGGTTGGTTCCTCAAAGAACAAGGTTGCCAGCCATCACCATTGGCACCAGATGGGCAGTCCCCTCCACTGTGTATGACTTCAACACTTCCTGGAAGGCTCGCCAAAGACGTTGCTCAAAGTTGTCAGAGGTTTTCCAACTGACTGGCTGAGCCTCAGTAACCCCAGGTGTTGCCCAAGTGCAAAGAACTGACTTCACTATGTTGGATACCGTCCCCTGTTGCAAGACTGAAAGACCCTGACCCTCAAATTGGAATTCCTTCAGCTGAGCCTCCAAGTATTCTTCTGCCACCCGCATGGAGAACCACCAATGGATACTGTTACCCTTTTGCAACCCAGTTCCTGTCACCTCCCTGGACTCACTCAAAGCTAGGAACAGTGCAGCAAACAATGGGTCTGTTCCCCCTAAGGCCAGCTGAGGCACCAGTAGCTGATCTAAGTGAACCCCCAAGTCCAGATAGCTGCCGTCCACATCATGCAGGACTACTTGCTTCTCTGCTGCCTTCACTACCTCCACTGGCCTGGTATGCTTGCGCCTCTTTGGAATTACCACTTGCACCTTCTTCAAGACTCTTCTTATGACTCTTCTAGAGGGACTGTTCACCATAGCCGTCACTTTGAGACGCCAGCCATTTTTAAACCTGTTGTCTAATCCAGTGGAGGGAAATGTCGCAGATCCTGAATGGATTAGACGTAAAATTGTCCATCTAGTGATTAAGCAATGGAACAATCACGCAATTGTGCTATTGCATCCTGATTCTAATAGTGATAAAGAAATTTAAAACGCGCCAAAAACAGGTGTTCAATCTGCCTTTTGATTGCAAACAAGGCACGTGCTTCACTTCCGGGGTTATAAATAGTACAACTAAGTTATTTATATCTACCTCCTTAAGGAAAGCTGCAAGGAAGCGGTTGTTCTCTTGCGCGGGACTTTTAGCTGTGCCACTCCACTCTCCTCCATTTGGGAAGTCCTTCTTTCTGTGCCTCCCTGCCTCTGGTGGCGATTCCCCCGCCTTACACTATATAAGTGTGATGCTATCTAAATAAATACCAGTTTTGTCTATACATCTTATTATTCTTCTGTCCTTCATAGGCTGTCACTATACCATCAACAGGTATAGTATTAAGAATTAGGTCACTGACTAACTATTTGTAGAAACTAGCAACTCTTTGCTGCAACTTTTACGACAATGACGGAAATCACTGGATAATATGAAGCTGTTTCTAAGTGATGGGAAAATCAACACAAATCCACATAGAATTGATGATTAACCACCAACGTGGCTTCAGATGTTTTTTTGTGAAATTTCCAATTGTAACTCCAGGATTAAGTAGAACAATTATTCCTAACCAAAGTAAACCAAGATAAATGACTTGGGAAAGCATCAATGCATCTTCAGTGTAAAATTCTGGGCATTGGGAAGTGACACAATTTTCTGTTTCAAGAATGGGGGAGGAGCTACAAAATTGGCTGGCATGAAATTAACATTTGGCGGTGCCAACGGCAAAGTTCCAAAAGCTGGGCCCCATCTTCCTGAAATGATTCTGTTCAGAATCAGATTGTACAGGATATACCGCAACAACCCAATCACAGGATGCATTTTTAAAATCAAAAATTAGAACTTGGGATAATTGATTTTTATTGAGTAAATTTAAGAGGACTCAACTCTTAGAGTTGAAACAAGGAAAATTATTCAATATATATCAGAAAAATTGACTAAGCAATACCACCTGAGTCTTGATCTCCTATTCCTTTGGCATCTTCAAGTAAGTATCTAGTCCAGGTTGCAAAGAACCCTTGCGTGACCAGTTTCTGACGACCATGCTGATTAACAGGCTTATATAGGGTGACCCTCATATTATGTCAATTTATCAACGTCAGTTTGCAAGGGGAAGCTGGTTTCAGCTGACAGACTGGAGCAGCTGTGACCCATTTTTGATCAACCGTTTGGTTTAAATTCACTAACTTGGTCAATTTTGATACAAGTTTTTTGGCCTTCTGAGCCTTCTTACTTGGACGGACAATATCTGGCATTATGGAACCTACTGTGAAAGTACCCTATGTCCTGTCAATACAAAAGATTGACACAATCCTCCAATATCACAGAAACCTGGAACACCTGCAGCAGAAACTTGCATGAATACCTCAAGACACGCTACTGGTGGCCCAACATGCTAGATGATATCAGAGAGGTACTGGAACAGTGTGAAGTCTGTGAGAAGTACGCCCAAACCAAAGCACCACCCAAGTCAGTAGTACCTGTATCCATCACACAATCATTCAAGGTATGATCACTGAATATTGTGGGACCAATGCCTGGAAAAAACAAGGGCAATAAGTACATTATCACAGCTATCAACTATGCAACCAGATGGCCTGTGGCACAAGTCACCAAAGAGCATAAAGGCAACAATGTGAGGTAATTCATTGGAAAAGAGATCATAGCCTAATTCAGGAAACCTGACCTCCTGATCACAGATGAAGACACTGAACTTAAAGCCATTGACACCAACATTTACCTCGACAAAAATGGGATAAAACACATCACAGCCAGCTCATATCACCCTCAAGCAAATGGACGAGTAGAACAACTAAACAGAGCTCTTGTAAAAGCTCTCAGTAAGCTATCTTCTAACAATCCAAAGGCCTATGTCAACATGCTCCCAACAGCGCTCATGGTCTGTAGAACATGAGTTAACCGCAATACGGGAAAAAGCCCTTATGAGCTTGTCTATGGACAAAAGCCTGCTCTTGTTAGTACATCCACAGGCCCACAATTAACTCTGCCCAAAAAGGTGCCAGACAACAGGGACTCTAACGTATTATGAGCCAGAAAAGACCAAGAGGAAATGGAATGCCAAAGGGTCAAAAGAGAAGCAATCCAATTGCAGCAAGAGAGATTTCAAGTTGGGGACAAAATCTGGGTTGTCAACCATGACCAACACAAATTGGACCCAGGATTACATGGACCAGGCATTATCATGGAAGTCAAGCCCAATAACACCTACCTCCTCAAAGGAATTGGAGCTTGGACTGAACTGAAAGCTATGCACCATGACCGACTCCACCTGTGCAAAGCAAGAACAGCCTAACAAAACTCCAGACTCCCTTTTCCCAATGCCAAACTGGATCAATACCAAGCACGCATCCCCGACACTCTTAAGAAGATCCCCAAGGCTCTGCCTTCTAGTACCCCAGGGGGAGATTTCACAACATTTTTGATTACTCTCTCTCAGGGAATTAACACCCTGAGTAGATCACTGAATGGCTCACCAAATGGTTCACCGGCCAGCCAGTAAACTGATGGCACCATTATCAGTCAACCATCTATGACAGGGATCACCCAATCCAGATCCTAAATGAAACACAACTTGAATAAGCCTCATGACCCAAGAGGAACATTACTTAGATAAGCCCCATGACCCCCATGATGTACATAGACAGCATGTGGCTTGTCATGATACTATATATTCTTCTATATTCATATCCAATAAAGTATCATTCTCTTCTTAAATCTTCTCCTTATCTCATTTATTATACTTCCCAGAAGTATAAACTCGACACAGATATGAAAATATTAGTTTTATACTGAATTAAAATAAAAATGCACATTTTATTTAATATATTATTTTCATTATATATAATCTTTTTCTTTTTATTTAATTCCAATAGGATGACGAAATTTTAAAACCCTAGCCTTTTAAAAGCCAAAATTAATTAATTTGACTATAAAATTTAATTAAGATACCGATTGTTTAAAATAATGAGCCTTATAGAGCCCTTTTTATTAATACACATTAATATTTTTCTTACATGAAGATAAAATTTTCATACTGGAGAAAAATGGTAGATGTATCAAAAATAAGGAAGATCTGGGGGTTTATTTGTATTGTGAAAATCAGCTGGTGAAGAACACTTGACGTAAAATCTTCCTGCTTCAGAATATTCCAATACTGTTGATAATCTACTGAGGCTTGCAAACAATACATCAACTGATGCTGAAATAAATCCAGCAATCAATCCATTTAAGTTTATGTTGCATTCCAACTATATACGTCATCATATGCAGAATTGGTTTGGATATGAAGTCATTTTGATGGTGATACCCACTCAAACTTGTTCAATGAGGTTGTTTATTTGAAAAATATGCGGAGCTGAGCTTGTCTCAGACTTATCCAATTGTTTAACCTACCTAAATTCCAATATATAGAGAACAGCAAAACATTACACCATGTTTACAGCAATCTTCAAAAGAGTCGGTCCATCATTCAACTGTGCTCCAAAAGTTCACTTTATTTCCAAAAAAACCATGTCTAGTTCAGGCTGTGATGCTTCCACCTATGTCTTCGTAAGTCTAGGTCAAGGGTTTTGGCTTATCGTTGTAGAACCACACGATGCTTCGTGTTAGGGACCCTGAAATTTCCCTCGATTTTTACAAAAGAGTTATGGGGATGAAGTATACTAAAAACCAAGGAAATACTCATTTTTAGATTATTAAGAACCAGCGAGCAACCTGCTGGTAAATTCACCTTGTACTTTCTTGGACATGTAAAAGAAAACGAAGTTATACCAACCGATGAGAAAGAGTTACACACCTTTGTTGCCAACCGACCCGGAATCCTTGAGCTCACTCAGTAATAATAAGCAATGATTATTTTTCTAAGTTTATACTAGCAATTGGGGAACCGAAAGTAACCCAGATTTCAAAGGGTATCACAACGGAAACAAGGAGCCACAGGGGTATTAATATTTTTTGTCTTTTTAACAGTTTAGTTTTGGCCATATCGCTTTTGCGGTCGGGGATATTGAAAAGGCATGTAAACGAATGGATGACCTTGGTATCACCTTCATCAAAAGATTAGAGGAGGGCAGAGATGAAGACCATTGCTTTTGTATCTGATCCCGACGGTTACTGGGTTGAGGTAATCTCTGTTATTCCCAGTGTACTTAATTTCCAAGCTCATTCTCAAAATTGCTAAGGATATGTTATATTGTTTAAGCCAAGCTTTTTAAAACTGTTAAATGATTGCTTTAATATTGCCTTACAAAGCAATACCTTGCAATACATGCTTATTTTGACGATAGGTAACATCTTTGATATGTGATTTTTACAGCCAATCAATTTAATCAAGTTTTTGGCTGGGAAACATGTATGTGACGTTTTTTTTAAAAAAAGCCGCTATGTATACAACATATTCCTACAAATATTTGTTTGTCTTTTGAACTTTAAGAAAGTGAATTCTTAGATTTTTAGATGGTACATTGCATGCTAAAATGCAGCTGATTTAATTTTGACCATTTAGCTGATACTCAAACCAATAAGCATAACTAATGCTATGTCAGCTTCTCAAGGGCTTACTATTTTGAGTTAAACGAATTGTAAATACTCTAAATCATGAGCTACAAAAGCTAAACCCAATTCCAGGTCCAGTCTCATTTCGGATATACAGAACTTTATATTTCAACTTATAAATTTTCTGGGTCTGGCTCTTCTGAAAAATGCCGATCCATTAATCATAATATTATACTAACCCTATCTTATTCTCCGTGTAAGGTGGTCTGAAAAGTTAACCTTATTTAGTCTTAATCAAGTGTTGGATGACATCTTCCACTAAAGTGGTTGATACAAAGTTATATACAGTAGCTATCCCAGCTATGGTGCTAAGCGAAATCAACTCAGATTTAAACAAAATCTAAGTATCAGTGTAAAACATACACTCTGCTAACAGAGATTTGGGAAGTTAATAGACAAAATGACAACAAAGCAACAAACATCTCAGGTTAAAAAAGAAATTAGTTAAAATTTGTTATGAAATATATAAAATCACAAATAAGTATGAGGTTCAGTTGTTTTTGGTGCACATATGTTTATATTGTAAATTGATGACAAAATACACTCAGGTATGGTGAGTTAAGATTCAAACCAAAAACAAAACACAATGCCAGTTCAACCAGCAAACAAAAATACCCAGTTGTTGTGTGCAATGGATTGTAATCAAGAATGATACCTCGGTATCCAAAATAAGGTGCACAACCTGAAACATAAATTTTAAAAATATTGTGTTGGGTGCTTAAATTTGGTGTAAAATCTGGGAAAATGGGTGGAAATTATTTTGGGTATTCTAAAACAGGTGTGGTAAACCCAAAAACAACTAATTAAGGAATAAAAAATTATAATTGGGATATTAGGTGGGGAAAATTCTAATCTAATAACCATATTCAGATATAAAGAAATCTGTAAAACCAGGGGTGTAACTTAATTGAGCTTGAGTTAGGATTTTATTACATTGTAAAATTGTCGCAACATCTACAATTACTCCCTCTTGGGGAATTAATTCCCCAAGTGACTCACCGAGTGATTCCCCGACTAACCATTAAGTCGGTGGCACTGTTATCATTCAGCCATTTATTACGGGGATCAAAAAAATTTTGAGTCCTAAGCGGAACATAACTTAGACAAGCCTCGTGACTTAAGAGGAGCAATCACTTGGATAATCCTCATGACTACCATGGCGTACATGAACAGCATGTGGCTTTCCATGATACTATATATTACCCCATATTCATATCAAATAAAGTATCATTCTCTTCTTAATTTCCCCTTTTATCTTGTTTATTATACTTCCCAGAAGTATATACACAACAGTGGTAGCACAGGTAGGTTATCCATACCTACCCAACTCAAAGAAAAAATTCCTCCCAAAAAAAAGAACCAACAAATGGCACTCCCTACCAGCTGGAGAGACTATGAAGAAGGACAAGACGTCTCTGCAGGTTTTATCATCTACAACAACGTCCTTGTGCCTACCAAACAGTATAACTTCCTCAGTGCGCACAGGATCCTGAACCCGCTTCTAATTCCCAAAACAACCAAAATACCCAACATTGTATTTCAACGCCTACACTCAGCGAAATTGAAACGTTCTCAGGATTACACCGGGAAAATGCCATCTTATGGATTCAAAGCACACAAAATAAGTTTACACAAGTAGCTAGCCCCGCAAACTCTAGGCTAGTGAAATTGTCCTATGTGTTGCCGGGGCCGCCTCACATTTTGTAAGTAAGTGGTTTAACTAACACCCTGATCACAACAAAGACTGAAATATGTTCAAAAACGTCTTCCTCAAAAAGTTTGCCATGAAGGATTCCGATGTAGTGATCATGACATAACTTTGAACCTTTAAAATGACAGAAACAATTGAGGACTATATTGCAGCGTATGAAGGCTTACACAACCGAGCCCCCAGTACCATCAACTTTGACGAGCCAGGACATTGATTAGACTTCTATAACGGCCTTCTCACACATATCAGATGCCAGTTTGACATGTCCTGCTGCAAGAACCTTCAGGATTTATTCCTAGAAAGAAAATGTGCCACACAAAAATCTGATAACCTAAATGTAACAAACAAACAAACAAAAGGAAAGTCCCACAGCAAAGAAAAACTGTGAGGTTTCTGGTCACCAGTCACCAAAGTGTGTCCTGGGTCATAGCCAGGGACCAGCTTGAAGGAGCTGTCATTTCCTAGTAGTGCGAGGTGGCTTGCTAGAAGTTTATAATAAGCCTGTGTGACTGCAAACTCTTCCAATACTTTTCCTAATACTAGGCAGGCATCCCCACCATGGACTTGTACTTCAGCTGAGGCCAAACCTTCTGTAGATCTGTAACAGTCTTTCAGCAATCTAGTAAACTTTTTTCCAATGAACTCCTGTCCCCTATCTGTCATTTCAAGATGCCAAGTTAACCTCTCTCACTCCTCCTGGGACGTTTTACTAGTGGCAAACCTTCTACAATTTTGACAATAGGTATATTTCTCCTCTGGGCTAGGGTAAAAGATGTGGGACAATTCACTCATGGGGGATATCTGTACTATTTAGGGCTTTGGGCCAGGGTCAAAATAGGCTTTTATTCACAGTCAGAAGGAAGATCTCCTTAGAAACTTTCTGATATAATTCCTGGATGTCTGGGAAATAATATGGATTTTCCAAAACCTTAGACTCCTCCAACAATATATTGGACTTCTGTACTTGAGTCTTGGGCTCCTGCACTCCACTTTGGCTCCAGCTCTGTTACCTCTAACTCCAGATCTGTTATCTTGGGCTTTTGCACCAGCATCTTGGACTCCTGCACCTTTGTCTTATGCTTTGGGGTCCTCTATAGTCCTTGTGGCCTTTGGAATTCACTTGTGTCAGTCCCTGAAAAGCCTCGGATAGCTTTTTCTTTGATAGTGTCAGGGATCCATTCCTGAGGAAGGAAGAAACCCAAGTAGTGAAGGGGATCAGATGAATGAAATCTTACAAGAGAGAAACCTACAGGAATCCCAACCATTAAGGTGTTGACTAGATATCCCCACAATTTGTATGATCCCAAGAAAGGAGCAAAATGGGTTAGCCCATAATATATGGCAACATAGACTAATACATACCAAGGAGCTCCTGGTCAAATAACTGGAGGGGGCAAAGAAGGAGGCAAAGCAGGCAGAGGCGTTGATTTGTCACATGTAGGAAGAAATTGGCGCTTGGTATACAGGTAATCCCAAGCCGAGGTCTTGGTGCCGTCTTTGACTTAGATGTTTGAATCAAATTCACGACCTTCAGCAATAGGGATCCATAATTGTCAGGAAAAAAGTCGTAGGTAGGGGCATTAGGCGGCTCAGGGTGAGGGTTGGCCAAGCCGGCGGGTAAGGCCCACCATATAATGGGTGCTAACTTGATAATGTAAGAGACAGATCGACCAAGCAGGGACCAGGGTCCGGAGTTGGGGATCATGGAATCCACCAATCCTGTCAAAGTAATATAGAGCACTCCAAACAGTTAGGTAGAGGTGGTCTTGGCGGTGGAGGAGGGTTCTAGCGGGCGGTCTGGTCTAGGGGTTGGGGGTGAAGTCATGGGGACAAAGTACGCTGGTAGGTAGTTGTACTTGTCCTTTAACAACAAGGGTGGTATCTCAATCCTCTTCCCTTTGCGTCCTACATAATTGGTACTTCTAGTCCTTGCCAAGGAGTTGGCAATGAGGATGGTTTCTAAGTTGTATTCTGAGTAGGCTAGGTTGGGGGGTATTCAGTAAAGTGCACAGGTCCAAATGAAGCTCCCGGGGGACAGTATAATGCCTGGGGCAATTTGGCAGGTTGGTCTCTGGAGAGAGCGGTAGCCTGGTAGTCTGCTTGACCAAAATTAAGATGTAAGATCCCTAAAACTAGATAGGGTAAGATTTGTTTGAACCAAAGGCTCATAAAACTATATTATCAAAAATGACAATGGGGTCTTCACCGTACTGCCAGGGTTTTTATACCATGGGACTTTGCTTTTTTGATTTTTGCAGGGTTCAGGTTTGCAGACAAGGCACTGGCGGGGCATGGGTCTTGGCTTGGAGTCTCAAGGGCAGCATATCCAGGTTGTGCCTGCTCTGGCAAATAGAAATGGCAATGCTTTGTTCTGCTGCCACTGTTCACTATGTCACTTGAGTAGTTCAATTGTACTACTCCTTCTGGGCAGAAGACTGGTAGTTGCTGGTGGTCATTGGCAGAGTTAAAAATAGGTTTTGGTTTAACCTTATTAAGGCAAGCTGCAACCTCTGCATAGGTTTGAGTCTTTGGTAGCTCAAGGTTGGCATCAATCTGGTGATCATTTGGGAAATTGTCCTTGGGAGACTGGCAGGTCTCGGAGTAACTTGTTAACTCAAGTTTGCAATTTAACAAGTGGGTGGTCTCCTGTCCACTTTGTGCGACTTGAGTAGTCTTTGGAGGGTCAGGGTTCAATTTCAGGGTTTTCAATGTTGGTTTCAAAACTCCAGTATTGGCGTTGGGCAGGTTGGCAGTAGGTCCTTCACCGACCTCCATTAGCCAGGTTACATCTCCTTTGCAGATATGGGTCTTCATTGGCACCAGATTGATGGCAGACTGTCAACTATTTGGGGAATTCTCCATAGTAGGCCGGCAGGTTGCAGAGTAATTCATCAATTCAAGCCTGTGACTTAACGGGTTGGCGGGTCCTGGACTGTCCTGGAGGGTTTGATCCGTCTTTTGGGAACTGGGGCTCAACTCTTGAGTTTTCAATACAAGTATTGAATTGTCATTCATGACAAGAATACTAAACAGAAAAGAAGCAGAAGGAAATTCTGCTTCCAAAACATGGAAAGGTTAAATTTAAATCTACTAATTTATTAGGTAAATAATATAGAAGCAAGATTTATCATCTAGAAATTGAAGTTGTTAGAGCACTGGGTAAATCCCAGTGCTTCTGACTAAATACTGTAAAGATGAGTGTGGGAAAGTGAAATAATGTGTGGTTCATTAGGAGGTGTATTGGTTATCATGACTTGTTTGGCTGCTTGGTCATTTTGGTTTGAATGCTCCCAGCAAGCTTGCAGAATGCAGCTAGTAGCAGCCAAACCTGCAAGTTGATTAAGAACCAGATTATTGAAAGTTATGGCTTGGCAGTTATTTCTTGCTGCTGGAGTGCTTGTTCTTTCCTTTGCATACTGATTGGAGAGTTTTGCAGTTGGCTGCATCAAGTTGGTGCTCATCTTTGAAAGTGAAATCTTATTGGCTTTATCTTTTTTGAAATTGGTTTGATTGGACAGCTGATAATTTATGGAGTTGTATTTTAAAACAATTGGCTGTATAAGCTCAAATTGCTTGTTGGAGCCTGCTTTTGCTTTTGAACCTGACAATATATTTTTGTTCTTTATTTTTACTAATCCAGTGTTAATTATAGGTAGTTTCAAGAGCTCCATAGGTCCAAGGTTCAATTCCTTGAATGATGCTTACATCAGCATCAAGTTGAAGTTACAGATCCCTTTATTCAAACAATAATTGAATTTACTCTTATGTCCAAGAATATTCTTGAAACTACCAAGTCCCCAAATTAAAATTTGTGAAGGCCAATATAAAGAAATGGTCCTAATTTCCTGAATATGATCTAAAAGCCAATATTTTTGTCCCTTTTCCTCATTTTTAATTAAAAGATTCAAGTTGGAAGGATTTCCAATCCTTACAGATAGCTCCTTGTTTCAGACAAAATTCTCTCTCAGAACTCTTATTTCCCAAAGCTTAAACTATCCAGCTTTTCTCTCTCTATAATATATTAAATCTTTTAACTTACTTCAGCTAATAAAATCCCTGAGTTTTCTGCTTCTTCTCCTTATTTTTTAGGCTTTAACTCTTCAGTTAAAGCCTTAAAAATACTGATCAAACAGGCTTTGACCTTCAGACAATAAAACACTCAGATTTAACAGTTTTTCCAAAAAGTTCACCCAAATAACTTGCTCTTGACTATGGTTTGAACCTGGCGCTGTCTCACTCCGGATAAACAACTGCTCTGTGTTTTGAACAGTTTTGCCAAAAAGTTCGCCCAAATGACTTGCTCTTGACTATGGTTTGAACCTGGCGCTGTCTCACTCCAGATAAACAACTGCTCCGTGTTTTGAACAGTTTTGCCGCAATTCCCGTCACGTTTCTCCGGTAAAACTTGAGCACTTTTGCCTATGTTTTACTTAAGGAATTTGCAAATCTTTGATTCTTCAACGTTTTTCTGAGCTTCCCTGTATTTTCTTCAGCACTTCACTGCTTCAAACTTGCCTGTTGCCTGCCTTTTGCCTCTCCTAGTTGTTCTTGGCAAAATTCCAATACTCATTCTCACAGTTCCTCTGTCCTGTTTCTGGACTTTCCCTGGCCTCATCCTTACTCAATCAGATCTAAATAAAATACAAGTTAAACACTGTAATTTATTTTTTTTCCTCTCTCTTTTAAATCATAAGATAATTAATTATTTATTTATATCACATTTTGGCAGCATTAAGTCATTATTTAACTGCTTCTTTCTTAATATTTCCTTTCAAACAAAACCAAAACCAAAACCAGCATTCTAGATTTTTTATCCAGTCTAGCTAGTCCTTCTAAACCATCTTCCAGTTCCATATCTAGTCCTGAATCATGATCTTCTGATCATTCAGCCAGTTCTTCAACAACATCTTCTAGTCCTTCTCAGTCTAGCAAGCAATTAGCCCATTTCAGTCAGTAATCAGTCCACACTATGAACCAACTAGGTTTCAATCCTCACAATGAACTCACAGTACCTCAACTAGACTTCACTGTGATCATGCAGTACTTCTTACTAGTCTTCACTGTAGAGCCTGAACTGCCTCAGTCCTATGATCAGCTCCCAATACCAGAACCTGTAGACCCAGGTATGAGTCTACCCTGTCACTGGCGTTTGACTGGGCCCTTAAAAGTGTCCTCCACCTGGGTCATTCAACCATAGACAATCCTCATGTCTATGCAGTTGTCTTTACTCATCCAGGTGATTAATTCTGAGCTTTTGGTTGCAAAGTAATCAACTTTACTTCCCAGAGGCTTTATCACACCAAGTTCTGCAGCTGTTTCCTCAATCAATCACCCTGGTGACACCCCTGAGCATATTTATTGTCACAGTAGGTTCCATAATGCCAGGTATTGTCTGTCCAAGTAAGAAGGCTCAGAGGGCCAGAAAACCTGTATCAAAATTGACCAAGTTAACAGATTTAAACCAAACAGTCAATTAAAAATGGGTCACAGCTGCTCCAGTTGGCCAGCTGAAACCAGACCCCCTGTCAAACTGATGTTGATAAATCAATGTAATATGAGGGTCACTTGATATGAGCTTGTTAATTGGCATGGTTGTCAGAAACTGGTCACGCAAGGGTTCTTTGCAACCTGGACCAGATACTTACTTAACAATGTAGAAGAAATAGGAGGTCAAGACTCAGGTGGTATTGCTTAGTCAATTTTTCTGATATATATTGAATAATTTTCCCTGTTTCAACTCCAAGAGTTGAGTCCTCCTAAATTTACTCAAATAAAATCATTTATCCCAAGTTCTAATTTTTGATTTTAAAAATGCATCCTGTGATTGGGTTGTTGCGGTATATTCTGTACAATCTGATTCTGAACCAAATCATTTCTGGAAGATGGGGCTCTGCTACTGGAACTTTGTTGTTGGTGCCTCCCAATGTCAATTTCATGCCAGCCAATTTTGCAGCTCCTCCCCCATTCTTGAAAATAAAAATTGTGTCCCTTCTCAATGCCCAGAATTTTATGCTAAAGATGCATTGATGCTCTCCCAGGTCATTTATCTTGGACTACTATGGTTAGAACTAATTGTTCTACTTAATACTGGAGTTACAATTGGAAATTTCACAAAAAAATATCTGAAGCCGTGTTGGTGGTTAATCATCAATTCTATGTGGATTCGGGTGGTAATTCCCCACCATTTAGAAACAACTTCATATTATCCAGTGATTTCTGTCACATTTATGACCTCCAATGATCACTTGGGACCTCCCTAAAGCTAACATAAAGACATAGACAAGGACATTCTACCAGTCCGTTAGATAGAGTGCTTTCTCAAAGACCTCCTGTAAGCAAACAAGGGCAAGTAGAGATATCTTAGCTCCATCCCCTTCCCTGGCAGCCTGTGTTATCTGCCAGGGTCATCCACTCCCCATCCCAAGCAGCCAATGGTCCCTGCTGGGCTGGTTCAACACTTGCCTCCAGTAGTCCCTTGTTACCTATCAGGCAGGACTTACCTTCTCTAGTAACCAATGCTCCCTACTAGGCCTATACCTGTCTTAAAACCACAGCACACTACCAATTCAGTATTGTGTCTTTATTTGAAGCCAAATCAACTCTTGCCTGCAAAAATGCTTTCATGTGGATCACCACAGGCTGCCTCACGCTTTGTAAGAAAATGGTTCAACCAACATCCTGATCACAATGAAGACTGGGAAAAGTTCAAAGCTGTCTTCCTCAAAGACCTCTCCATGAAAGATTCCAATGTGGTAATCATGACTGAACTTTGAACTTTCAAAATGACAAGAACATTTGAGGACTATATTGCAGCATATGAAGGCTTGCACAACTGAGCTCCCAACATCATCAACTTTAACAAAGCCTGTCAGGGATCCAGCCTGTTGGGGGTTCCTGAGAACTTGCGGGAAGACAGCCCACAGGCCCGGCAGGGAGGGCCCACCACAAGATTGGGGCTAACTTTACAATATAAGATAACATTTTGCCCAGGAGGGCCCAAGGCCCGCTGGCGGGTACCATAGAATCTATCAAACCATTAAGAGTGATGTAAATCATCCCAAATATCTGAGCTGAAGTGGATTCATTGGCAGCAATGAATTCTTGCAGGTGGTTGGGCCACAGGGTGAGAGGCAGAGTCATGGGGACCAAATACACGGGCAGGTGGTTGTATTTGTTGTAGAATAGCGGGGAAGGTATAGTGATCTTGAGGCCTTCCCTGTATACAGTCTCAGTCTCTCTAGCTCTTGCCTTGGGGTTGTAGATAAGGATTTCCTCTAAGGTGAATTCTGAATACACTGGGTTGGGAGGGTATTCAGTAAAATGTACTGGGCCAAAGAGGACTCCTGGTGGACAGTAAAAATTGTGTGGTTGGTCCGCAGTTTCTTGGGTTTGTAGGGTATGGGGTGCAGAACCTCAGGGGGTAGACTGTAGATGAAATAGAACTCAAATCAAATATGGAATAACCTGGTTGAACCAAAGGTTCACGTCACTTTATTGAAAGAATGGCAATGGACATCTTCCTGGTGGTCCAGGGTATAAGTATGCCCATCTGTCATGGGAAAACTTTCACAAATTTCTCTGGCCTGGGTGGTACCGTTTACCTGATTTTTCCAGTCCTTGGTGGCATTCATCACAAGAGTTAAATCATTGGCTGGCTTGAACTGGGAATACTCCAATTTCCTTATTGGGTTATGGGGTTGGTTAGTTCTGGGTGGCCCACATTTATTGGGAAGTTTCTCTATTTCTTTTTCTATGGAGGCCTGAGTTATTTTGGGTTCTATGGCTGGGCCTGCCTGCTGATTGGTCGCGTTAACAGGAACATTTAGTGTGGGAATTGTTGATGTAGATGCTTTTGATTCATCCAGCTTTAGAGTTATTTCTGAATTCAAGTTCTGCTCTGGTTTGAGCCCAAAAATCTGCAGGCAGCTGGTCCTGCGGGCTGGCGACCCGCGGGGTCTCAGGGTTTAAATCCCGTAGTTAAGGCTTTCTAGTAATCATGATCAGTAGGAGTTTGTCACTCGTGACAAAGCCAGACCACAATTAGATTTCTAAAATGGCCTCCCCACACATATTAGATGTCAGTTCACCATGACACGCTGCAAGAACCTTAAGGATGTGTTCCTATAAGGAAAAAGTGCCACACAGAAATCTGATAACCTACATGTAACAAAAAACAAAAGGAAAGTCCCAAAGCAAAGAAGGAGCTTTGAACCAACAAGCAGAACAACTGAGCTAATAATAACCATCCTCAAAGCGGGAATCACACAACTCAAGTTAATTAAGTGAGCACTGATGATAATAATGAGAAAGGAAAAGTTCAGGGAAGTGCTAAGGCAAGCTTCCCTCCCCCCTCTCAACAAGTCTTGTACAGGGATCAGGATGTGGACTCAATTACCATGATCCAATTACCCTCCAGGAATTCTATACTATTTGCCACCCAAACAGGAAATAAAATCCTCATTTATTTTTTCTGCTTTTGCAGATATCAGGGCACAACACTATTTGACACTGGAGCAGGCCAATCCCTCATTGACAAGAAATTTTCCAACCTCATGAAACTACCCACGTTCTAAAGTAATATCAAAAGAGTTATCATGGCAGACAATAGGAGCACACCAGTCACCAAGGAAGCAAAACCTTTTCACATCCAAATAGGAGACATGCAAACTACGCTTATTGACCCAATCATACCAATCCCCAAGTATGATATTATACTTGTCCTGGAATGGATGAGAAAGACCAAACCTCATATCAACTGGGATAGCACTACCCTCACCATACAACAAGGCAAGGTACACCACCATGTTTACCCAACTCATCTTGACACACTCATGAAGGACCATATATTTGTAAAGATTATGGAGACAGAAGAGGAAAAATATCCTAGCAAAATCAACTGGAACACTTGCACGCATGAGGTTATCCACTCTAAAAGTACAGAAACCACATGTGAAAGAGACCCAATCCAAGCACAGCTGGTCATTGAATTTTCTTCTGTTTTCCAAGAAGCTTTACCAGGACTACTGCCTGATTGGGGCATACAACACAAAGTTGACCTCAAAGTAAGTCTGCCAAAAGAACGCTCTCTTTACTGCCTAACACCACAAGAAGACAACACCCTGAAAGCCTACTTTGATGAAACACTTGAAAAAGGGCTCATAAGACCTTCTTAATCTCCTTTTGGTGTGGCTGCCTTCTTTGTAGCAAAGAAAGATAGAGGACTTCACCTGGTCACAGACTACAGGGTGATCAACAAGGCCACAATTAAGAACAGGTATCCTCTGCCCCTGATTGATGACCTTTGTGACATCCTGGGGGTCCCAAGTCTTCACAAAAATTGACTTGACAGCAGGTCATCACCAAATTTGCATGAAACCACAATATATACCAAAAACAGCCTTAAGAACAAATTATGGTTCCTTTGAGTGTGTGGTTTTTAACTTTGGCATGACAAACGCTCCAAGAATCTTTGTAAGCTTTATTAATGAAGTCTTCAAGGAACACATTGAGAAAAGGGCTATTACTTACCTTGATAACAAAATCATATACAGCCTAACTGTATAACAACACCAGAAAGACATCTGCCTGGTCCTCTGCACTCTCAAAGATAATCAACTTATAGCCAAACCTTTGAAATGTGACTTTTCTCAACAGAACTCCCATTCTTGGGACACATTATCAGCAAAGATGAAGTAAAGACAGACCCATAAAAGATACAAGCCATAACCAACATGCCAGTTCTGCAGAATAAGAGTGAACTCTGCACCTTCCTTGGAATGGTAGCCTATGTAAGAAGGTTCATCCCTGATTGGGGTGCCCTAACAGCCCCCCTGTCTACCATCACGGGCAAAACAACCAAGTTTGTATGAACACTGTTAAGAGATCAAAATTTCTGACATTTAAAAGAGCACATGGTCACCACTCCTATATTACAGTACCCAAGCCATGAAGAGGTATAAAAACTAGAAAAAAAACACCTCTGATTACACAATAGGAGGAGTACTTCAAAATTCAAAATGAAGAAAATTACTTTCTCCCTGTAGCATATGAATTAAGAAAGCTGTCTAATGGTGAGAAAAGATATCCAATACATGACAAAGAACTGGTAGCTATTGTCCACTGTCTAATAAAGCGGAGATGTTACCTAAAAGATGCATAGATATTCAAAGTACTCACCAACCACAAGTTGCTGATATTTTTCAAAAAACAACAACACTTGTCAAGAAGACAAGAAGAATGAATGAATCTCATACAGAGATACCCCATGCAAATCAAATATAAACCAGGCAAAGAAATTCTTACTGCAGACGCCCTATCAAGGCTATACCGTAAAAATATTCTATGCACTAATGGAGACCCCAATTGGTCCATGTTAATAATGGGGAATCTTTAAGAGGGGCTTCCATCTGGTACATCAATGGACATCCAAGAGAAAGTCCTCAAGAACAAACACCTGTTCAAAAACATATATGGCACTCTACACCACATACTTCTAAGTGGTGATACTGTACTCTACATCCCGTCAACACAAAAGATTGACAGCATCCTTTGATATCACAGAGATCTGGGACATACCCATAGCAGGAACTTGCATTAATACTTCAAGACACGCTACTGGTGGCCCAACATGCTAGACAATATCAAGGAATTACTAGAACAATGTGAAGTCTGTGATAGGTATGCCCGCTCCAAGGCACCTCCCAAGTCAGTAATACTGGTGTCAATCACACAACTGTTCAAAGTGTGGTCATTGGATATTGTGGTACCAATGCCTGGCAATAACAAAGGCAAAAAGTACATTATAACAGCTATCAGCTATACAACTAGGTGGCCTGTAGCACAAGATACAAAAGAACACAAAGACATTGTTGTGAGACAATTTATTGGCAAAGAGATCATAGCTAAGTTCAACAAACCTGAACTCCTGATCACAGACAGAGGAACTGAACTTAAAGCCATTGCCACCAATTTCTACCTTGTCAATGTTGCAACCAAGTTTCCAGACTAACCCGCTAATGTATCTTATGATACACAGGGGGAGCTTGATGAGTCACCCCTTGACGTGTCTAACAACATGAACCAATCTGATGGCAATGTCAAATGGCGGGCACTTCCTCCTAATTAGGAGTGCTACCAATTTGACCTGCTGATCCCCACACAAGTTATTCCTTGGCTTCAAACCTTACATGAAACACGCCGCTATGCCACCCCCTTGTAGCCTTGTGGCTTTCTCCATATGATATATTAATCACAATATTCTACAATAAACAACACCTTATTCTATTCATTCTTGTCCTTTCTATTGGACTGTTGTCTTCCCCAACTCAAATACTGAATCCTCATTGGTTCAGTTGCAACACCAAGAATGGAATAAAGCACACCATAGCCAGCTCCTATCACCCCCAAGAAAATGGAATATTAGAAATACTAAATTGCTCCTATTAGAGGACCTTAGTAAGTTATCTGCTAACAATCCAAAAACCTGGGTTGACATGCTGCCAAAAGCACTTATGGTGTGCAGAACACAAGTTAACTGCAATATGGGCAAAAGCCCTTATGAACTTGTCTATGGGCATAAGCCTGCCATTGTTAGCACTACCTCCAGACCATTCTTACCTCTACCTAAGAAGGTACCAGACAATAGGAACCCTGACGTACAGCGCTTCAGGAAGGACCAATAGGACAAGGAAAAGAAAAGAGTTGAGAGAAAAGCAATCCCACTACAACAATAATGTTTCCAAGTCAGGGACAAGATCTGGGTTGTTAACCATGACATGCACAAGTTGGAGCCAGGATTATGAGGACCAGTCATTGTCATGGAAGTCAAGCTCAACAACACTTGCCTCATCAAAGGTATTGGTGCTCAAACAGAACTCAAATGCATGCACCATAGCCGTCTTTGCCTATGCAAGGCAAGAACAGCACAGTGTAGCTCCCAACTCCCTGTACCTAATACCAAACTGGATCAATACCAAGCCCAAAGTCATGAATGACAAACTCTTGTTAGCAATATGCATAGAAAACCCCTAACTACGGGATTCAAACCCCAGGACCCTGCAGGCTGCCAGCCTGCAGGCCCAGCTGCCCACGTTTTTTTGTGCTTGAATCAGAAATGAATTTGACTTCAGAAAAATTCCCTAGACTCACCAGTATGGAACCTTCTACATCAAAGCTTTGTCTCCAGAAGGATCCTGTTATTCCTGTCAATGAGAATACTGAACTGAACAAAGATCTCAAAATAACTGAGGCCATTGCTAATAGGAGATTGAATAAATTTCCCCAACAACATGGACTGCAAGAGGATGACAAATCCTGCTGCTCAAAGAGGGAATTCAAGTTTCCCTGCCCCAGTCCAGCCAATGAGGAATCACCCATACATGACGCCACTGAGGGTTTCCAAAACCTGGTAGATGGTACCACCTGGCCCAAGGGGGTTTGCAAAAGTTTTTCTATAGCAGATAGGCATACTTATTCCCTGAGCCGCCAGGAAGTTACCTATTGCCATTTTTATATTAAAGTTATATGAACTTTTGGTTCATCCAGGTCATCCCATATTTAATTTGAGCACTTTTTCATTTGCAGTCTAACCTCTGCGGCACCGTCTATCACACCAGCCAGTCCCAAGAAACTGCAGACAGACTGCTTGAGCTATACTGTCCTCCAGGAGCACCCTTTGGCCCGGTACATTTTACTGAATACCCTCCCAACCTGGTGTATTCAGAATTCACCTTAGAGGAAATCTTACTCCACAACCCTGAAGCCCAAACCAGAGAAACTGAGGTTATCAGTTGTGTAGGAACCCGGATCACCATGCCCCCTGCTTTTCTGAGACAAATACAACTACCTGCCCGCCTACCTGGTACCAATGACTCCCCCTGACCCTGCGGCCTGACCGCCCACAGTAATACATTGCTGCAAGTGAATCCACCTCAACCCAAATATTTGGGGTTATGTATATCACCCTTAAAGGCCTCATTGATTCTATGGTGCCTTCTCTGCCCCTGGGCCATTCTCAGGAAATCCTTATCATATATTGTAAAGTTAGTGCCCATCCTGTGGTGGGCTCTCCCTTCAGGACCTGCGGGCCGTCTGCCTGCAAGTTCTCAGGAACCCCCTCTAGGATGGATCCCTGACACCCAAATCCCTGAAACCCTTAAGAAAATTCCCAAGGTTTCACCTTCCAGCACCCCAGAGAGATATATTGCAACATCTACAATTACTCTCTCTTGGGAAATCAATTCCTCAAGCGACTCGACAAATGATTCACCAACTAATCATTAAGTCAGTGACATTGTTATCATTTAACCATCTATTACAGAGATTAAAAAAATTGGGTCCTAAGCGGAACATAACTTGGACAAGCCTCGTGACTTAAGAGAAACAATCACTTGGATAAGCCTCATGACTACCATGACGTACATGGACAGTATGTGGCTTCTCATGTTACTATATAATACCATATATTCATATCCTATAAAGTGACATTTTCTTCTTAATTTCCCCCTTTATCTCATTTATTATACTTTCCAGAAGTATATACTTGACACTTGAAATATACAATTTTAGTTTTCAATTTCAATTTAAATAAATACAATTGAAATTGCCTACTAATAAAGCAATTAAATAAGATTTTAATTAAACATGTGATAAGTAATTCAAGTCTAAAAATACAATAAAATATATTGAATTGATTTATTAAATTCAACTTTAATTCTGTTCTTGGACGGAGCAACCACCTAGTAACTTTTATAAAAAATTCATATTCCCCGTGCTAGGGGAATCCACTTTTGCAATACACTCCAATTAGAATGCCTTAATTCAGGCAAACACCGTAATTGGAGTGTATTTTGTCCGCTGCAGCTCTATTCGAGATACATGATATCAAAATTTTGAGGATTTATGCTAATTAACCAGCCAATCATTTCTACTGGCAGGGAAGATAATTAAGTTTTGGGAACATTTTTCTAAGTGAAGGTGCCATGTTAGAACTATCCAGATGCAGTTTTGTCATGAGCTTGTTTAAAATTAATAGAAATAC
Source organism: Entomophthora muscae (assembly GCA_014839935.2). NCBI lineage: Eukaryota > Fungi > Entomophthoromycota > Entomophthoromycetes > Entomophthorales > Entomophthoraceae > Entomophthora > Entomophthora muscae. The sequence goes on from QTSX02007104.1 coordinate 158,625, forward strand.
GTATTTTATTAAAACCTGTACACTCGCTTTTAAAAGCAGCTTGTTAAAAAATCTAAATTAAATAAGAATTTAAGTTTTAAATAGAATTCAATGTGATGGCATACGAGCCAGCCTGAAGACCCACATTCACTTCTCTCCAAGCGATCGGGCACTTAGCTTGCATATCCTAGATTACCCCCTAGACAAGCTCATAATACATCGCTCAAGCGTCCAGCCACAGACGATCGATCACATTTGAAATGTTTTCAAAACATCCGATTTCTCGTTCAAATACCAACTCTTATAAAATTAGCAATTGTTGTAAAACCACAAAGAGCAAGCATGAAACTGTTACCAGCTCTATGAATCCTACTCATTATTTATAAACAGGGATGTCAGCTCTAGTCAACTTGAGCTGAAAGAAGTATAATAAACATCACATCACCGCTAACTACTCACAATTTAATCACAGCTAAATATCTAATATGAAATTCACTTCCATTCTTATCCTTGCCACTGCATTTGTAAGCGGCTCCCCTCTCTTCTCGAGCAAAGCCCCACAAGGTAATCTTACGTGATTATAAGTACTAACCACTATCAGATAATAAATCTGTCGCCAAAAGAGTTCAAAATCCAAGAAATGAGCAGAACAATGGCCCGCTTTGTGGACAAGATGACGATAAATGTCTTCGTCTGTTTGGGTTAAGAAAGGCGCTTTCTGAGGGTAGATTTGGACCCAAAGTTCTCACCAAAAAAGTATTGAACAAGGCTACTGGCGTGGCCAATGATCTGAGAACGATGATCACCACTAAGAATCTTCGTATGGACGTTTGAACATTTATTAGATTGTACCAAGTCAAGTCACCTAGTAACTAAATAAATCTAAGGGCCGTATGATAGATTATTGCAGGAGCGAAAATAAATAAACAATATTTTATCAATTGACTATTGTGATGAGAATCATCTTAACTCCATTTTTTTAAAAAATAGAAAAATAAATAGTACGTTCCATTTTAAAATAATATAGCATTCTATGTACATCAATTTTGCAGAGAAACGACAAACTATCGTTGAAATGTATACTACTTTCCAATATCTATATACAAGTTCTCACCATTACGTGGCATCTTTATAAAAATTGAGTTTATTTAGCTTTTAATTTATTAATAGGATTGATTTTTTATAAATATCTTCATTCAAAAAACAAGTAAATATAATTTTATTTTTTCTACACAATTCATATCCCTTTTGTTAGTTCAACCCTGAAGTTGATCATGATGCTCTTGCTGAAAGTGCAAAGATTAAGGTTGGGACGGGCACCAAAATTGACACAATTGGTTTTGTGACCAAGCTTTCCTGTCACAATTGGTTTGTGGCTTTGCAAGTTGAACAAAAATCATTTTGTGACCTTTATGTCACATCACAATTCATGCAGATTTGTTTTGTGTTTTAGGGGGCAGTTCACAATTGCAACTGCCATACTTTGTGCACTGCTCCTAAAGCCACATCACAATATGCATGAATTGTGATGTGTCCAAGCACAATCTCATGTGGTTTGTGTTGTGTGCAATCATAAGTATACAAGTTATTCCTTTCAATTGAAATAGATATTTATATATTTTTTGATTGGTGCTTTACTATAATTATCTAAAGCAAACTGTGGTACAATCAAAGCTATCATTGTGAGATAATGACATATAAAGCTTTAATAAATTTTAGTTAAAAAATAAGATCCAACAACTGAACCTGCTCAAATATTACATCCTGTACCTTGCACAAATTTTAAGGTCTTAGGTGTTGGGGTAGGTTATTGTAAACTAGAGACTTCAAACAAAGAATATTAATATTGGTTAAATAAAGGAAAGTAGGCAAAGTCTATAATAAAAGCTGAACAAAAGCTCCTAGTAGCTTATAAGAGGTGAAATAAGGGCTAAGACAATTAATCAATACTAAGAAAATAAATTAAAGTCCAGTCTCAAGGACTGAGGATTGTGTCAAAAAATCTATCTCTAAATCAGGATATTGTTTACCACTAACTGGTGGATTTCAGCTATCTACTATAAGGGTTTGAGTGCCACTAAAAATATTGCCTAGCTGATAATAAAGGTGGTTAAAGGAAATCCTAAAATAATAACTAAGATTCAAAAGATAAGATGCAAAAAACCAGATTCAAAAAGAAAAAGAAAAAGAAACATAAGCCACAAAACCTAACAAGTACCTTTTTGGGGTGCAAGTCAAACAATCTCAACTTAGGGTTGAGAGTTCAGAACCAAGCCTTTTTATTAGCTTGGGAAAAATGAGGTGCAGAAAAGAAAGGCTGGGATTAACCAAGGTTGGTTAAAATGGATGGTTTAGTGCAAACATCAACTGGTTGTCTTCTCTAACTTAAAAAAGTTAAAGAACAGAGACAAAAAACAAGCAATCAGAAAGAGAAAAATCCAGTGATATTGTTTCTTAAGCTTAAGCAAAAACAAGCAGAAGATCAAGGATACCCCTGTCTGAGCTTAAAATTTAATTTGAAAGCAAAAGGTAAGAGTTTGGACTTAAGATTACTAATAGAAGCGTAAAGATCCCAGGTTTGAAACTCATAAGGGAACAAGATAAGCTTTGGAAAAGAGACTAAATGTTGTTTAGAGTTGATATGAAGGCATAGTGAATAAGGGAATGGATAAAAACTAATATATCCAACCAAGGGGAGCCCTGAGATTACAAGTTGTGAACGAAAAGAGACCAATAGAGAGAAAATGTACCTAATAGCAGTGTGAAAAAGAGAAGATTAATTCTGTCCAGAAAAGACAAATCCTGATACAAAATGACAGCATCTTTTTTGTTCTTGAGAACCATTCTAATTTTACATCATGTGCCCCTCTGCAAAATGAAACCATCTGCTTCATATTTGAAAACCAACTTCCCTTTATATTTTATGATCTAAACAATGAAGTGAGTCACTAATTGTGACCTACTCCAAAATTTTCAACACAAATCCATCCAGATTGTTTTGTGACCTAATCCAAAACATCCAAAAAACAATTTTGTGGCACTTTATTTACACAATTGCTGTTCCCATCCTTACCCTAGCAAAGAGACAGTGTAGAAGGTCACAAAAGGCAGTGGGCTGATATTTTTCAAAGTATATCACTCACCAAGAGTGCAGAACAGAGTCTAATATCCAACATGGGTCCTTTTAAAGGGCTTCATCAAACTATGGAGAACCAATTATGGCTTGTAAATATTTTCAGAAGCTTTGAAAGACTCAAAATAGGGATGGTAATTTTTTAATCTATATCACAGGCCTTAACTGAGGCTAGAATAGTAAATGGTGTCCAAGGATGATTGATAATGTCCAATTAGCTTTTTATTGTGGTTTAACCTTCAAAACTGATGGTCAAAGCCAAAAATTAATAACTGGGCCTAGCTTGATCCAAGTGCTATATCCTAGAGGCAAGAAAATGTTGTGGCTGAACCAATGAGGATTCAGTATTTGATTGGGGAAGAAAACAGTCTAATATAAAAGACAAGAATAAATAGAATAAGGTGTTGTTTATTATATAATACTGTGATTAATATACTATATGGGGAAAGCCATTGGGCCACAAGGGGGTGGCATGATGGCATGTTTCATGTAAGGTTCAAAGCCAAGGGATATTTTATGCAGGGATCAGCAGGTTGAATTGGTAGTATTCCTAATCAGGAGAAAGTGCCCACAGTTAAATATTGCCATTAGATTGTTTCATGTTGTTAGACATGTCAAGGGGCAACTCATTGAATGCCTCCTGTGTACTGTAAGATATTTTGACAGGTGAGTCTGGAAACTTGGTTGTAACAAAAATATCATCTCTAGAAAACTTTCAAAGAATAAGTTGATAGCCTAAGGGCCAAACCCCCTGAAAAGAAACTGCTCTATAACAGAGTGTTCCCTTAAATTGTACATTTTAACACATAAATCCTATTTTAAACCTAGCCATCAAATGAAAGCTCATCTATAATGAGTGAAAAGAAGCAAATTCACTAGAGTTAGGTGTAAAGGTGACCATATCTAAGATATTTCCCTGCAATCATATAAAGTGTAGATTGTTAACCCTTTTTGTTCAGCCATTATATACCATAGCTATTTATTGTATCATTTCTGCGTAGACCCCAGATAAAGATACCTGAGTAAAAGGAGTGCATTAAGCCTCTTGGCTTCACAATCCAAATAACCCAGAATCATGGTAGCCTTATCACTTTGTATAGCAATTGAATGTACCAAGGTACAATTTATTGGAATATATTCTGTTTATTATGATACCATCTTTGGGCAGCTGACACATCAGATGCTGGGATGGAGCAGGCCACAGGGAATATAGTATCAATAACTCCTGAAATATTAATGTATATGATCCCAAACAGGTTGTTGGAGCTATCTATGAGAAGATCTGGGGTGAAAAGATAGCTGAGCTTCAGGGTAGAGAGTGGCTCCATTGGGACTTGGTAAGCTGTTAGATAATGTTATCTGTCCTTAAACAGCTGTGGTTAATTGGTATACCAGAGGCCTCTGTGGATATATCTGGTATTCTCTCTGGTTTGATCCAGGGGGCTGAACAATAATACTATTTCAAACGTGAAGTATTTTACTCTGGCTTCAAAGGATATTCTGTAAAATGCACCAGTCTGTAAGGTAACCAATGGTATTTAAAATTACAGAAAAAGGGGCAGTACAACGTGTGTTAGTCCAGGCTGGAGGGGACACCACTTAAGCAAAAAAATCACATGAGTAAAGAAATGAATTCTAAAATCATTTAGCAACAAAAAGTTCTCTACCTCAAAATTTGCAAATAGAAAACTCCAATTAGAGGCATCATGGAGAGACAACTGATAAATAATAGGGCAAAGCTAACAAAGGCAACATTCAGTGAAATGGGCCAGTATTTTACAAACAAGAAATTGGGTAAACCAGTTTGACTATCTGTCCACCTTTGGGATCAGGGCCACTGAAAGCAGTACAAGGCCAGGGACACCACAAATTTGACAGCATGGCTCACAAGCAGCTGTACAGACATGTAAGCTAACAGAAGCTCTATTTCCATGGAGTTTTTTTTGGCTGGAAGCTTAACATTTCTATTTTGAATTGCTTATGGTTCTGTTGAACTACTGGGGTAGTTCATAGCTCCCACCCAGACAGCATGGACGGCTAGGGATGGATGCTTGCATCATTGGGGGACTCTCTTGACCATGCCATCTGGAATCTGCAAAAAGTCTGTGGCAGCACAGTTCAATTTCTTGACCAGATACCACTAAGCTTACTGGTTTGTGCATTCCAGGGCTTTAACTGGCTTTTTTGGAACTCCTGTTGAACTATTCATCCACTTTGTTACACCCACTTCTGGTCAATGGCTTGAGTGATGTCATTATGTTCTTTCAGGGGCACTGTGACCATATGGCAGTCACTTTTAGTATTTAGCTGAATAAATACTCCAAGATACGGGGCTGTTCTGCTTTACTGGTTCTTTAATATGGATAAGCTTGTCTGGAATTCTTTGGTAGAAAATCCCTAGATGGAAGCTGGTATATATATTGGATAAAAAATAGAGTATAGTTTTGTTAGTTAGGCCGTACTAACTGACAAAACTTAGGCAAGATTGGCTGAGTCAATCTTGGAGACTAGGTGTCTCAAACCAATTGATTAACTGGGGAGGTTAATTAATATATATATACCCTGGAATATGATCAATGGGAAGTTAATCATAAGGTCAAAATGAACTTAACTATGTGTTGAGAAGTCCTGGTTATTTGATGATGGTTTAGTTTGGGATTATACACCATATAATAGCTGACTTGAACCAGTATTGAATCAGAAATTATCTGCTGTGTAATTAATGTCCTTTACTATGTGGACTGATGATTATACACCATATAAACTGATAATTATATGGCGTGTATTTGCTACCATGGATAGGTTGATAATAGTGATTATAAAGTGTGTAATTGATCAGGCTTACTCACAATGACTCAGTATCTTTGGTGTGGATTAATTAGCTGCAAAAGTTAATTAATATAATTGATAAGAGTTCAATTAACGGAAGGGAAACATATGAATACAGGCAAGGGTGCCTGGATATTTAGAATTGATCAGCTGGTTCCCAATTGGAACTGCAATAGCTTGGATCTGGAATACACAGATTCCACAGGGTTTTGGCGCCAGAAGCTTGGTAAGTCCATGCCAAATCAATACATCAAAACAAAAGGTATCATGTGATTCCTTTGCATTGTAGGTGCATTCTCATAGGCTGAAAATGGGGATATCTTTTAGGTAAAAATGAGGATTTATGACATTAATACATCATAAATCACATGATAGGGATCAAGGGTTGATTCTGGAACTGGAGGGATTTTCAGCCAAATATGCCCCAAATGGTATATAAGCAAAACAGCAAAATTCTAATAAAACATAAGTATTGACAATTTCAATGCTTTCCCCTCATTTGCTTTTCAATTGTTATGTCTTCTCTATTGTCATTTGAAAGAGCTAAGTTTGGATTCCTACGAGTAGAAACTGCTGCTGCTAGGAAAGAAGTTCCTGAAGGCTCTCTAGAAGTGTCCTGAGAGAGTCTGGAGGTTACAACAACTTTGCCCAAGGAGCCATTAGTGGAGTTCAAAGCAGCTTTCAAAGAACTGTATACAGACTATTTTGCCAAGAAAGAAACCCCTGTGCAAGTGGAATCAAATTTATGCCTGGGATCTGTGGAAATTGCTGATAGGGTTTGATGAGATTCTTCAACAGGTGAAACATGCGGCAAAACAAGAGATTGAAGCTCTCAAGGCGGAGGAAGAAAAAAGCGTTGAGGTTAGGGCCAGATGGTTTGATGTCAATAAAGTGTTGTCACAGAAAATTTCCTCCTTGGAGGTAAAGCTTGCCAAAGCTTTATCCCATGAAGGTTCCAATATCAAGAGCCAGCCAGGAAATGATAATGGTAAGCTTGACTGGTTTGACCTGGATCCCTCACAGGCACCTTCTTGGCTCAAAGCCCCTTGTTCTTGCCTTTATGCAGCTGAGCAATTCTGGTCAAGATGGAACCATCTCTGGCATTGGAGGTAGATAACTCTACAAGGCCAGTGAATATTTTTGGTAGTGGACCTATCTGCCCCAGTATCAAGTAGAGCTGTATCCCAGTAACATCAAAAGCAGAAATGGTAGGTGAGGGGCTCATTTCCAGTCTGAGAAGAAGCCAGTGTTTGGTTGGTGGAAGGTGCTTGGATCATTGTGATTGAAGCCATATCCTGGCCTTTTTATGAGTCCTGCTGTGCAGGAGAGGGAGGCTCTCCTAGGCGCTCCCCTGCGACTTTCCCGTTTCAGGGGTATGTTTGATGCTCTGGGTGTGGCTGGCTTGAGTATTAAAGGTCCCTACTCCGGGATTGGGGCTGGTGGTATAGGTCTTGCTTGTTGGAATGAGCAAATTTCCTGGGGTTTGGGCTCTCTGTGTGTTTAACCATTTAGTGTAAGTTGACATATTTATGGGCGGCATGTTTCCCTTCCAAGAAGGTTTCTGGAAGGTCAGCGTAGTTGTTCAGTTCAAAGTGTCTCATACTATAGGATGAAAGGCCATAAAAATTCATATGATAGGTGCTTTATATTGGATGTCTTTTTAGGCGGCAAGATCCTCATCAATAGTATGTCATGTTAAGTTTCTTGAACTCCTTGGTAATTATTGTGCTGGTGTCTTTGAGTGCCAACTTTTTGATTAAGGCTGTTTTGAAGAGGTCCCAGCTCTCATTCTGAGCTGGGTTGGCCTCAACCCATCCACCCACAAGCATGATGGTGATCCCTGTAACTCCAAGGGCAACATTGCTTGCCCAGAGTTTCTGAGGGTAGCCAACCTGTGAGAACCTGTTATGGGTTCTTTGGATCCAGAGGTTGGTGCTTGCTTGATGTAGATCTGCAAATGTCCGGTCTCTGCCGCATGGAGATGCAGAAACACAGTGTTCAGTATTTTATCAATGTCATGGGTTGGTGTTGTTTCAATTTCCCACTTGCACTGAGAAGTTGAACTGCTGAAGTATAAGAGCATTGTTGAAGATGGTGTATCCTGTGGAGATGTCTTGTCCTTCCTTGTAGGTTCTCCAGCTAGTGGTGAGTGCTGTTTCTTGGGGAAATGATTTCCTGAGAGGATATTTGAAGATGGTGTGGCAAGAGATAAGTTGGTTTCGATATCTTTATTCCGATAGAATGACAGAATTTGTTGTTTGACTTGAAATCGCTTGACGAAACCTATTCCTGCCCTTTCGGATTGGAATCGGGGTTCGGTTGTTCCAGACTTCAGATCCGATTAAAGCGTTTGTACTCGCCTTAGGGCTTCCTAGATAGAAGAGAAGTAAATTCTAGTTCTTTGAATTAAAACTAGATTTATAATTTCTAGTGTTGACTTAATACTTGTGATGGTTTATTAATATGTTTATGTCCGAGCAGAGACATCGATCAACATCTTTGATTCCACAGGTTTGAGGACGAGGAAGTAGCAGTGGGTTACGGTAAGGCTAGGGTCATGCCAGGTGACTTTGAATCTGCGTAGAAGATTTGCTAGCGAGAGATACATGGCCATCCAGGCCATCTCACGCCCAGTGCAGGAGCGAGGTCCAGCCAGGAAGGGGATGAACTGTGTCTTGGCAGCGGCGGCGTTGGGACCGAGGAAGCGGCTTGGGTTAAACTTGCTGGAGTCTTCCCAGATCTGAGGTGATCGGTGATAGGCAAAGGTGGCAACTCCACACTCGGTGCCTGCAGGAAGGTGGTATCCATCAAAGTTGGCCCCGCCCTCGGGAACAACACGTGCAAGGTAGCCTGCAGCAATTGGAAACAGACGCATGCTTTCGTTGATGACGGCATCGAGGTAGGCACACTTTTCCTTCACAGATTCGGCGCTGATATCGTCGGGGGAAGGGAACGCGGCATCAAGCTCAGCTACAACCTTGTCCATCTCAATTGGGTTTTCAAGAAGAAGCTTCAACGTCCAAGTAAGGGTGTTGGCGGTGGTGTCAGTGCCAGCAATGACTTGAGTCACCATCTCTGCTCCAATGTCAGCGTCGGGGATAGGCTGACCAGCTTCGTCTTTGGCGTCCAAGAAATCCTGCAAGATGTCCTTCTTGGGTTCATCCTTCCTCCGCTGATCAATCAAATCCTGGCAGAAACGGATGATGCCGTCGTAGCTTTCCTTTCCAAACCTGGATCCTACCAGTCTAATGGCAGGGAATTGGTATTCAAGGATCCCATACTTCTGTGCCTCTTTAAGGTAGTTTACGATGGGGTGGTTGCCTGTGCGTACAAGTCCAAAGTCTTTGCTAAAAGAAAGCTGGCCTACAATGTCGAAAAGTAAAAAGTGGAAGAGCTCGTAGATGTCGACGGTTGCTGAAGATGTTAGCTTCTCAACAAACGGCGCTATGGCGACCTCTTGGACCATGGGTTCAATCCGGCGCATGTTCTGGGTTGTAAACGTGCCTCGGACAATCCGCTTGCGCGCACTATGGACATCGCGATCACTTAAATATTAGTCATGGTTAATACATCCACTTACGAGACACTGAAGATGTTGTCGCCGCCGTAGTCAAATGCCCTGTAGAAGGGGCTCTTCTTGAATGTATAGGTGTTGTACAGCTTGTCTGCACTCTGCTTGCTTATAACGGATACTTGGTTTGGTGTGAACTGTACAATAGGACCGTGTTGATCGTGGAGGTCTTTGAGAAAGATGTGAAGTTGCCCTTTAGAAATGTAGTACTGGGCGTACATGCTAGTCGCTTTGCACATCCAAGGGCCAGGGATTCCTGCAAGCGCAGAACCATACACGCGATACCCAATCTGACATTAGTTAAACATCAATAACATAATTACTTGAAATAAAATTGCACCCAGCACTAGTGCACCCACATGTAACGCTGTCACTGACATTTTGGGGGCTTCGAATCTGAAGCCAGTCTGTTTATACCCCTCTGCCTCAGGCAAAATAACCTTGATATGCTACCCGCTTACTGTACCACATTTCGTGTTTGAGCGGCATTGATTTAAATTACTAAATAAAAATATTTTAATCAATGCCACCAAAAATCAATTTAATCAAACTGACTCTTGAAACAGATCAAGTAAAGTGTATCAAGCAAATCAAAGCTTGATTTAAAAACATGTGCTACATCAATAGATATTATCAGTCAAAAACTCCACGCCGATAAACGGCAGCTGAGTTATCGCGCCCAGAAGATTTCCCGTAACATTCTATATCAGACTCTTGGCGACTGAATAAACCAAACCCCACGCTTCTCAACTTATGAATAAGATACCGTAAACTTTCACAAAATCCAAAAATACTCACCAATCAATTGCCACCATTCAAAATCGAACCTCCCACCCATCCGTGCATAGAAGAGCTATAATTAGATCAAGGCTCAGGAACGCCTTATAAAATCCCACTTTAAACTTACAATCTATGTAAGAAAGTGTCACCACCCAAGCTTAATTGACCTAAATTCCAAATGAGTCTCAAACCACAATAAACTTGATCAGGGTAGCTAATAAAATTTCCTGTTTCCGAGTCCCTTGATTCTATCCTGTCCAGTCAGTAGACGTCACAGACAAGCTTAGAATAAATTTCCACTCTATAAAGGGCACCATGGTTTTATTGACAAGATTTACCTATAAATTTAGAATCCTTCTCAACCGTTCATCTTTGATAATGTCTTAATCGATTTTAAAAAGGTTTAACCCCACTTGCATCAAGCCCAGCTCGGTACAAAGAGAGTGAGAAAAGCTGGCTGATGCTTGGCCAAGAAGATCCAGAGAAGAATCTTGTCATCAGATGGTATACCATATCCAGAGTAAACGTGGATGTTAAATGCTTCAGGTTTAAGTCTGTGATATTGCCTGGTCAAATGTATACAAGTAGGATAGGTAATCATGTACCGTTCTGACTTGCTCGCTATAATTTCGCCATAATTGTTATCTGACGCCACGGGCATGCAAGAAATTCTGGTATTAAAGGACCCCTAAAATCAGGCTCAGATGGGATTCAAACCACCACCACTAAATTCCATGTTTGCATAGATTTAAACAATACAACTGACTGTGAGTGGGTGAAGACCAAACCTATTTGCATGTAGCGTATTTAAAGTTATTTTATATAAGACTCAGCTATTTAGCTCCTAAATATGCCAAAACTGTACATGATCAAATGGCCAAATTCAATTTAAATGACGGCACAACCAGTGATCCCAGTTAAATATTCTAGCCACAGTTCTAGCTACCTTGGAAGCTGGATCCAAACTTTATTGAACGCTTCAGCTTAATGATTGGATTATCTCCTCTATCCTATTGTTTTCGTTCTGATTTGCTATTCCTAAAGTCATGGATGCTTCTTTCAACTAGGGCTGCGTCGGATTTCAGACGGGTGGCTCCTTTTAAGAAAAGAAGCACCTGTCTGAAATCTGGAAACAATTATGAGAGAATTTTCTTTGAGAAGATTCTCTCGTAATTGTTTCCTTCTACACCCTCAGAAGGGTGTTCTATTTCGGATTTTATTTTTTAAAATAAAAAATATATTTTTTTGAAATTTTCTATTCTTTAAAATTTAAAATAAGCAAATTTGAAATTTAATAAGTGTTAAAAAATAAATTTTATTGTGATTTTTTTTTTAAAAATTAACTCAAATCCAGAAAGCAAAAAGCCTTCCACCACCTTCTTTTTTTGGTGATTTTGGATTCCCCCAGTGTAGGGGAATCCAAAAGAAGGTTACGGGGAAGGGTGGACGGGACGATTACGGCAAATACCTTAATCATCCCTTTTTTGGTCCGCTGCAACCCTACTTTCAACTCAAATCCCTAACCGGTGTATCATGCATCAAGTTTGACCCCCTCCTTTGAGATCAGAGGTTCAGAATGTAGGCCTATTTATCCTGATGAATCTATATCTTTAAAGCAGTTTTCTCTTTACTGAAGTATCCTTTTATTGCTTTCATTGGAAAAGCTTCTCATATTTTTCTGAACCCCATCCCTTTTTCACATACATGCTTGGAGAAGTATATAATAAACAAATAAGGAGGGGACTAAATAATAAAATTATATCTTTATTGAATACAGAATAAGTGTGCTATATAGTTGGATGATAAGGCATATACCGTCCATGTGGATCATGATAGAAGTGAAGCTTGTGTTAATCTTGTCCTTTATGGTACTTAGTGTCTGATCCTGGTATAATTTCTAGATGGGACGTTAGTGCCACCGTTTACTCAGCAATCAAGCTATTGTCAAAACAGCAGGCTCGACCCACCAGCAAGGTTCCAAACAAGCAGGTTTGTGACCCAAAACCCGGTTACCCGGCTGCTCAAAGCCAGACTAGGAAGTCAACTCAAATTACCAAATCCAACAACATGAATAGATGATGATCCTATATGGTGGATACCTCGTTTTGGTGCTTGACTCATTACCAGGATCAAGCCACCCCCTTCACCATCCATCCGTGTGATCAACACAATCATGTTCATGTTATCCTTGATTCACAATGACTATATAATCACTATCTCTCAATAAAGATTATTATCTAGCTTCTAAATATTTTTCTCCTTATAACTCTGCTAAAACAGCACAGTTACGACACTATTTTTCCGGGAAATTGATTCCTAGGAGGAAGTAATCAAAGATGCCATGACATCTTCCTCTGGGGTCTTGGAAAGCGGAGCTTTGGGGATCTTATTTAGGCTATCTGGGATTCAATCTTGGTACTGATCCAGCTTGGCCTTGGATACTGATAGATAGAAGTCTCTTTGCACCTGCCTTACCTTGTATAATTTAATATGTTGTGGTAAATTCTTTTAATGGCTTTTTGTGCATCAATTCCCTTGAGAGGATAGGTGTTTTTAGGCTTAACTTGCATGGCTTTAACTGGCCCTCTCAAGAAAGGTTGTCATTAATGACAATACCATACACCAAAATAACCAGCTTCTTATTGGTGGGTGTCATGAATGACATTTCAATACTTGTATTGAAAACTCAAGAGTTGAGCCCCAGTTCCCAAAAGATGGATCAAACCCTCCAGGACAGTCCAGGACCCGCCAACCCGTTAAGTCACAGGCTCAAATTGATGAATTACTCTGCAACCTGCCGGCCTACTATAGAGAATTCCCTGAATAGTTGCCAGTCTGCTGTCAAACTGGTGCCAATGAAGACCCATATCTACAAAGGAGATGTAACCTGGCTAACAGAGATTGGTGAAGGACCCGCTGCCAACCTGCCCAACGCCAATACTGGAGTTTTGAAACTAACATTGAAAACCCTGGAATTGAACCCTGACCCTCCAAAGACTACTCAAGTCACACAAAGTGGATGGGAGACCGCCCACTTGTTAAATTGCAAACCCGAGTTAACGAGTTACTCCAAGACCTGCCAGCCTCCCAAAGACAATTCCCTGAATGGTCATCAGATTGATGCCACCCTTGAGCCACCAAAGACCCGAACCTATGCAGAGGTTGCAGCTTGCCTTAAGGAGGTTAAAACAAAGCCTATTTTTAACTCTGCCAATGACCACCAGCAACTGCCAGCCTTCCGCTCAGAAGGGGTATTACAATTGAACTACTCAGGTGACATAGTGAACAGTGGCGGCGGAAAAAAGCATTGCATTTTCTATTTGCCAGAGCAGGCACAACCTGGATCTGCCATCCTTGAGACTCCAAGCCAAGACCCACACCCCGCCAGTGCCTTGTCTGCAAACCTGAACCCTGCAAAAATCAAAGAAGCAAAGTTCCATGGTATAAAAACCCTGGCGGTACGGTGAAGACCCCATTGTCATTTTTGATAATAAAGTTTTATGAACCTTTGGTTTGAACAAATCTTACCCTATCCAGTCTTAGTGATCTTCCATCTCAATTCCTGTCAAGTAGACTACCGGGCTGCCGCCCCCTTCTGAGCCCAATCTGCTGAATCACCCCAGGCATTATACCGCCCCTGGGAGCTCCCTTTGGACCTGTGCACTTTACTGAGTACCCCCAACCCGTCCTATTCAGAGTACGACTTGGAAACCATCCTCATTGCCGACCCCTTGGCCAGGACTAGAGAAACCAAATACATAGGACGCAAAGGAAAGTGGTACAAAAGGCCGCCAAGATTGTTCAAAGACAAGTACAATTATCTGCCAGCGTACTTTGTTCCCATGACTCCACCATTAACCCCTCGACCAGACCGCCTGCTGGAACCTACTGCCGCAGCCGAGACCACCTCTACCCAACTGTTTGGAGTACTCTATATTACTTTTACAGGATTTTTGAATTCTGTGGTCTCCAACTCCGGACCCTGGTCCTTGCTTGGCCAATCTTTATCTTATATTATCAAGTTAGCACCCATTCTATGGTGGGCCCTACCCGCTGGCTTGACCGCCCCTCACCCCGAGCCCAATGCCTCTACCTATGACTGGCTTCCTGACAGTGGGTTGAACCCAGGCTGGCTTAGAGGCTTCCCCCAGTCAACTTAGCACTCAGTGGGCTACCAATTTACATTCCATATCTGAAGGCAATCATGTTGAGAGTCTGCATTTAAAAAACTCCCACCCAAGGATTTGAGAGCAGACTCATTAGGTGCTCATATGATTCCAGGGCCTATGATGAGGTAGTGACCTTCCTAATTGACCCCTCAGCTGGTCTCCCAGTAAAAGTTACAATGAGAGATGCTTGGAATTCAGCCAACTCACTTCCACCAATGCACATCCCACTGGCTGGCTGGACCTTGGGAAGAACACACAAGAAAGGAAGAGTCTTGATTAATATTCTCCCAAGACAACCAATGAGCAGCCCTTTGTTTCAGGGTTGTGGTTCATTAGCTAGTTATGGAAACCAACCTTTTATCACAATGCTTTCAAAACTTTGATCAGCTCAAGAGGATGATCTATATAAATTTTAGACAGATCTTTGCTGTTGGTTTGCTAATTCAACGTGTAACAAAACTTTTCTCATACCCCCAAACACTTAAATCAGATCTAAATAGTTGGTTTAGGTTCAGTTTCAGCTTACCTTTTGCTTTCTTGTCTCACACTAAATTGTGGACTTTGGATTGGATTTCCCTTTGTTTTTGTTGCCCTCTGCCTGCCACAGTAGTTTCCATAATGTCTGACATTACCTGTACCAATCATAAAGCCAGGAAGTTGGATAAACAGTTAACCAAGTTGATGGATTTAAACCAAACCGTTGATCAGAAATGGGTCACTGCTGCTCTGGTTTTTCAGCATGATTTGATAACCCCATGAAAGTTCACACTTATAAATAGACGTAATCTGAGAGTCACTCAATACAACCTTGTTTATCAGAATGGTCGGCACAAATTAATCCCTCAAGGACGTTTTTGCGTGCTGGACAAAGTATGCTCTGGATAATGCAGAAGGAATAGGAGCCAAGGATTCAGGTGGTATTGCTTAGTCAATTTTTGATATATGTTGGAAATTTTCACTGTTCAACTCTAAGAGTTGAGTCCTCCCTAAAATACTCAATAAGTCAAACTATCTCCTGGTCTAGCTTATTTTAAAAATGCATCTAGTAGTCAGTCTACTCCACTACATTCTGTATAACTTGATATTGAGCCGTATTATTACTGAAAGATGTTGCCCTTCCCTGGGTTTGTTGTCAGTACCTCCTAATGTTACCCCAATGCCTTCTAATCTTGGCGTCTTTCCTGAAGAGTTTGAATCTGATACAGTTGTGACATATCAATTTCCCAAGTTCTATGCTGAAGACACAGTAATCCTTTCACAGGCAATTTATCTGGGACTCCTTTGGTTGGGTTTAATAATTCTGTTAAACCCCAGTGTTTCTTTTGGAAATTTTACTAAATATTATCTGAAGCTTTGGTGGTGGCTAATCATCAACCCCTTATGGATTTGGGTGGTTATTCCCCACCACATGGAGACCTCTTCTTACTATCTATTGATTTCTGTCACACTGCCCCTTTTCTCACTTGCTTTACCTTCATATCTCATTATGTGCTCCCATATGTTTGCTTCTCCTTGTAGTAGACTACAAACAGCTTCAACCTTTTCTGGCTATTTCTTGGGTTTTTTTACCTAACCAGACAAGATAATCTTACCTGAAAAGATTAAGCTTCACTTTCCACAGTCTTCCACCCCAAAGAGAATGAATGAATATCTTGATCTTTTCACTCTCAACTTTAAGCTGGGATTGTTTGGCTTTCACCCCCAAAAAGGTCCTTTTTAGGGTTTAGAGCTTGCTCTACTTTTGAAATCTTGTTTTTTTCACTTTCAAATTCCCCCTTCCTTAGCTTCAAAAATTCATTATGAACTCTTTCAAACATCTGTTTTATCACCCTGGTAACTTTCACAATAATACTTGATTGTTTTAACCCTACAACTGATCCTAAGCAGTATCCCAATCTTGAAGCTGGTATTCTATAACAATCTTCCATTGTAAAGACTGGTACCTACTTTCCTTCCCTCAGCTTAATTAACCAACTTAGCTCACATTTCTCCACCTACAAGTTATTGGGGATCTTTTCTGATTACTCTTGAAAGCCTTGTCTACTGTTTTTTATCTATATGGCATATATAAATTGGGCCTTGAGGCTTTAGCTTATACCCATTTATCTGAAAGCTCCAGACCTTACATTATGTCAACTTCTAATGGCATACCGCCAGAATTAAGCTCATCATTTCCCACAATCCTTCTATTTGTCTTCTCAGTCACAATACTGTGTACTCTAGCCTTATCCTCTTTGATCTATTTGGCTTCTCTCCTCTTTGTTAAGACTAATAGGCATTCTGGTTCAGATATCTCTGATAAAAATTGCACACCCATAATCAGCCAGTCATTTCAAACAATATTTCAAAGTTCAGGCATCTTTCTAACAGTTCATATAGTGCTTTCAATTTTTTAGCCTTTGCGCATGCCCATTCCTAGCATACTATTTGAAGCTCACTGTCACATCCCATACTAGAGTCCGGCTTAACTCCCACAGGGGGACCAGGCCAGGCCTGAAAGGCCATGTACACAATTGGTGCTATCCTGACAAAGTAATTCACAGCTGTAGCCAGAGGACGCCAACTTCCAGTATGGGGCATGACCTGATCAGCCAGCCCTAATACTGTGATGTAAACAAACCCTAACTTGCTGAAGTCCTGGGCAGGAGGCACATTGGGCAGGGGGAGTGAGAGAAATCTACTTTATGATAGGTGGAACGGTCACTCTAGGGTGACCAGAAGGAAGATCCAGGTGATGAGGATGGAAGAACTCCAAGTCAAAGGCGCGAGGTGGCTTAACCAAAGTGACAGGAGCAGAACCATGAGGGAACAGATAGGTGTGGTTGTATTGTGTAGCGGATTCACAAATAGATGGAAACAGAATAATCTTATTGATGCAAAAATAGATAATTCCTGCAAGAAAATAATGAGTCCTGGGCATAAAATCATTTATTTTAAGATGTCAACAGTGAGGAAGGCTTTCCCTCCTCACTATTTATACTTACTGTGGGATACTTAGCCTTTTGTGCCACCAGAGGCCTGTTGGCATCATTTTCAGTTACACTTGTGATTTGGCCCAGAAATTGTGCACCTGAGTCTGGGGGTGGAAGGGCATTGGCTGGTATAACATGAACCTTGGTTTGGCTGCAGCATGCCAAGGTGCCACAGCTATTAATAGATCCCGTGAGCAATCAAGAGCCTGATTGCGCAATCAAACAATTGCCCTCCCAATTTACCATTTCCTGATAGTAAATGGGCCCAAATTCAATTTTAGATTTAATGTCAGGTATTTGAAGCTCATAAGACTCACAAACCCCAGGCCATTTATGATCAAAAAGGGGGTTTCCTCCCAGGAAGACATTTATTGATGTTTCCCATGATGTGTGTTGCTTTGTCTCTAGGAAATCTAGCTGATTGTCTAGGGCATTCTAGGCCCTGACATCATCCCCTACCATAGTTGAGCTTGCAGAGCACAACTCTTTATTCTGAGACTTGTATTCTTTCAGAAAATTAGTGATATTCTCCAGGTTGGATTCTGGTTTCCAAGTATTCTCTTCAGTTGGGTACCCTTTCCATTTGATCATAAATGAGGTTTTTGATAGTGGAGTTTATGTCCTAAGATGGCTTTGACATTGTGTTCCGTGAAGCTTCCTACTTTGATAGGTGGGGGAGCCATTCTTACTATCTGGTGTGGGAGAGAAGGTCCTTTATTTTTCAATAACAGGGAGCAGTGGAATAAACCATGAATCTTCCATCTGGGAGGTAGTTTTAATTGGTACACTACAGCACCAATGTGTTTTAAGACCTTGTAGAAGCCTGTTTGTTGGGGGCTCAAGCTAGCACACGGGGAAGTTGTTTTGATGTTCTTTGCGCTAAGATAAACAAGGTCTCTTACTTCAATTGGGGGCCAGGGCTTTGTTTTTTGTTGGCAAAGTCCTTTTATACTTGTACTGCTCTTCTCAGGTTCTGGACACATTCTTCTTTGCATGTGTGGGTGTTGCTGACCCAATCTTCTCCTTCTGGGTTGTCTGCTTTCTCTGTGGGAGGGGCATCTCATGTGGGGTTGAATCTGTAGTTGGCTTTGAAGGGAGACATGCCAGTGGAGCTGTGGTCTTGGTTGTTGTACACAAACTGAGCCATTGATAGGTGTGTCACCCAATTGTTCTGTTCAGAGTTTACGTAGAATCTTAAGTAATGTTTGAGGACCTGTTTTACTCTCTTGGTCTGCCTGTTACTCTGGGGTGATATTCAGTGTACAATGATCTTTTTATTACCAAGTCCTTTAGGATTTGGGCCCAAAACTTGGAGGTGAATTGTAGGCCTCTGTCTGAGACCACTTCTTGTGGGAGTCTTTGGTTCATGAATACTTGGTTCCTGAATAGAGTGGCTGTTTTTTGAAGTTACTTTGGTTGTTATTGGGATGAAGTGAGCCATTTTGGTGAAACAGTCATTAATTACTGTCATAAATGCCGCTATTCACACTGTTTCAATTTCACCTTTGTTGGGTTATTTCAAGGACAAATACCTTGCTTTTGCCTTTGCTCCTCAAAATGGGTCTGTTTCCAAATTTTTTATAATATCAAGAGTACCGTGGAGCTCCAGCAGGTGAGGGAGGAGTTGAAGCAGGTACTGGCATGGCCCACCAGATGATGGGACCTAACTTTATCAGATAGGAAAGGGCCTTCCCAGCCACAGCCTGAGGCCCAGCCGCTGGCAAGGCAGAGTCAATCAATCCTGTGAGTGCCAGGTAAAGCACTCCCAGGAATTGACTACTCTGGCCAGTGGCATCAGAGATGGGTGGGGTTGAGATGGTTGGTTTGGGTGTCAGGGTGGTTCAATAGGGACCAGGTAGGCAGCAGGATTATTGTACTTCCCGTTGAAGATCAAAGGGTAGATAGTGATTGCTTTGCTGTCACAGACAATTTGGTAGGGTTCCTTGGGTGCATTTGGGTGGGTGCACCACTGCAAGTCTTCCAAGGTCCAGGTTTTGTTGTCAGGATTGTGAGAGAGGGGGGCTAAACTAACTAAGTTTGGCTCCCATCCTGGGCAAAGGATCTACCAGGACACCATCCAGTGTAAGACTGGGATGGCCGCTCAAAGGGGTGTCCATAGGAAGGATGCGGCAGATAGATATGGGAAGTATGAGTCCAAGCCCATCAAAAGCATCCCATCAAGAATCCAGGAGGCACACTTGGGTCTGAGCTCTTGTCCATCCAAGTCTGCTTCTGAGATCAGTGGGATTGGGATCTCTGAGGGAGGAGAAGGGAGGGGGGTCAGGCTGGGGGTCACAAGTGGGACTGGGTCAAGGGCAGTGAGCTTGAGGTTGTCACAAGTCAAGCTTCTCATAAAGTTCTCACTGGTGGCAAGGATATCCTGGGTGCGTCCAGGGATGTCCTCCAGTAATTGCATGAATTGGCCTGGGTCAGCACCAACACAGTGAAGGGTATGGGAAATACGCCCCCACAGATCTGGGGTAGTACACCATATCATTACCAGAGCTGGCACCAAGGTATAAACAACAAACTTGGCAGGAGAGACCAACATTTCTCTTAATGACCAAGTTTGGGACCAGTAATGACATATTTGTTTCTCCTGAAGTTCTCTTGATTATCACTGTAAATGGTTTCAAAAAGAACAATCAACAGACAAAAAAGGGCAAGAAAGTTACAGCAACCTCCAGAATCAACTCATACAGAATGGAACATCCTCCATGTTGACAATTCTCAAAAATATTTTTCTTATTTTCAATATTAAAGATTATTTTTTTCTTGATTAAATAATTGACATTGATAATAGAAGCAATGTATGATTTTTATTTTGAGCTTTTAATTGAAATTATAAAAGATAAAGCAAAAACAATTTTTGAGATTATTGACATGGAGGATGTTCCATTCTGTATGAGTTAACTCTGGAGGTTGCCAAAGTTACTGGGAGGCTGGGAAGGGCAAGGAACAAAGGCCATGGGATATTGGTTGCCTTGTGGACAGGTTTACAGAGTTTAAATTATATATTAAAAGCCAAGGAGCTTGAAAGCAAAAGGAAAACAATTTCAAACTTAAAGTAAGAACTTATAGTAATTACAATACTAATCTTAAAGTCCAAACTTGATTTTCAAAAACAATTCAGGTAAGCACCACTACTAACACTAATGTTAACTGTAGCTACTTCAAAAACAACACTGTAAACCAGGGGAAGGCAGGGAAGGTAATTAATTGTAATACCAATACTAACAAAGTCAGGAATAGAGGAGAAACATTAAAAGAGCCCCAAAAATACAAACCTTCAGTTAGGAAAGTTAAAAACTTTAATTTTGAAAAATGAGCAAGCAGGGGACTAAAAACCCCTGTCTTGCTTTAAGGGAGGAATTTGAATTCAAGAGTCACCTGACTCAGGACTGGGACTTGATTGGCTTTCAGAGAAATTTTGCAGAGGAGAATACAAAGGATTGGAGGGTTTCTCATTAATTTCCAACTTCAACTCTGATTGGTTGGGGTCAAATGAATGGTTCAACCCAGTTGGATTGGCATTTAAAGAAATGGCAATAGCGTGACCTGAACGCTTAGACTTAATTAATTTCAAGTGTGGACAGGCCCAAGCCAAAAAATAATCCAAATTAATCAGAGATTCCTCCCAAGTGGGGACAGAGCCCAAAGCACCAGTATTTACTAATTGGGAAGGGTATTCCAATACAAATATTTCATCAATTGTGTGGGCTAAATCATCAAGAGAATTAAGGGGCTTGGTCAGCTTTTGAGCAGATTTTTTTGTGCGGCGCGGGAAGATTGTCCTATCCAGAGCTAAAAGGGAAGTGACTTTACAAGGATTTGGGGGATACTCAGTGAAATACATAGGGTCAAATGGTGTGTTGGGTAGACAGTAGTAGTCAAAGGCTTTGTTTTTGTCAATTGGAGTCTGGCTATCTATCCCAATGGGTGGTTACTGACGCTTGGGTGTATGCAGATGGAAGAGTATCAAAATATGTATGGAAACAGATTGTTGAACCAAAGGTTCATAACAACTTTATTTAGTAAGGATGACAATACAGAACTTTTTCAAGTGCTTCTGATTTATATACTTACTCACATGCAGTTGCCTCTGGGCATTCTTCTGGTGCTATTTGTGTGGCAAGGCTTGGCATCTCAGGTTCTGCTGTTTGATTGGCTGCTTCATGGTCATTATTGAGGTTTTCAGGTACAGTTGTTTGGATTTTTGGTGGTCCATCTTGGCTTGACTGACCATTGGTTCTGGTAGGTTTGGCTTCTGTGGTTATGGGGGTTTCCCAATTTGATCACCATTTTTGGACTGGCTTGACAGGCTTTCCTGAGCCCAAGGAACTTGATTAAAAAAGGGGTCCCCAATTGGGGACCCCAAATTACTTAATGGAGGGTGGGCTTGATCTGGGCTTACTGTGCAGCTAAAAATAGCCTGCCCAGGCCCAGCCAAACCCACCAAGGCTTGGGCGTAGCTTTTGGGGCCCAGAATGGGCCTTAGCTGCCACCAGGGCGGGAATGATTCCCACACCTGGATTTTCTTTGAAAAGCAAAAATTCAGGTGCAGGCAAATCTCCCACGCCTGCTAGTCTCTCCTGGTGGCTAGGAGCGGGTTCAATTCCTGCCCGGGACCTTAAGCTGTTACTTTTATAACAAAATTGGGAAATTCAATTTGGTTGGTTTCCTGATTCTGTGCAACTCACTTGCCCCACTTATGCTTGTGGCAAGTGATCCTACCGTCCTAGTATTGTTTTGTGGTATTGCTATACAATATATATTCTGATTCCTTATTCCCAATTAAATTTAAGCTCTATTCATATTTCTGTCTTTGTGTTTCCAAGTACTTTGACACCTCTCTCTAGCCACAACTAGTAGAGATTTATCATTCAGGGCCATAAGTTAATCATATAACTTCCCTGCCAACTAACTGAGACTTAGTACAAATACAATCCTAAGGTTAGTATTTCCCGTTGTGAGTCTGTGCTGTGCCTCAGAACACAACAAAAATAATTCTCACTACAGGGGCTGTAAGCCCCTTGGTTATCTCTTTTGCCACCACATTTTCAGGTACATTGCCTCCTCCTATACAAGAGCTGGCTTCACCTGAAATTTCCAATCCTCCTATCAAAGAGGACATCTCAGACCCGCTATTGTCTCCACTGTATTAAACATCAGAAATGGTCCCTATCTAGTAGCATACCCAATAGGTACCCCCAACCTAGAACAATTATGGCCATTGCCCTTTTAATAGCTTGTGATGGGGCTATCCCTTGCCTTCAGTTAAAGCTCAATTGATCAGAATACTACAAGTTGATTGTTGACCTGTAATTTCCACAACATCTCCTCTCATCAGCTGGATCTGCTGAACATCTACTGTCACAATTTGTGTATCCTTCTTTAGCCCATCACCAAATGGTGTTGGGGCTTCACGTCCAAGATATTTTTTCTCTTCAAGCCGCTGTCACTAATCATTGGGATCAATTTGCTGCTTACCAGCAGTGGATTCATTCACTGTTCTCCTTGGTATCTGATAAATAACACAAATTCATTACTTCTCAGGCTTGCTTGGTTGCTTCTATAGAGCAAATGAGCCTGTCTATCCCTGAGTACGTCAGGGAACATCTACTTGAATCCCACCAGTTACAACAGCCCTGGCGCGCTCAAGTTGACTCCACCTTGAACGCCTATCTCACTAACTTTGAATGACTTGTACAGCAGCTCAATGAATTCAGCACTTATTCCTTTGAGCAACTGCAACAGGTAGCTGACCTTGCCGCCCAAGGTCTAAATGAACTCAGTGCGGAATTTGATCAAGAGAGAGCTACCACTGCTGCTGCTATAGCCAAACTTCAGAGTCAGGTGAATGAGCTGTCTACTCCCAAACCTGATGTTCTGCCTTCTCCTCCTGCCAATGATCTGGTGGACAGAGAGCAGAGGATCTGGGAGGCCATCAGAGAATTACGCGCTCCCACTTGTAGCCAAGGACGTCCTACTGAAATGCCTCAACCTGACCCCCAGGTTCTTGCGCTGACTGCTCAGGTTGCTGAACTACAGCAAGAAGTTGCTGCTTTACGTGAGGTAGTGACAGCCGCCGCTAGCCCACTCGGGGTTAACAAGGAGGATGGCTGTTGTCCTGGTTTGGCGGGGGCTCCTCAAATCCACTGTGCCAGAAAGCTGATTGCCCTAGCCAATGAGGTGGACCATTTGAAACAAGACCAGATTGAGTTGGACAGAGACGTACAGGAGATGAGTGAGCTGATTGATTTGATAAACAACATATTTGCCCCCTGCCTATCAGTGGGGCCATCCCTTACTTTGCGGCTGGCTGAGCTCTCCACTGTTGTCACTACCCAAGGACAACGCCTAGATGTTACCAAACAACAGACCACTCTGGCCAACACTATGGGTGCCAGAACTACCGAGACTCTGACAACCCTTGAAGAAAGTGTTCAACAGCTATGGGCTAGACAACCCCCCTCCAAATCTGAAGCTGAGTTCCCCCTGCGCATAAATGTACTTGATAGCAGCAATGGTGGTCCAGCTCCCAAGGCACACTTCAAGCCTACTTTTAAGCAAGTCTCAGATCCCAAAACCTCAACTATTGCAGCTTTCTTAACTATTTATGAGACTGCCATGAGACGAGCATCAGATGAGGTTAAGAAGTAGCACATTCTAACCTGCTTGCACCCAACCTGTCAGGAGGTGGTAGTACTGGAGCTTCCAATTATTGAGACTTGGGAAGAGATTAAATAGCTTCTGATTGATAAGTTTGGTGGCACCTCAGTTTGGAAGTGAAAAAGGACAATTTTATGCACATTACCTTCAAACCCAAAGAGATGTTGGCCGAGTTTGCAGACAGGTTCTATATGGAAGGATAGCAATTGATAACTAGCAGACAGATGAAAGTGCATGAGGCTTACATGGCTTGCGCTCAAGCTCTCAAAGTTAATCAACTTCTGTACCTCCATTTCAAATATCACAAATTCATGCTCTCCTCTATGAAGAGCATAAAGACGCTTTTGCAGGATATGTACCTTAAATACTCTGGAGCTGTTATGTGTGAGAATCAAACTGCATCTAACTCTGGTTCTTCTTCTTGTGGCCCACGCATCCTTACTATGAACTCTCATGATCCTCCTAGACATCAAAGTTGCCATAACTGCAGACAGATATGTCACCACTATCTAGTCTGTACCAATCCTTGAGTTGAAGGTGCAAATCCCAAGGAGCAAGCAGGAAAAGAACATTCAACCTAGAGGCGGAGACGCTCTTGGTTGATAATTATTTCCAGTCTCTTCCAATTCCCTTTTCTGTAGCAGACTCTGAGCCTGCCAACACCAAAGCTCCTCCAATTCTGCTATTATTACACAATATTTCTGATGACTCTTACATAGATGATTCAGACATGGATGATTCTGATGCTTACAGGTATTCAGTTCTTGTAATCCCCAAAACTATTACAGTCCCCTATAAGTTACACTCTGGGAAAACTACAACAACTTCCAAGCCTTTGTCTGAAGCCAAAGAGGTTTCTCTTGTCCATACCTCACACAAGCTAAGAGGTCTCCTGTGCTTGTGGAATCTTCTGAAGAAGCTGCTGAAGTAGCTGATGCTGTTTTCAAGAATATTTCAGTCTTGCGTACCCTTAAGAATGTCTAAAAGGAGTTTACAGGATTTAGGTGCATGATTAAAAGGTGGAACAAAGAGCTAGCAGATGCCCAAGATATCCTGGTTGTCCTCCCGCCCTTTTGTTGTACTACTACTTGTGTAGAGATATCCATACAAAAGGTGAAGATCAAGGCCGTCTTGGAATTTGAATCTCCAGTTAATGTTGTTTCTTCAAAGCTTGTAAAGAAGTTTAAACTTGCTCCTGACTTTAATTACCATCAGTTGTATGGTGCTGCTGGGTTGTCCATGACTCACACTATAGGGGCCTATTCCGCTCTCCTTATGTAGTTTGGCAGGCTACTCTTGGCCACACCTTCTGTAGTCTTGGAGAATGAGAGTTATGATCTCCTAGTTGGTACCCAGTTACTTGGGGAGTACAATGGGATTATCAACCTGAAAGATGGTTACCTCTCCATCTTGGGGTACAAAGTCCCTTTGATCTTTGAGGAGCCTTCCAAAGTTCCCGGGAAATGCCTCAATACATGTGCCTTAGAATATCCCACTGGTGTCTTCACTCTGAAGTACTGTACCAACTTTTCCAACATGAAGTGTCCTCCTATGGCCTGCGTCTGAAGGGATTCCACTCCTGGTCACTTCTGCTGTGATCATCCCCCCTGGCTCTCAAGCCATCCTGGACTCTCAGATATTGTATGAGTTACCTGAGTGCAAGTTCTTAGAGCTTTACTCCCCTCCCTTTCTAGGGTTTAATGGACCCTACCTCAGCCCCGGGATCTTGGATGCCTCTCACAAAGATCATGTCCAGTTGTTGGTAGCCAACTTAAAAGCTCTCCTCATAACTGTGTCCATAGTTCAGTTTGTTGGCTATGGCAAGCTGCTAAATGCTCCTGATGTGCTATTGCTACATCCCTTTGGTACCTTCCAGTACTTTAACTTACCTGAAGATGAGCCACAGGTCCTATCTCTGTTTACCACTCAAGACTTCCTGCAAATGTCCCCCGTCCAACAGAAGGAAGTAATTGACCTTCTAAATCAGTTTTCAGATATATTTACTAAGGATAGCACTGACTAAGATCTAGCTAAAGGAGTTATTCATCAGACTGTTACTGGTGATGCTCCCTCTTTTGTGCTAAACCCTACCACCGCAGTAGATTAGAAAATGCTCAGGTGTCTAAAGAGCTTAAGCAACTTTTATATTCTGGACTGCTTGCTCCTTCCCATAGCACATGGGCCTCCCATTTGCTCATCTTAAATAAGAAAGATGGAGGTCACCACATTGTGATGGACTATTGACGGTTAAACTCTTTAAGCAAGAAGGGTTCTTATCCCTTGGTGCATATTGGTGATACACTATGTCATCTTGGAGGTTCTAAATTCTTCTCAGTTATGGATTTGGCATCTGGCTACTGGAAAGTTGGCCTCTCTCCTGAAGATAGGCAAAAAGCTGTGCTTATCACTTCTGAAGGGCTGTTTGAGCCTACCTGTATGCTGCAAGGACTATGCAATGCCCCTGCTACTTTTCAATGGGCCATGGACGCCATTCTTTGTGATCTGAAGCTTTCATGTGCCCTAGTGTACTTGGATAATATAATAGTCTTCAGCACAACCTTTACTGATCATTTGGCCCACCTAAAGGAAGTGTTCCTTAAGATTTGAGAGGATGGCCTCAATTTGAAACCATCTAAGTGTGCTTTCTTCAAGGAAAGTCTTGAATTCTTGGGTCATGAAGTAACCCAAACGGGGATCCAACCTATGACTAAGAAAGTTAAGGCTATCAAAAAAATTCTTCCACCTACTAAACTGCACAAAGTCATGTCTTTCTGGGCATGATGGGATACTAGAGACAGTTTATTCCTGACTTTGCCAACACTAGCAAACCTCTGGTTCACCTGTTACACAATGTCCCCTTCAAATGGACCGCTGGTCAGTAACAGGCCTTTGAGACTCTTAAGCAAAAACTCAAAGAGGCTCCCATCCTGGTGTATCCTGACTACAATAAGGAGTTCATCCTTTACAAAGATGCTAGTGACCTAGCTATTGGAGCCATCCTGGTCCAACTAGATGATGAGGGAGTGGATCACCCTGTAGTGTATACTTCCTGTGTCCTCAACAAACATGAGAAGAACTATAGTGTCACAGAGAAAGAATGCCTTGCTGTTCTGCGTGCTTTTAAAAAATTATGTCATTCTGTTTATGGCACTCATTTCACTGTAGTCACTGATCACAATTTGCTCAAAGGTTTGCAACAGCTCAAAGAGCCAGAAAAAAAATCATCTAGATGGGCCCATTGCCTACAGGGCTATAATTTCACTGTGCTAAATTGTCCCAGAATCCAGCACTAAAGCTCTGATGGACTGTTAACAATTCCCATCCTCACTCTACACCCTGCAGAAGCTGATTGATTATATGAACTAATTGGGACCCTTCTTCCTGGGAAAATAATACTGAAGAGATTCAATCTGCCCTGTCTAAACTATCTTAGAACACTCTCATTTGCAATAATCAGCTCTTCAAGAAGGTGTGTGATCAATGCCTGTCATATGTACGCCCTAGCCTTGCCTTTTGTTGGTACTCCAGGCTCATAAAGAGAATGGACATGGAGGCATAGCCAAGACCTATTATTGGCTTCAGAAGAACTATTACTGGGAGAATCTCTGTCTGGTGATTCCATATTTCATTGCTAGTTGTCATGACTGTCAGCTACAACGTCCTCAAGTTTCTTCTCATGAATTCAAGCTAGTCCCTCCATAGCACGCATTTTACAAGGTCAGTATTGACGCTGTAGGGCCTCTCCCCCGCTCACATTCAGGGTATTGCTTCATTTTAATTGCTGTTAATCATTTCAGCAAATGGGTAGAAGCTTGCCCTACTAAGGATATCACTGCTAAGACAACTGTGCCTTCCTGATTCAAGATGTATTCTATTGACATGGCTGCCCTCAAGTGTTGTTGTCAGACAACGGAACTAACTTCAATGCAAAGTTAGTGACTTCTGTTGTCAAAGTTCTAGGGTCTCATCAATCCTTTTCAGCTCCCTACAACCCTTCCACTAACAGGGCTGTAGAGCGTGCTAATTTGACCTTGGTTTCTATCATGAGAAGACTCACATACTCTGATGCTGCAAACTGGGATCTATACTTACCTGCTGCTCTCTTTGCTTATTTTCTTAGCAAACATTGTGTCACTGGGTATTCCCCCTTTGCTATGATGTATGGGCATGAGGCCACCAATCTGTCACTTTTGGGGGGCCTACTCTCTTCTGAAAAAGCCATGGATTCTGATTTCCATATCAAAGATCTAGTCAACTGAATCATTGATATTCAGGCCACTGCCTACACGTCCTCGTATAAGACCAACATGCTTGAGCTCTCTCCTGAAAATTCTGGACGCTCTCCCTTGCCTGAGTTCAATATTGGGAACCATGTTCTCTAATATCATCATAGAGTAGTAGAACGCGCCCACAAGCTAGATATGTTGTGGGTTGGGCCTTTAGAAGTAACCTTCAAGAAAGGGTCATAATACACTGTGAAACTCCTCTCCATTGGTTGTCTGTTTGTCCAAGTACATGCCAAGTTTCTTTGCAAGTACTACCCCCTAAGGTCAATCTAAAAGGGGCAATGTTGTGAATGCCAATATTCACAATGTTTCAATTTTGCCTTTTTGGGCTATTTTAGGACAAATCCCTCACTTTTTCCTTTGCTCCTCAAAATGGGTCTGTTTCTAAATTGGGAAATTCAATTGTTTTGTTTCCTGATTCTGTGCAACTCACTCTCCCCACTCATGCTTGTGGCAAGTGATCCTACCAACCATTTACTGTTTTGTGATAAAGCTACACAGTATATATTCCATTTCACTTCTACCAATAAAATTTAAGTTCTATTCACATTTCTGTCTTTGTGTTTCTAAGTACTTTGGCGCCTCTCTCTAGCCACAACTAGTAAAGATTTATTGTTCAGGGCCAAAAGGTAATCATATCCCATTCCCTGCCAACTAACTGAGACTTAGTACAAATCCAATCCTAAGGTTAGGATTCCCTGTTGTGTGTCTGTGCCGCGCCTCAGAATACAACAATTACAAAGATGACATTGAATCCCTTTGAATTAGTCAGCTCCACAATGTAGTCTGTAAAAACTGACTTCCAAGGGCCTTCTGAAATCTGGAGGGGCTGTATTAATCCTTCTGGCTTTCCTTTCTTGGGATTGGTGCATCCACATGTCTTGTACTGCTGAGGTATCCTTTAATCTCTGTCTTCATCTTAGGCCACATGTAGGCTCTCTGAATTCATTTGAGAGTCTTTGTACGCCCAGGTTGTCCTGACATGTGAGAGTTGTGGTATTCCTTTAGTATCTCTAATTGCAGTGAGCCCTCTGGTATGTAGATGCATCTGTGTAGTTGTAGAGTGTTTCTATATAAGGAGGGCAATCTCCAGAATTAACTCATTCCGCAAGTTGACTTACTGAATGTTGACAAATTGTTGACATTCAGTAAGTCAACATTATTTTAGTATTCATCTGCCAGAATTGGGCATTTCCAAAACTAAGCTAATTTTTCATAGTGAATTATTAAGTCAGAATTGCAAAATTAAAAAGGAACAGGCATAATGTTGACACCATTTAAACAAATACTTAATTTTAAGCCAAAAACTAATATAATTTACTATGAAAATGTAAGTTTCTTTGTACTTTTACATTAAGGCTGACTACAGTAAGTAATATCTGGATGTTGACCCCAAATAAGAATCCATAAGTTTCTTAATAAAATACACAATATTCTAAAAATAACTATTTTATATTTTATACTACTGTTTTTATTAAATATATATTAATATAAGCATTGAACAAAGACATATGCCAACTTTTATAGTGTTCTTTGTATTATTAAGATATTTACTATTATTTTAAAATCACTGGATAAAATATAGTTTATTTCTGGAAGTCCACTTAAGCCAAAACGCATATGTTAAAACTAGAAATTATATATGTATTTATAATGTTAACTTTGTGTCAAATTGACATGTTGCCTAAATTACAACAAAGGGGTTTGGCTAAGCAAACAAAGTGACATAATTTAAGCAAGATTCAATAGGAGAGTTACTATAAAAGAACACTGAATGCCTGAATGTCAACACCTTCACTGGTTTATTAGTAAAACACTGCCGCTTAACAAAAAGCCCACATATAATAGTATGCTAATTCAGGCCAAAGTACCCAGGGCTGTACTTTAGACTTCCCTCTACAATCCCTATTATTTATTTTTCATAAGTTACATATAAAAATCTTTAAATTTTTTAAATTTAAAAATAATCAATTCTGGCCTTAAAAAACCAACTCTGGAAAATATTAACCAAGCTTTATAAGTGATTTACATAGTGGTTTTCTACTTTAATGCTGACTGTCAGTATGTCAACATCAAAATTAAAGTGTTTTTATGCTTGAAAACTAAATTAAATATTTTTGACTATTGTGACTACCAGAATGTCAACTTTTTATTTAAACATAGTTTTTTTTCTATTCTTTCCTAATAAACTAGCTCTAAAATTACTTTCTATAATTCTATAAACTATTTACTTAATAATAATAAAAGTTATTGTTATTTAATTTTATTCATGTTTCAACTGATTATTCTTACTTTATGAACTATACTCTAATTATTGTAGGACAAATCTTCCAGAAGCCAAAAAAGAACCCCAAGTCAACTAAGAAAGTACCCAAAGCCTCTGAAAAGGCCCAAAGTCCCTACCCAACAAAAAACCAGCCAAAGAGCCCTCAAAGAAAGAGAAGACAAAGGAAAAGACCCTAGACCCTGAAAGCAAAGAGCCCTCCCCTGCCCCCTCCTCTTTTCCAAGCTAGTATCAATCAGAAGGAGATGAGGTTCCACTAAACAAGCAAGGAAGAAAGAAGATACCCAAGAGTCCATAACCCCAGCCAAGCCCAGATGAATCAATCTCAAAGGAATCAAGTCCCAAAGAATCAAGCTTATCCCAGTCCAGAAAGCGCAAGAATCCAACTCCAGATAATTCCCCTCCACTGCCCAAAGAATCTGCACCTCCATCCTCCTCATCAAGTATCAATAAAGAAGATCCTGATGATTACCTGTCTGGCTATCATCAAGCACCAATTGGCCCATGGGATCCCCTAAAGGTTCATAATATATGTAACATCAAAGGAGAGTTTAAGCTCCCAAAGAAGTTGCCTCGGTTTTTCCCTCTAATGTCTGTCAAAGAAGGTGCAAGTTTAGTCTGTGATGGCTATGTTTTTAATTGCAACAATCAAAAGAGAGCAGGAAGAAGCAATAATTATGTGTGTGAAGATAGAAGCTGCGCTGCCAGGATCAACACAGAAGGATGGGATAAAGTGACTAGTGAAAAAGGAGAGCACACATGCAATGCTCCAATCAATCTTATTGAAAAGCTTCTAAAGTGGTACCTCTACCAAATGATCCCAGTCTCCAAAGACCTCAAGGCTTCTGATCTGGCAGTTAAGACTACCACACATCTAAGTAATGAGAATCTGAAGCTCATCCCTGACCGCAACCAGTTAGTAAGGTACATATGTGACAAACGCTGTGATCTATTCCCCCATAAGAAATCTGCCATGGTCTAAGGAGAGTTAGTATTTACAGAGGAGTTAAAGATGTTCAATGGTGATGAGGTGTTCCTTTTACATGATGATGGGCCTACAGCAGAGGCAAGAATTATATTCTATGCTACACAACAGAACCTGTAGCAGTTAAGGGATTCAGAAACCTGGTTATGTGACAGTACCTTTGCAGTATGCCCCCGCTTTTTTTACCAACGATGGGTTTTACATTCCCTTATTGAAGGCAAGGTTCTCTATTTGCCTACTTTCTGCTTCCTAGGGCAACAGAAGAGATCTACACAAAGGCCTTTAAAATTCTTCAGGAGGGCATCAAAGCCCTACCCAATAATAAAAAGATTCCCCCTGGCCATAACACTAGAGCTAATTCAAATGATGATGAAAAGTATGAAGCCATCCTTGCTGCAGAAAAAGAAGCTCAAGATAAAGAACTTGGGCCCTCAACTATAATCATGGACTATAAAACTTCCCAGTATAACGCTTTTGTAAACACCTTTGATGGAGAGGTCCAGGGTTTTTTTCCATTATTGACAGGCTTTCAACAGGCAACTAAAGGATCTACCTGAGCTTAGCAAGCTCCACCGTCTAGATACATCAGGAAAGGGAAAGTTCTTAATTCAGCAGTTTGTAGCACTAGCCTTTGTAAAGCCAGAGCATGTTGGACAAGCCTTTGAGCTCCTATACCAGGATCTATATGCCAAGAAACATGATGGTGCCTTCTACTCTTTCATTGAATATTATGAACCACAGTGGATTGGACGTAAGGTCACTAAGCGCTGGAGCAAGCCCAGAGCCAAAGACAGCTGGAACTGCTATCAGGCAGTTCTTAAGGATGAGATAAAAACGACTTCATCTTTGACAGGCTGGCATAAGCATATCAAGTCTTTCTTTGGAATCAAGCCCAGATACAACACCTTCTACAAGCACCTCAAAGTCCAACAGGGGAAGACTGCTGCATTCATCAGAGATATTAAGAACCGCCCATCCAAGAAGAAAAGAACCACCAAAGAGAAACAAGATCAAGAGAAGATCAAGGACATTGTCAGGCCAAATATAAGCTTTCAGATATTAGGGAATACATCAAGAAGATTTCTACAGTTCTTAATGGCAACCAGGTGATCACAGTCTAGCTTTCAATTAAATTTATTGAATATTGCCTAATTTTTATATAGTTCTTATATGTTAAGCATAATATTTTTACATAAACAGTTATTCTAAATAACTCATTAATAATTTATGGTACTGTTTTTATAATCATTGGTTTTTTATTGATAGTTTTATGCCTTAGACTGTATTACATGATCTATATTGGTATTTTACTAATAGGTTATATGTTTTTTGTAGTTTTTAATATAGAAAAACTTTATATCACTGTTTCTGATTGTTATATTTTTCTATAATATGTTAAGTTTTAATTAGTATCTTTTTGTGTATCGTATTTTTTTGTTTTTATAAGTGGGAAAAGATTTATTATAGTAAAGATAGCTAATTTCATAGTGAATTATTTTTGAAGTGTATTTTTATGAGCTTTTTTAATTGTCATGTATAATTTTTTATGGACTTTTTAAAATCTATGCTGTCACATTACCCTAATAAGTATCTTGGAGCTTAATTTTTATTAAGTAAAATGTTCAGGAAACAGGTTTCTGCTTATTAAAAAAGTGTCAACATTTAGCAGTCTGCATGATTTGAAACTTACTTCTGACTTTTCAATGCTGTCAATATTAAAGTATTTTTTAATTCTGATTGTAAACATATAGTAAGTTGACTAGAAGAATGAGTTAATTCTGGCAGTTGCTTCTCCCAGCCACCAGGCGGGGTGAGCGGGTGGCAGGGATTTGCCTGCACCTAGATTTGCTTCCAAAAGCAAATATCCAGGTTCAGAAATTATTCCTGCCCTGCCAGCAGCTGTGGGGCCGGTCCTGGGCCCCAAAATCTATGTACAATCCTTGATGGGTTTGGCTGGGCCTGGGCAGGCTAAATTTAACTGCTCAGGACTCCCAGTTCACTCCCATCCTCCATTTAGTAATTTGGGATTCCCAAATAGGAACCCTTTTTAATCAAGTTCCTCATCCTCAGGAATACTTGTCAGGCCAGCCCAAATCAAGTAATCAAATTAGAAATGACTTCATGACACCTTTAACTAACCTTGCCACATCCAATAGCCAGCCAAGCAAAGATAGGCCACTAGTGTGATGGAAATTGCGGGATAGTATGAAGTTGTTTCTAAGTTATGGGAAATTACCACCCAAATCCACATAGAGTTAATGATTAACCACCAACGTGGCTTCAGATATCTTTTTGTAAAATTTCCAATTGTAATACTAGGATTAAGTAGAGCAATTTATCCTAACCAAAGTAGCCTAAGATAAATTTCCTGGGAAAGAATCAAAGTGTCTTTAGAATAAAATTCAGGACATTGGGAGGCAACACAATTTTCAGTTTCCAGAATGGGGGGAGCTCCAAGATTGGCTTGCATGAAATTAAAAGTGGGCGGCACCAACAACAAAGTTCCAACTGCAGGGCCCCATCTTCCAGAAATGATTTGGTTGAGAATCAGATTGTATGGAATATAGCATAACAACTCAACCACAGGATGCATTTTTAAAAGTAAATTATAACAAGAGATAGATGATTTTTATTGAGTAAAACTTTGGGAGGTCTCAACTCTTAGAGTTGAAACAGTGAAAATTATTCAATATATATCAATAATTGACTAAGCAATACCGCCTGGATCCTGGCCTCCTATTACTTCCACATTGTCAAGTAAGTATCTGGTCCAGGTTGCAAAGAACCCTTGTGTGACCAATTTCTGACAACCATGCTGATTGACAAGCTTGTATTGAGTGACTCTCAAATTACAACAATTTATCAACGTCAATTTGCAAGGAGGAATTGGTTTCAGTTGGCAGACTGGAGCAGCCGTAATCCATTTCTGATTGACTGTTTGATTTAAATCCATTAATTTGGTCAATTTTGGTAAAGGTTTTCTGGATTTTTGAGCCTTCCTACTTGGGCAGATAATTCCTGGCATGATGGAACCTACTGTTACAACTAGCAGGCCAAACAGCTGTTCCTTAAGACCTTCAAAATAATAATAAGTCAGCCAACAAGATAACATAATTTAATATACCAAACCATGCCACCTAGATAGCGCATGAAGAATGCCCAGATGCACCTACAGGTGATTGACTATACAAGTCAAAAGCACCTGTGAGTTTCTGTATTGTCATTTTTATCAAATAAAGTTTTTTATGAACCTTTAGTTCATCAACCTATTTAATTACATATTTTCAATACTCTCCCATCTTCAATTACCCAGATATCAGAGCTCTACTTCAGGAGTTAAAGATCAAGCCCCATCTAGAGACCTAAAGGTTCCTGATTATTACTGCCCCTCTGATGCTCTGTTTGGTCCTTTACATTTCATATAGTATCCCCTAACCCGGGCACAACCCCTGGACTTTGAAAGTCTTGCAGTGGTATACCCGCCCAGACGCTTCCAAAGATTCCTACCAAGTTGTCTGTGACAGCAAGGAAATTACAATATAACTTTTGATATTCAAAAGAAAATACAACAATCCTTCTACCTACCTGATCTCAATTAAACCACCCTTGACACCCAAACCAGCTATCTCAACCCCTTCTACTTCTGATGCCACTGGCCAGAGTAGTCAATTTCTGGGAGTGTTATACCTGGCACTCACTGGATTGATTGATTCTGCCTTTCCAGCAGCTGTGCCATGGGCCGTGGCTGGGAAGTCCCTCTCCTACCTGATAAAGTTAAGTCCCATCATCTGGTGTCAGTTATTCACTCATTATAAAGCCTTTCTCTAATTGAATGGATAAGATCTCCCAAGTTAAACTTAACCAGAGTAGATCCTAATGGAATTCCTATCATTGGCATATGTAAAAGGTGACAAATTAATCAAAATCTTCCTAGAAAGGGAGTAAAGTGGTTTAACAAGTGGTAAACGCTGGTGTATCCCAACACCAACCAGGGGGCCTTAAGATGTATAATTGGAGGGAATCAAGCGGTTTCAACATAGGAGGAATGATGGTGGTGTGGACCAAATTGATACCAAATGGATTCTTCAGTTTTATCAGTGGGTGTTGGTTTGGGACTTTCTAAGTTCACATGTTCCTGGCCATAATTGATTAACACACAGAAATTCCATACCAGGAGAATGAGCTTCATGTTGTTGTTGAGGGGACTTAATTTATCTACTAATCAATTTTAGAAGTTGAAAATATAGATTTATTGAACTTTAGAGAGGAATAAAAATTTTGGAGCAATTTTCTCAGAAGGGTAAGCTCAGCTTAAATACTGAGTGAAAGTGGGGATAGACAGGTTGGTTACCAGAGGCTGCTGCAAGAGTTGGTGGTGAAGAAGGCTGCAGCCTGCAATGCAAGAAGAGGCAAGATTGATTCTGGCATTTGGGTTGAATTTTGGGACCTTGTTTTGGGCTGGGGTGATTGCTAGGCTTGAATGTGTGATATTTCTTTGGCTTGGGATATTTTCTGGGTTTAATTGGTTCTTTGGTACCCCTGGTGGTTTTTTGGATTCTGTAGTACATTTATTATTACTCAGATTGGTTGATTATGATATTTGACATCTTTGGAGCTCATTTAAAGTTAATTTAATGTGCTTTTTGTTGTCAGTGGCATCAATTTGAACCTTTAAACCTTTGTTTAAACAGCAACTGTGATAAACTCAACTCCCTGACAATTGACTCCCTGGTGCTTGACACTATAGTAAAGTGAGAATTCAGCTTTTTCCCTGATCAACAACTGGAAATCAACACTTTTTTAATTAACAGATCTTGATGTTCTGAAAACTTTTAATATAAAAAATTAAGCCTTATAGCTATGGTATACTAAAGTGATCCCAGAAAGCTCAAAAATGCAATAAAAACAGTACCTTAATTAATAAAAATAAAAAAGAATTGAGCAACTATTTCTCATTTTACTATGTAATTTACACTCTTCATTATAAAATATTTTTGATTATCATATAAATTAAAATTCCAATGAAACAAAAATAAACACAAACACAACAATAAAAGTTATTCAAAATATGAATAAATATTAATAATTTTTGATATAGTTCATATAAGTACAAGTGTGAATATGTTTTGTTTTATTAGGAAATTAATAAAAATTAAGATATTTCATTCACTTTCAGCTATAACTATTCATTTCAAACTTACCATATATACATAAAAATCATTACTATCTAATTAAATCAAAAGAAATAAAAATTAAAACTAAAAAACTAATTGATCAAAACTAAAAAGTAAAAATTAAAGTTAAAAAAGTTAAAAGTTAAAACCATAGAAGCAAGCAAGCAAGCAATTTTACTCTTTGCCCTTCTTCCTCTTTTTCATTTTAGCCCCTTCCAGGAGGGCAGTGACAATAAGCTCAAGCTGCTGCTTAAGCTCAGAGGCCTTGTATTTTTGCTTAGCCACACCCTGGATGGCCTTGGTGAATAGGGTGGAACAGGTTGTTGGCTTGGTGGGGGGACGTGGTTTGCCAAGTCACACAGCTTGGAGATGGTTTTTCCTGCTTGTGCTGCAGAAGAGAGAAGAACTTGTTAAAATTTGGGTGAAGCCCAAAGTTGGCCTTGAGATGCTTGTGATAAGCCTCTAGCGCCAAAGTGGTCTTGAGCTCACCATTCATTGCTGCCCGGTACACATTCCAACTGGCCTTGGCTCTGGCCTTACCTTGCCTCTGTGTGACAACCTTCCCAATCCACTGGGGCTCAAAGTACTTGAGGAAAGGCTTGAGCTCTGGATGCTTTGCTATGTAAGGATCCTTTGAGAGAACCTCAAACCCCTGCGCAGTATTCTCTGGCTTTAAAAAAGCCAAGGCACTGAATTGTGCCAGCACAAATTTGCAGGTGTCTGAAGTGTCCCTCTGGCTCAACCTACTTAGCTCAGCATAGGCCTGCACATTCCAAGAAACTGCTTAGTGGTAGTGCAAGTGGAACCCCTGCACCTCCCTGCTGAACAGCTGCTTGAATGCATTGAACTGAGCAGGCTCAAAGTCCATAATGCACATGGCAGGCCCAAGAGCTCTCAGCCTTACCTTTTCCTCCAAGTCCAGGGTGGCCTGGTCTTTTTCAGAGGCAGGAGGGTTGGCGCAGGTGTAGGGGGGTCTTCTTGGCATTGGTGTTGTCAGGGGGAAGGAGGGAAAGTGCTCTGCAGAGGATTGAGAACATGCGGGTGTAAATGGCCTCAGTGGCCCCAGGGAGAAGGAAGAAAGCAAGTGGAATCACCGGGATGTCAATCTGGGCATGAATCATCCAGAGCTGTTTGAACATCCGGGGGCAAGTGGAAAAGGTATCATCAACTAGCCAGGTTAAAGCCCTTTTCAACTCTAGCAGGCTGTGCTGAGTTGCATAGCATATTATACAGTCTTTATTCCAGGCCTATTGTCATGAAGAAGTAAGTGCTCTCAACTTGGAAGCTGCTTGAGCTTGTGGGTGAGTGTAAGCTTTGATAAGACGTCTGAGGCCTTTGGGGGAGGTGGATTGATGGTGATCTGCTTATTGCTTATGAATTTGAACAAGTGCTCCTGGGTTGGTACCAACTTAAAATTGTTGGGTTTTAAATGCTTCAGGGCCTTTATGGCCAGATCAGATGCCCAGAGGTAAGAGGAGGTGGGATTACTTGATCAAGGTACCACTTCAGCATCCAAGTTATTAGATGATTGGGGGCTCACAAGCGTGCTCCCCCTTCTCCGCTGTTACTTGCTCCCAGCCCTCTGTGTTTACCCGGGCCCACAAGTCTTATCCTCACAGACAAAGTTCTTGTTCTTGGTTTGGCGCTTTTGATTGTTACAATTAAAAATATAATTGTCAGCAACATAGACAGGGCCGCCCTTTACTGACATAATTGGGAAGTACCAGGGGAAGTGCTTGGAAACTTTGAAATCTCTGTCCACATTGCAGATGTTTTAGATGGCCAGTTGATCCCAAGCCAAGTGACCAGAAGCTTTGAAATTCTTGGAGTACTCCTCAGGCTCATCTTGGGGGTCAGATGAGGAAGGGGGAAGAGCCATCAGGAGGGGGAGGGGAAGGGTTCTTTGAGGCCTGCTTGTATGTCTCCTTTTTCTTACCAGAAGAAGGGGTGGGCTCCTTGGCTTTTACGGTAGAAAATCAAATGGAAGGGATAGTGCGTCCACGTAAAACCAGAAACCAGCAAAGAACTGCAGCCAAACCCTTGAAAGAAATAGATGACTTAAATGCCATCATAGAAAAAAATGGGTCAAATCTGGGGTTGCCCAAATAGCCCTGGAAAATCTGGACCTGGTTCATTTTTCCCCAAATAATTATGACAAGAAAATTATGTGTTATACTTTATTTGGGGATGGCAGTGCTTGACCCGCTGGTTGCCAGAATTTTGCAAATTATGACGGCATTGACTTGAATTCCAATGCAGGACCTTCAACTGCAGAAAATATTCTTGCCAGCCAATCAGATGCCACAGAACCACCTCCTCTCTCATCCTGAACTCCCTTAAGACTTCCCCATTCCCCTCTAGAAACCTATTTCTAGATAGCTTAATTTATCTCAAAATAAAAGAAAGTTTATCCTAAAATAATGGCTCATTTGGGGCTGTTTGCCCCTATCCTCAAAAAATTAGCCTCTGTGGCTGTCAAGGTTGCCATTGATTACATGGCTGCAACCTGGCCTGTGCTTTACCTGTTGACACCCACCAATTCTCTCTTGAATTTTCCCCTACAAATCATTTGCCTATTGACAATTTCTCTCTCAATCTTCTGTTACACCACCATTGAATCCAAGATGCTGAAGCCGTTCTCCTGATTTGGTCTCCTGCTTATCAAGCAACTTACAATCTGTTTATTATATCCTCATTGTATATCCTTTAATCATGCCACATACCACTTTGCTCTAAATTTGGCAGCCTTTGGCTTCTTGGTACAGCGCTCCTTAGTGGGCTCAGAGTTGGCCTCTGACTCATAAAATTAGTGATCAGTGAGAGAGTCATCACTTTTATTTGAGGACTTGGGGGAAGTTGAAGATGAGGGTGGAGGAGTAGGAGGAGATGGGGTGGGGGTAGATGGAGTTGGAGACTTTGCCTTTGAAGGCTTCTTGGCACGCTTGGGGGTGATGGCTGGTTCCTTGGAGCCCCTGGAGGCTTGGCGCTTGGTAGGCTTGTTGGATTTAGATGATCTTGGCTAAAGGAAAATTTAGTTTTGTAAATAAAACAGTATGAAAGATATAAAACACAAAGAGGTAAAGCAAAACAAAAGATAAGTAAAAAGTATGCAAATAAAGTTTTATTTATCAAGAAAAAAACATAACAAAGTAAATAGAAGCAAAATAGAAACTCAAAGTATATATATAAAGATTAAAACATAGAAAATAAATGGATTTATGATTAAGCATCAAATATCTTAGATTCAGCATAACATCTTAGTGCTAAATCAATGTAAAAGTATAATTAAAAATAAAAAATAAATAAAAATTATATGGAGAGTAGCAGGAAAAGTAGTAGATTATAATTATAAAAAAATATTATGTGGAATTTTTTTATTGGGAGTTGAAAATTCAAATTATAGTAAAGTGTTGAGTTTGGCACTGTCAAACAGCTGGGAAAAGCTGAATTCTCACTGTCAAGTATGCTGGAGTCAAGCAGAAAAATCAAATTTACTATGTTTTTACATGTAAAACTTGCTTAAATTTAAAACGGGTTTGAAAGTTAACCCAAAAGCAAGGCAGTTTCATATCCTCAAAAGTAAAAAACACAGCATAAGTTAAAAAAGTAAATGAGTAGGAAGGTGTTTATTAGTGATAAATTTATGCTGTGAGGAGCTGGGAGTGACTTATTTACCATAGTGTTGGTTAAAACGTTAAGAAGCTCTATGTACTAATCCCCAAGTTAAAGTTTTGAGTGGATGAGTGTCAAGTGGCGCTCATAGTGCGTCACTTTAATTTAGCCTTAATTCCGAGCCTTTGATTAGTTAAATCCAAACCCTATCAGGTGGCAAGTGGATAAATTCAAACAAAGAAGGAGTTGGGTTTCTGTTTTTTATAAATTACATATGAAATCTCTTTTTTAAATTGGGCTTAATTTATGTGGCACCACTTAATCCACAAACCTGGGAATGACATAATGTAAAACAAGTGGGTATTTGATTAATGTCTATACCACTAAATCCAGTATAGTGGTGCTTGGGAGCCTAATTGACAACTACGGAGGCCAATAATAAAAATATAATAGTAAATACCAAATTTTATATAGGTACATATGTGTTTTATTAATAAAATATGAATTTGGCTTAAAAAGTGTCAAACTAACCACTTTTTGTTTTAGAGTGTTGAACACAAGCTTTTTCATTTCTATTAGTAAATTTACTTATAAATTGCCCCTGAAATCAGTATTTTAGCTAACCAAATTATTAAAAAGAGTTGAATTTAAGTAAATTTAAACTTGGTTTTGGTTTTGAACCCCTGTATTACTAGCAAAAATTAGCTTAAAATCAATTACTGTAAATTCAGAACCTGAACGTAAATGCGGGATTGTCAAATCCTTGGTCCAAATTTTGAATCACTTTTGCAGGATGGCCTTTTTAATTAAATTGAATTCTTTTTATTTTTATTTGGATTTTTAAAAATGCGGGAACTTGTAGACACTTTGCAAATTTCAAGTCAAACTGCACATTTCCAATGGACAAAATGAATTAACTGGAATCAGATTTGAAGCGTTCAAATCCATCAACCATTTTCATTAAGTTTACTATGTCTTTTTGAAATTGCAGGACTGTCAAATCCAAGAACCAAATTTCAAATCACTTTTGAATGCCACTAGTAAACTCAGATATTAATTGTGGGAACTGGAATCCAAATTTAATGTACAGTAAGCACACTAGAAAACACCAACCCAAATCAATAAGCTCCACCACAAATAAAAATCAAATGAAAAATTCAATCTCAATAACCATGTTTAGACATAAAAAGTGATTAATCTGAAAATTATCCAAACCTGGTAAGTATACAATACTATACACTTCAAACCATGAATATAGAAATTCTGTTACTATTCAAGGCTAAATCAGGAGAAAATAACTACTCACTACTAAATCAAAAATCCAAATAAATATATATTTAATATAAAATTATTTTTTATTTTATTTTTATAGATCATCAATTGCATTCCCAACCAGCTCCTGCACCAGCCTGCGGGGCAGCCTGTCCACAAGGGCGTCCCAGAGGGTCCAAGAACAGACCCAGAACCCAACTCAAGGGGAGTCATGCCAACACACAGGACTCTCAAGGTGTCATTGCCAGTCAACCACCTCCTGCATCCCAAGCTAGATCAACCAGCCTGAATCCAAGACAGAAGCCACTCTCAAGGCCTACCACAAAAGTCTCCTACACCAGGGTCACCGGAAACACTGAGGTTACTTACACCTCCACCGTATACCCAGTTGCCACCCGGCCCTGCACTCTTGATCCAAGAGTTGCCACTTCCTGCCCCTACGTCTTTGACACCATCTATGAGCTGTTGGCCACAATTGAGGAGCCATCTGCACC
Organism: Entomophthora muscae; assembly: GCA_014839935.2. NCBI lineage: Eukaryota > Fungi > Entomophthoromycota > Entomophthoromycetes > Entomophthorales > Entomophthoraceae > Entomophthora > Entomophthora muscae. The sequence goes on from QTSX02007104.1 coordinate 200,837, forward strand.
TGTGTTGTATGCCATCATTTACAGTGCCAGCGCAACCAAGCATGATCCCACCTTCTACACAAAGGTCCCCATCCCCTGTGTTGGGCCTGCCTGCCAGGATGCCGCGGTAGCTGTCAAGGGCTGGCGTCAGTTGACGGATAGTAAGCGTGAAGCTCTCCTCAACTACTTGAACAGGGGAATGGCAGTTTGGGATATTGTGTCCTGATTTGGGGTCACAGCCAGATATATTGGCAACATCAACAAAAAGTACAGCAACACCAGGGAAATTGCCAAATCCACCCAGGCTAAGCGGCAGCTCAGCCTACTTTAGCCTGTGCACATCAAGCAGTGGGTATCCAAGAATTGCCACCTGGACTCACTTGCTGTCCAATCAATGCTGGCCACAGAGTTTGGGCTTCCTGTTTCCAAAACCCATGTCTACAAAACAATGGTTAATTTGGGCTTCTTGTGGAAGGTCCTCTGGGTTTCTCTGTACAATAGGAACAGCAAAAAAAATCAAAGATAGACGCATTTATGCCAAGACTTATCTGGCCCTAAAAAAGACTGGGAATGTCCAGTTCTTCTATATTAATGAATTGTCTCTTTCCTCCTCACTCAGGTCTAGTCATGGGTGGGTCAATAAGGGGTCCAAGGACAGTATAGCCTATTGTGCAGCTTTCTGTTCTCAAACATATTCAATGGTAGCGCTTCTGGGTCCTTGTGGGTTGGACCAATATCAAATTATCAAGGGTTCTCACAATAGTGGGACTTTTCTCAATTTTCTCTGAGCCGTCAAGGAGTACCTTTGGATAAATTACAGCAGGACAACCAACATTGTTGTACTTGATAATGTTGGGCTCCACAAAGTGGATCTGGTTGTGTCCAAATTTCCACCAATTGACAAAAACAGCCACACCTCTATCCACTGCCTGGCTGACTGTCCAATGAGACTCCTCTTCCTCCCCCCATATTGTTCATCCCTTAACCCAATTGAGGAGGTCTTTGGGTGGATCAAAAATAAGGTGAAGAAAGGCCTCCCTCAGGACACCAAGAATCTCTTCAACATTCTTGAGATCAGCCAATTTGTGATGCCGCCCAATTTGATGGCAGCTTTTTACAAGCACTTGGAATCCTTTCTTCCCAAAGCCCTCAACTCCAGCCAATCAGATAAATTGGTGCTCCAGATTTATTTTTTTTGTTTTTATTTTTATTTATTCTGTTTTTCTTTAGGTCTCAAAAATTATGATTTATATATAATGATGTGATGTTGAATTTTATTATAGACATACAAGAATTAGTAAGGAATATAATTAAAATTATATTCTAGATATAGAGTATGTATTTTTTATTATAATTCATCAAACAGTGTATTGACTGTAGAGTTAACAAATAAAAAAATAAAAACAATAGAAATAGATTAATTTTATTTAAACAAATGTGAATCCTTGTTGGTACTTTGGCTTTTTTAAGCCACAAATTGGACCTTGCAAGTCATCATCTGTTCCTTAATATTTCAGTACCACTATAGCCACACAACACAAAAACCAATGATTTCCATGTATATCTTACTAATTAGTACTTATGATGTGGGTCAAGCATAGAAAATCTATTCATCAAATCATGTTACAAGGGAAAAGTAAGTTGAGTTCTAAAAAATCACTTGTTTATAACATAAGTGGAGCAGGCTGTCTGTTGCAGAAAATTCAGTTCTCAATGTTTAACTATGTAATAAAGGAACCCGTACTTGACAAGCTAGTAAATAAAAACATTTTTAATTATTTTTTATTATTTGAAGTGTTCACAACTATAACTAATGTCTTATAATATATTTAGATATATTACTATTATTATTTAAATATTAAAATTTAAATATTTAAAATAAAAAAATTAAAAATTAAAATTAAAAAGTTAAATTGCAAGGGAATAAAAATTATTAGGGAGATGCAACTTGCAAATGGAATGTGAGTATCCTGGGGAATTATACCCCAAAATCAAATTTTTGACTAGAGCGTCTAATTGGATCCACATACTCTTCTGTATTGTGGTGAACAACCCTGGATGTGATTGCTAGAGGGGTGACGCCCTGCATCCCGGTGGTTGCCAAACACTTAATAAAATACAATCTGGTAAGCAAATAAATTAGCAGATTTTTTTTGGGAGGCATGTAGTACCCATACAACAATGCCATTGCAAAGGATTCATACAGGATGTGCTCAACTGTCCTATACCCCTGTAGTGTCTTCTGGTGTTCTAGTGCTAATTAGCATATATTGAGTTGTATAGGTACATCCTCCAACTTTTTGATGTTAGTTTTTAATATGTAATGTAGTAGGGTTCCTAGGTATACTACAACGTGAATCCTTTGTGAGTTATATTTTTTGGAGAACATGCACAATTTCTTATACACTTGAACTAATCTGTTTATATAGGATGTTTGACTGAATTTGAACATTGTACCAGGAGGCGCCTGACTTGTATCTGCCCCCCATGCCTCCGCAAACAAAATGAATAAAGGTTTAAACGTATTCACAAGGACTGCATCCCTGAGTTTATTTGATAATGCTTTGAATAATTCATTAAAAAATTCAGTTTTAATATATTCAGTTCCTATTTGAAAGTCTGTTTTTTAGGTTTTTCCATATTTATTGATACTTAAAAAGGGAAATTGTTGTATACTTTCATAAATATATTCATCAAAGTTTATTTTGATATCACCGCAAATTTTAGTCATCTCTTTGAAGTTAATATTTGCTCCTATTTTGTATGCTTCCCTAATCCACAGCAAGCACCCCACAGGTGGTAAATATTCCCTGGATTTTGCTTTTATATTTGCAAAATTGTTCATATTTATTTGAATTATTTTATTTATTTCATTTTTATTTATTTGCTTTACAGGGGCTACCAGCAATTGGTAACCCCCGTAAAACCAACTTGCCATGAATGCTGCCACTTCAGCTACCTTGTCCCTATTCCTAGTTATAACTAAAGTAAATATAAGTAAAACATTAAAAAACTTACTGATTTTTCCCCTGCAGCCCCCTCAGCCACAGGCGCTCTTTCAGCAAACTTCATGAGTGTCAGCTGCTCTTCATTTGTTTTTCTGGGCTTGATCTTCTTTATTTTCCGTGCTACTTGTTCTTCCTCTTGATTTTCATTTGATCCATTTTCATTGTTTCTTAAGGCACTTCTGCTTCTTGAGTGTGTTTTGTTTTCATATGTTTCCATTTAATCAGTTTCCTCTTCATTTGTGTTAATTTCCTTTGATCTTTTATTTCCTTCAATCAATTTGATTTTTTGAGTATTCTTTCTGTTAGTTTCACAAATTCCCACAAGTTGTAACTTTCACTTTTGAAATCTAACCACTTGAGTCTTTCCTTTTGAATATTTAAAACTATTTGCTTGTGTTCTTTATTGACTATTGTTCCTGGGCTATTTTTTGTGGTTTTGTTTTGCTGGACCAAGGCCCTTCCCTCATTTCCCAGTTGATTTACCACAATTTTCCTTATGTTATGTTCAAGCTTGACAACCTTTTGGAGAGCTGACTCTAATTTGTTGATAAGGCTGTAGATATTTGACATTTTGTTTGAATTACATCAAAAAACTGATTTTATAGTACTACCCTCAACACATGAATAATTTTCACCATCATTAATAAATTAAAGACCATAAATATAAATATTGCATTAGAATATTGCAATTAGACGTCAACTCTTGATATTTAGACATTGTGTGCATAACTCAATGCATTTTGTTTAATAAAATTCATTGTAAAATTGGCCTTTTTCATTGTACTTTATTGAAACAGACTGTGTTTATATTAGAGAGCCATTAACACTTAGTACAAATATTGATACATAGTGCATTTTACAGCCTGTATATTTACCTATTGGTAATAATTCTGTAAACTTTTCAGCTGGATTTTGTGAGGTAATGATAATGTAATGGGTTAATAAATTACTGTTTATTATCATTAACTTGTAAAATATGACTGAAAAGTTTACAGAATTATTACCAATAAGTACAGTAGTTTTAAAAGCTATGGCAACAAGCAAAATGAACTCAGATTTAAACAAAATTCAACCAGCAGGTTAAAATATACACTCTGTTAACAGGGATTTTTGGCGCTAATAGGCAAAATGGGTCAACACAGCAACAAAGTACTCACGCGCAAAGCAAAACCATTCAAAATGCAATCTGAAATACATGGATTCACAAACAAAATGGTGTGAGTTGGCTTTTGGTGTACATATGTTTACTATGTGAATTGGTGACAAAATACACCCACACATGGTGCGTCAAAACTCAATCCAAAAACAAAACACAATAGGAACTCAAACCTCAAACAAAATCACTCACACAGTTTATGCAATGGATTGTAATCAAGAATGATACCAAGGCATCTAAAATAAGACACAAGATCTGAAACATAAATTTTAAAAATATTGTGTTGGGTGCTTATATTTGGCATAAAATCCAGGAAAAAGGGTGAGAATTATTTTGGGTATTCAAAAATAGGCGTTGTAAACCAGAAACAACTAATTAAGAAATAAAAAATCTATAATTGGGATATTGGGTGGGAAAAATATTAATTAAATATCCATATTCAGATAAAAGCAAAAATTAAAATTAGGGAGTAACTTAATTAAAATTTATTTAGTATTTTATTAAATTTTAAAATGGAAGGTACACAACAACAGAGTACCAATGCACCTGTTGTGCGCTGCAGTTGCGGTTGCCCCCGCGGGTCAAAGAATAGACTCAGTACAACACAAGTGCCTACTCAGGAGGGAGGCGGAAGAGGAGAGTTCCATAGTGACGCTGCACTGACACAGCTGGTTCAAGGAGCACAAGCTGCTAGGGTGCAGAGCATAAACCCTTGGGTCCCCAAGCTGACCCGGAAGCCCACCAAGGTCACCACTACCAAAATGGTTAGAAACAAGGAGGTAGAACTTACTTTGTATGTGTTTGACGCTGTGTACCGGCAAGAGTTGGTCCCGTCAGCCATGCTGGAGAAGGTGAAGCCTGTACTTGATACTAGCTATGAGCCCTACGTCAGTGATGGCAATCAGGAAGAGGGCATGGAGCCTGAGTTATTCAGAACTGATGAGGGACAGTTAGTGCTCAAAAAAGTTGCAGCCTTCTACACCAAGTTACCCATGCTCTGTGCCTTGCCCAATGCTGATGAGTCAATCCCCACCGCTAAAAAGCCCGCTCAGAAGCGCATCCCTGACATCTAACGCATCATCCTGCTTAATCTAATGTGTGAATCAGGCAATTACAAGGCGGCCACAGCCATTGTCAGGGTGGATCTCAAGTACGCCTCAAAGACCTTCAACAAGTTCCTCAACACGGGTCAAGTCCTTGCTGCGGAGAAATCCTTGCGCGTGTCAACCATGCTCACAAAGGAGCACAAATGGGCAATCCGCCAGTGGATAACCCAAGATTGCCATCTTGAACTGGCAAATATACAGGCCATGGTCAAGTCCACTTTTGGGGTTGAGGCCTCAATTTCCTTCTATTATCATTTGGTCAAGGGAATGCAATTTTCCTGGAAAAAACTTGGGATATCCCCATACAATTGGAACAGCCCAGCCAATATTGAGACCCAGAGAAAATACGCAGAGTCGTATACTGCCCTAAAAGCCAAGGGGACAGTCAAATTTTACTACATCAACAAATCAGCATTTGCCTTGTCAATGCGCAATGAGTATGGGTATGTCCCCAGAGGCTCCAATGACAGGATGGCTTGGCGTGCTGCAGTCCGCGCCACAGCCTATTTGATGGTGGCTCTCCTTGGTCCAAAGGGGGTTGAGCTCTACCAAATGATATTGGGATCTCACAATAGCCAGACCTTCCTATCATTCCTCTGATTGTTCCAGGAGCACCTGAGGCGCACAAGCCCGGGCTTCACCAACGTAATTGTGCTGGACAATGTTGGTCTCCACAAGGTGGTGGATATTCTTGAAGAATTTCCATCAATTAACACAAGCATTACAGTGGGCCCCCAGCAATTGGTCACGGCAAATATGCACCTTCTCTTCCTCCCTGCCTATTTGCCCTTCCTAAATCCAATCAAGGAAGTCTTTGGGTGGCTCAAGCGAGTCATCAAGCAAGGAACCCCAACTGGGACAGAGGACCTTTTTGATTTGCTGCAGGCTGGGATCCATACCCTCCCAGCTGAGACTGTGGCCAAATCTATGGCCACGCTGATTTGTTTATCCCCGCGTGCCTTGTAAACCAGCCAATCAATTAAAGGCTTAGCTTATCTGACTTTTTTATATTCTCTAATTTACTATTCAAGATTTATTAAAAATCCTTTTATATTTAGATGTTTCTAAGCCCACAATCACATTCAGAAGATCCATCAATAGATGTAAGTAATTTATTTATTTTATTGTATATTATTTTATTATGTCATCTAAGGGTATCCCAAATGCTTGATACTGGATTACGCAAACGCATTAATATCACATTTGGAAAATAAATATAATAATCAAAAAAAGTTAATGTAAGGTGTCCAAATCAGAAGTAGATTTTATTGAAATATATTATTATGCTTTTATTAAGACCTTATCTGGGATATATTCTGCAGATCTTGTTTGCTAAAATAAGAATTAGAAAAATTTATTATAATAAAAATATTATAAATTGCAATGGAATTATTTGGAAGAGAGAATTTATTAAGATTGCCTATAGTGAGTTTGGCGGTATATGCCCACCCCACAATGGAGGTGGCGCACAACCTCCACTGCCACACTGTGGACAGTGGATACACCCTGGTTAAAATATTCTTGCCTGCTGGTAAAAGGGAGGATGGTGAGGTGGGAGTGAAGCAGCAGCTTCTCAGGCGGGGCCGCAAACCCGTAGATTCCTGCCAGGACCAGGGCGTCCTGGATAACATGGTCAACTGAGTTGTAACCTGGGGGACTTTTTTCCCATTGAGAGCAAGTTGGGTTTTGTCAATCCCCATAAGGACCCCGTCCAGGTCCTCCACGCTGGCGCTCATTCCAAAGTAAAACAGGAACCCCAGGTAAACCACCAAGTGAAGCCTTTGCCCAGCAAAGGCTTCCGTAAACTCACACAGCTTATTGTATACTGCGCTTATTTTTTTCTCATGTTTTGTTTTGCCAAAGGTAAGATCCATAGCTTCTGGGACCCCCGTCTCATTGGCACTCCAGGCCAGCCCAAAGTCCACCAGGAGGGTTTTAGTCTTCTTCACAGCTGTTGCATCCGCAACAGCCAGTTTTTCTACCGTGCGCCTGAAGTTCTCCAGCGAGTAGGACAGGGTGTGCTCCACCGGGAAGCAGAAGCAAGCACCTGCATGGGCCCGGCCCATCTCCGGTATATTCTTGAATGGGAGTGTTGCCAGGACGTCCCAAACAAGCTCAATGGAGTTTACATAGTAAACTCCCTTGAGGTTAACCGGGTCCAGGCGGTCCAGTTGAGCATCCTTGTAGGCAGTAACTGCCCACTTGGATGCCTCCTCTTCATATGTTAGCCCAGCCAATGCCTCCCTGGACATTGGGAATGCACCGTGTATCCTATCTTTGAGCTCCCGCAAGACAGGGGGGCAGGAAAAGCTGCTTTGCCATGTGAGTGGCAAAATTTGAGTAGAATGTGGGGGGAACAAAAGTAACCAGGACCCAGCCGAGTTTTTATCAACTTCTTCTAAAAAAAAGGTAAGTATTTATGAATTTTTATTAAATTTATTTTCTTAGGTACCTTCTTGGGTTTCTTCTTTGCCGGCGGCTTCAGCAGGCTTTGCCATCCTTGGTGCAAGCAGCTGTGCGGGAGTCTCAGTGTCCTCCTTGCGGGCCCTCTTGGCAGGTTTGAGATGTGCGTACATCTCAGGGTCATCCGTCCAGACAGACAGCGCAGAGAGTGCAAAGGACTTGAACTGGAGCCCCTCAACCACTGTTTTTTGTATATTAAATAGGTGCTCTATTGTCTTTTCAGGTGTGTCTGTTATTTTGGTCATGAGTGACTTGGTGGACACCTTTTCAATTTTGTCCCCTTCAAGGACGGCAGACTTCACCTTTTCCTTGACCTTGCGGTCAATTTCTTTGATTTTGGCAATTGCCAAGTCAAGGTCTCTTAGAAGTTTTTCCAATTTTCTCATTGATTTTTTACTAACCTTTTCATATGTTTTTATAGCTTTTGCCCCAATAAATTCTGTATTATTTGATATGATTGCCTCTTTGTTTATTCCTTTTTGTTTTCCCATTTACTACATTATCCCATCTTTTTACCCATTTTGTATGTTTTACATACATCTCAATATATGTTGTTTGCTTTGTGTGGCATTGTTTCCCTGGTTACCATATTATTTTTGGCGCTTGACACAGCCCCTTGTGAAAATATTAACAACGCCTTGGTGATCAGCTAAATTTGAATTAGAAAATTATAGTGTTAACTTTTTTTAGATAAAGTTGTTACTGATCCAAATTCAAAACCTTAATGATAAACTTTAAGTCAATCAGGAGCCAAGTGATAAAGTGATTGTTGTGACATAAAGGGTCATTCAATAATTCTTTGATGCATGTGCGCTAATTAATATGATTGGCTGGATGTTTTGCCATTGTACGCCATTGCTGCTGTGGCAAGTTGTTGATGGACTAGTGCCCAATCAGCCGCTGAGTTAACACTAGTCCATCAATAACTTGCCACAGCGACAATGGCGTACAATGGCAAAACATCCAGCCAATCATATTAATTAGTGCACATGCATCAAAGAATTATTGAATGACCCTTTATGTCACAACAATCACTTTATCACTTGGCTCCTGATTGGCTTAAATTTTATCATTAAGGTTTTGAATTTAGATCAGTAACAACTTTATCTAAAAAAGTTAACACTATAATTTTCTAATTCAAATTTAGCTGATCACCAAATTGTTGTTAATGTTTTCACAAGGGGCTGTGGTTTGGTGCTAAAAATAACTGTGTTCAGGATCTAGATACACACCATAGTAAATATATAATTTTATAGAAATAAGCTGAACATAAAGAATAAAACCAACTATTAACAAAGAGAACATGAACAATTGAAATTCAAAAAAAAGATAATATAAATATAAAATGTTTGGTGACAGGGGGTTTATTGAGGCGGGGGGAGTGATGCCTAGGAGGCAGAATAACGCAGGAAGGAAGACGTAGAGGCAGTGCTGGCCTGGGGGGTCTGGGATTGGGTGGGTTGGGCTTGCAGGTTAGGGGTGTTGGTGATGGGGGTGGAGGCATGAGGATTTTGCGTGATGGCCGCCATATACCGCTCGTTGTACTCCTCATTGGTCATTGGCTGGATGGGCTGGTAAGTGGCAGTTGCCCGAGGTGGAAGGCGCTTATCCTTACGTGATTGACTGCCCATGTTCACATGGAAAACCCTTTGCACAAACAAGTCAGCCACCATTTGGCAACCAAAGAGAAAATTGTGATCAAGGACCCCAAGATAGAGGTTGTTGAAAGCCTGAGAGCGGTGCTCCCGTAGTGTGAACCCCATGTTAAAGAAGACCACATCTCCCAGATGGATGTTGGCATGGCCAGCAGGGTAGACTGAGGCCTGGTGCCTGCGTCCCTGGATGGCCTTGAGGGCAGTGGAGCCTCCCTCCATCTGGTGGCTCAAGAAAACCCGGTATTTGGAATTTGAGCCATCCCAGGAGTCAAGCAATCCACTGAGAATGTGGCTGTAAGAGTACCCATCAACAAAATCAGGGTTTGTTCAATAATAGACAAAACCCTTGGCCAACACAGCCAGAAATGCACCAATAAACATCCCCTTCTTGACCTTCTTCCTTCCTTTTTGAGTGGCAGCTCTTCCTTGCTCACCAAAGTCATCAAAAGCTAACAATAGCTTGTAGTAGGAGATGAAAATGACATCATCTGACAGACTAGTCAAGCAACAGACCAGGGTGGATTCAATGGCGGGATCATACAGGGAATCCTCAGCGCCATCCCATTGGTTGCCGGCAAAATTGGTAAGAACCCGTACAGAAGCCACCTTCCTGTACATCCAGAGCTGCACCATGCGCTCAGACACCCAAATGCCATGGTGAGCAAGTTGCTTTCAGACCTGGGTCAAGGGAAGCTTGGGGTCCCGCTGGAGGTCAAGCATTATTGGGTATGCCTCAGTTATCTGGGACTCTTGGGCCTTCTTGGGCTTCTTGGCCGCCCCAATCTGATTCCCCCTGTTCATCATGCTGTTGAATTCCTGAATGACAGTAGCTTGGGTAAATTGCAATTGGTCAGCAATCTGATCCCAGGACAGACCCTGCAGGTTGAGTGCCACAATTTCCTGAAGAATTTGGGTGGTGATGATTTGTTGCTTGGGGCGCTGGGCAGGGGAAGCTGAAGCCTGATTGGCTGAGGGAGGGGCAGGTTGGGCGATGGCAGGAAGTTGTTCCAAATTGAGGTTGCCATCCTGATTGGTTGGTTGATGGGCAGCTTGTGCAGGGGTGGGTGTGGGAGCGGGGGCAGCACTAGACGCAAAGTGACTCTCAAACAAGTCAAAGCCATATGGGTCAGGGGACAGTAACAGGTCAGCTGCCTTGTTACCCGCCTCAAAGGCTTGGGTATAAACAGGTGCCTCCACGTTCTGAGCCTTGCCTCCATTGAAGCTGGCTTGACTGCTGCTGGCTTGGCTGCTGGCGCTGTTGAAGATGTTGCTATTGAAAACCATTGTAAAAAGTTTAGGATAAAATCACTAAAAGTAGAAATTTTAAAATTTAATGAATTATTTTTATTGCAATCTCAAGTCCATATTCAGAAGGCTCTCAAAACCATTCCATACAAATCTGGAGCCATGAAAATGGATAAAATGCCTCTGTTCCTAAATTGGATAGCTGTTGATTGGCTGTTATACTGTTATTTTTCTATTTTAGGCTGCTCATACTACACATCTTGTGTGAGTTCATTTTGTTTTGTGTTTGTGTAATCTTGCTTCTAGAGTACTCAGATGTCATTTCATTTTGGTCCTTCTGTTGGTGTCTCATATGAATCCTGATTGGATTATAATATACTCCGGAATAGCATCCATCCATTTCACTTGTTGCATCAGTTCATTTTGTTTGTGGGTCAAACTACACCGCTTGATGTTTGATATAATTTTGTATAATGGGCAAGTGAAATTTTGTTTTTGGTTTGACATTTCATTTATTAACCAAAAATATTTAAATTATTTGAATCCTGAATCTTGCGCAACTTGGATTTTGTTTAAATCTGAGTTCATTTTGCTTGTTACCATAGCTTTTAAAACTACTGTAACTATACAGGCTGTAAAATACACTATGTATCAATATTTGTACTAAGTGTTAATGACTCTCTAATATAAACACAGTCCATTTCAATAAAGTACAATGAAAAAGGCCAAGTTTACAGTGAATTTTAAAAAATGCATTTAGTCATGTACATAATGTCTAAATATCAAGAGTTGATGTCTAATTGCAATATTTTAATGCAATATTTATATTTATGGTCTTTAATTTATTAATGATGATGAAAAATATGTATGCTAATAATTTTAAATTATTCATAAAATGCTCAACATTGTATTAATTATGGGAAATGTTGATAATGTAAAAAGAAAATATTATTAAATATGAATTGAAAGCAAGATATTGACTTCAATAAGTTCTCACAAAGAAAAGATTTATTTACTAATCAAAGGACAGGAAGGGGAGGGAATGAGCAGAATGAAAATTGCCTTCATCTGCACCTGTGAAAGGGACAGCATAAGAGATAGTGGTGAGGGAATGAGTGGTGATTTTGGAGTCAGGGTTGAAAGGCAGGTGGCTTGATGGGGGGTTGTGGAGGCAGGGTTTGTTAACTGGGAAAGGGCAGCAAGAGCTTATTGCTTCAATTGCTCAAATTTGTCTTCCATCACATATGCAGGCTTAGTAAAACAAATGAATTGGTGTGGGGGGAGGCAGGAGTCCTTTCTGGACTTATCACTATCACTTGCATAGAAAATGACATGATCTGATAGGTCCTGGACAAACACAGAAGGGAAAAGCTCATAACCCTTATCAATTTAGGTGCACAGTTCATTGTATGTGGCAGGCTTTAAGTGCCTGAGTGTGGAACCAAAATTATAGAGACATACATCTGCAATATGCATGTTGGCATGGTTGTTGGGTAGGACCAACAGATATGTCCTGCTGTGAGAGAGGGGGGCTAAACTAACTAAGTTTGGCTCCCATCCTGGCAAAACAAACCACCAGGATGCCGTCCAGTGAAGAGCTGGAACAGCTGCTCAAAGGGGTGACCACAGGGAGAACATGGGGACAACTGAGGGAAATAGGCATTCAGTGCCATCAGCGCCAAACTGGTGAGCAGCCAGGGGGTACGGGTGGGGGCAGAAGGGGGCATCACAGAAGCGCGCAAAGGTACTGGGTTACTCTTTTCTAAGACAGGTGGGCAGACATTGGTACCTTCTTGCCAACAGAAGCAGGAGAAGCATAGTTCTCATCATCCAGATACAGATCATCACAGGTCAGGCTTTTTACCACGGCCTCCCTGGAATGAAGGAGACTACCAGGCAAACTCAGGAGGCTAGAGGGGGCCTCACTTGCAAGCTGCACAGAAGAGGAGATTTTAGACCACAGGTCCAGTGAGGTAGACCACAGAAGGAGCAAGAATGGAGCCAAAGAAAATGCAACAAATTTTATGACTGGGAGTATCATATTCACAATCTCCACAAAATTTGTGGATGATTGGTGAAATCTTATGATTGCAAGCAATAAATGAGGGACCAACCAAGGCAGCTACAAGCAAGAAGGCAAGACAAGCAGCAAAATAGGGTTGGAGAGCTTGGCAGTGCGCTCGGGTGTCTTTAAAACAATCAGGGACAAAAGCGGGTTTGAAATCAAAGTATTTAAAGCAAAAATCAAAAACAAAGTAGGTTTTTATATTGATTTTTACTAAAAGACTTAGGTTCAAGCGTAAATATTTAAAGTAAAAGCAAAAACCAAAACTTCTATACGCTGGGGTCAGTTTAAAGGGTCCCAGAAGAGGGACTGGGTTCAAAACGGGGCGTTTAAAGGTAAGGGGCAAAGCAAAGACTAACACTTTAAAATTCTAGATGATGGGGAACTCAAACAGAATCCCAACCAACAATAAAACTTAAAAGTAAGTGTGTCAAAACTCCAAACTTTAATAAATTGAAAATTGACAAGCAGGGGACTCAAAATCCCCTGGCCTTGTTAAAAGGGATGGGTTTGACAGATATTGGTCACGTGGCCTCCAATGTAGCATCTGATTGGACATGGGAGAATTTTTGCTGGCCAGGGCCAGGGGGACTGGAGGGTTTCAATGTAATTTTTGCAATCCCCCCCTGATTGACTGGAAGGCAATGCAAGCATTTCAGATCTAGTTGACTTGGTAGTTGTTGATGTGGCCCCATTTGATTGGGTGTTCCTAATTGTCTTTAAAAGAGGATGATACCAAGCTAATAAATAGTCCAAATCAACTAGTGTTTCTTCCCAAGCCGGAGCAACTAGAGCCGGGGGTCCTGCGGGGTATGCCAACACAAATCTTTCATCCACTGTGTGAGCTAAATCATTGAGTGAATTTAGTGGTTTTGCTGGACTTCGTGAAGACTTTTTTGTGTAACAAGGAAATACAGTCCTATACAAAGCCAAAGGGGGCAGTGAATTTACACCCGCAGCCCTGATTTCTTGGGTAGCCCATTCCTGCTGCTCCATCTCTGCACTCAGTACAACTGTGTGCACGGCGTTTTGGGCGGCCCACTCCTCCAGCATGTCCTTGAGCTCTGTCTGGTAGGCATACCCATCTGCAGTGTTCAAAATTGTCAAGTAATAATTGACGCCCAATGGGAAAACTGCCAATAAAACCCCAACAAAACAATACAAGATTGGGCCGCGCTTGTACACGTCAGATTGGATGCACTTCTCTCCAAAGTCTTGGATACTTGCAGATATCTTAGCATACGGCAGGAATATTACGTCATTACAGGCCCTCATTGCCCTTCTTTTGATAAAATTAATAATTGTTGAATTGTAGGGGTTGGTATCCACCAAAATGGGGCCGCTGAGAACTTGATTGGACAAGATTCTAGCAGCAACCACAACTACGTGCATCCATGAATTCACCGTTCTTTTGTTGGTGAAGATGCCGTGGAGTCCCAACTGGAGACGTACCTGGACCAGGGGCATCCATGGGTCACGTTCCATACTGGCCATCATAAGGGGATGGGCTTTTTCACCTTCATTTGAGGTACGGGCACCAGTTGGGGTCTTCTTGGTGGGGGGCCACAGTTGGCGTGGGCTCGCAGGGTTGCAGCCACAGTGGACTTTGCAAAACCCATTGCGACCGCAATTTCCCCAAGGGACATAAGCTTCCCTCGCTTTTCAACCATTTTAAGAACAATGTCCGGAGTGATCAATTTTTTTCTGCGTCTTGCAGGCTGATTGGCTGGGAGAGGGACATGTCCATCTTGGGAACTGTTCAATGCCATCTGATTGGCTGTTTTGGGGTTCTGGGCTCTCTGGGTGACCCCATGGCTAAAATGGCTGGTTCCAGATGCCATTGCTGATAAGGGATTTGGGTTGGCAGCTGCCTGTGCATGGTGGGCAAACAGGGTCATGCTGGAAGTTTCAGGGGAAAGAACACACTCCTGGATGGGGCCTGCAGGTTGGAAGTGGCCATAGATAGAGGCTTCACCATTAAGAGACCCAGTGTATTCCTGCATGATTTTGCCAAGGCCAGGGAACAGCTCATTGACTTGGTTGGTGTTAGAAAAAGACGTAATAAATTTTTATTAAAAAAATCAAACTAAAGAAGAGGGATGTATATTTTAGTCAATTTTATTGTTAAATATGTTAATTTTGTGAATAGTAGGATCTAAATTTTAGCCGTCCTAAACTGGAATAGGGTGATTTTTGAGAATGCCTGTGCTTCCTAAAAAATCAGCACAAATCCACTCTAGATCCTTTAACATCCTTTTTGAGACACCCATAAATTATATTTATTTCAAATTCCTCACAATTATGATTTAAAACTTCGTTCTTGGATTTGACAATCCCACAATTTCAGATTTGTTAATTTTTACATGTCTATGATTTGTTTGAGATACAGAAAATCTCAAATTGTACATTAGAATCCTTCGTTTCTGATTCATGTATCCCACATTTATTTGCTGAGTTTTGTCTTTTGTTAGTTGAGTTATCTGCTCGAGGGATTTGAAATTTGCCAAATTAAATAAACCAAAAAAAGTCAAATTAAATGGTTAATTTTATTAAATATTTTAATTTTCACTCAGCTGAGTTGCCTAGAAAAGTGATTTGAAATTTGGACCAAGAATTTGACAATCCCGCATTTTACATTCAGGTTCTGAATTTACAGTATATTACTTTTGATTTTAAGAAGTTAATTTACTTCGAGCCAGAAGCTCAGTTTTGAATTAAGCCATTTCTGGGTCCAAATTGTTGCTTAAAATCTATATTGCCATCCTTAAGTAAATTCCGGAATAGTTTACATCCGAAATCAAAAGGATTTCGGATAGGAATTATGAACCCAAATCATACACCATCAAAGCCTGATGAATGGATAATTGGTCCTTCTTTTTCCTCCTTAGACTTTCTTCAGTCAATCAAAAAAGGCTTGGGCACTGTAAGTAGAGAGGATAGTTAGCCTAAAACATGATTTAAAAATATAATAAAGCCAAGTCGAATATCCTAACACCCTCTTTAAGTAGAACATGTCTGTTGACTTAAAAATTGTTAAGGCCGCCGGCCAAAAGGCTTCTCAACTTGAGATCACCATTGCTCAAGCTATGGTTGATCTTGAAAACAGTGCTCCCGAACTTAAGAAGGACCTCCGCCCCCTTCAGTTCTGCGCAGCCAAAGAAGTAATTTAAACACCCAATATTTTCTTATAAAATAGGTGAGATGTTGGCTCAGGAAGGCACGCGATCGTAATCTTTGTCCCTGTTCCTCTTAAGAAGCAGTTCAACAAAGTTCAGATTCGGTATTTTAAATTTTTTGGAATAGTTTCTCATTTTTAGTCTCACTCGTGAACTCGAGAAGAAATTCTCTGATCGCCATGTTCTTTTCGTCGCTCAGCGTAGAATTCTCCCTAAAGTTTCACGCAAGCAGAGCACCAAACAGCCCCGTCCCCGTTCTCGCACTCTCACTGCTGTACATGATGCCATCCTCGAGGATCTAGCCTATCCCACTGAAATCATCGGCAAGAGAATTAAGCACAAGGTTGATGGCTCTAGATTGATCAAAGTGTAAGTCTTAATTTTGCAACTTTTCTTAACATAATAGTTTCCTTGACACCAAAGATACTACATCCCAAGAGCACAAGCTTGATACTTTCGGCTCTATCTACAAGAAGCTTACTGGAAAGGATGCCGTCTTTGAATTCCCCGTTCACTCCCACATGGAACTCATTTAAAATAAAAATATCTTAAAAGGGCGACATTTAAA
Source organism: Entomophthora muscae (assembly GCA_014839935.2). Lineage (NCBI taxonomy): Eukaryota > Fungi > Entomophthoromycota > Entomophthoromycetes > Entomophthorales > Entomophthoraceae > Entomophthora > Entomophthora muscae. The sequence goes on from QTSX02007104.1 coordinate 217,258, forward strand.
AATTTAAAGGTCTTAGTAAATTTTATTGAACTAAAACAAATGTTTAATGACCAAAAATATTTAAAATTAAGAAGTTTAATCTAATTTTTATATTATAAAAAACTCTGTAGACTATATGTGTAGTCTATATTAGAAAACAAAGTTTGGGCTTAAACAGTGTGAAAATATAATATAAGGCAAAAACAATATACTTATAGATATTCCCATAAACAATACACTTTCAAAGTAAACCTTTACAAAACACTTCTTGATTATTGCAAAAGCCATAGTAAACTGGTATTTGTAAAATATGCTATTCTATTGTATCTATCTAGAAAATAATATATTTTTGTAAAAAAATAATAAATATATTACATACAAAATCGATATACTGGATCTAATAAAATTGTTTGTATAATTTTTAAATATTTTTTTAGATATTAAATTGTTATTAAATATGGATCAACCCTGATTCTTTTCTAGACCAACCAAGGGGTTTATAAAAGTATAATAAACAAAAAGATTAAAAAAGTGATTGAAATATGATTGCTTAAATATATGATGAGTTATGAAAAATAATTGTACACTTAGCAAAATTTGCATAGCTTAAATATTATGTTGTTTATGAGTAAATTAACTTATGCAATAACATTGGTCAGGTAGTACATGGTTTTAAAAAAATTAGTTGTATCTTATTAGTTAGTAGGCTAATGTAAGGTTGGCAGATAGAAATTGCGAGGGCCAACCCAGGTATAACGGGAACAGGGTTCAAACCCTCGCACTCGGCTGCCAAGCAAAAGCAAGGGCGGCTGTGAAAGCCCGCTGGGGATTCGAACCCCCAAACACCCACCAGGGTGGGTGAGGGCCAATTTGAACTGTCCTGGCCTATTTGGGCAGTTTGAATCAGCCCAAAGCCGGGTCCCGTCCTGGGGCCAGCTTTAATGCTGGCCCAGGTGAGCTTGTGGCTTTCATCAGCATTAGGAGACCCAGCCCCAATACTACAATGGGGCTGGGAGCACCCAATGCCGCTCTCAATCAGATCTGCTTGTCAGGGAACCAACCCTGATTGGCCAGCTTGCTAGTGTTTGGGAACTGGCGGGTTGCGGACTGGGTGGGCAGAGCCCACCAAAGGATTGGTGCTAACTTAATGAGGTAGAACATTGACTTGCCCACCTACGACCACAGACCAGCGGCTGGGACAATAGTATCTATTACTCCCATGAGAGTAATATATACAATTCCAAAAAGCTTGTTAGTATGGTCCAGTGGGAGCTCAGCAGCAGAGGCAGGCATTGGTTTGGGAGTGATGGGTGGTTCCATGTCCATTTGGTAGGCAGGAAGGAAGTTGTATTTATCTCTGACAGGCAGGGTTTGGTAATGTACCAAGGGCCTTCTTGGTTGTATCTGGTTAACTCGGTAGTTCTGGCCAAGGGATTCTGGGCTAGTATGTTGTCGGCGGTGTAGTCCTTGTACTCAGGCTTTAAGGGGTACTCTGTGAAATGGACAGGACTAAAGGGGGCACCTGGCGGGCGGTACATAGATGGCAGGCTGAAAGGGGGCAGACAATCTTGGGGTTAACTGGAAGATGGCAAGAATAAAATACAGCAATAGTTGGGGAAACCAATATCTCCTAACCTTTATTTAAAAATGACAATGGGGGTTGATCTCGGCCTGGCAGGTATTTATATTATGCTGCCAGGCTTCACTACCTGGTTGATTTTCTGGGCTTAGGCGGGTTGGCATTGGGTGTCTCAGATAGCAGTGTGGCGCTCAGCACTGGCGGTTTGCCACTGGCTGCTTTGGGGTGAGAAGACTTTGAATCCTTCTGTTTATTGATTCAGGTATTGGGTGCCTCTTTGGGTTCAGTGCCTTCCCTGGGACTTTGGAGGAGTCTGGAATAGCTTTCAGAGAGAAATTTGTCTATTTCACTGGGCAAACTGCCGGTGTCAGGCGTTGGCACCTTGGTAAAATTCCCGGCATCTTGCACTGGCGGTTTGCTTGCAGAATCCTGCGGGGCAGCTAAGGGTCCAGGTCCTGGCGGGCTGGCAGCAACTTCATCAATTAGCAGTGGGTTATTGTGTTCCCAGCCTATGAGTCTGGCAGTCCGCGGAAGGGTTTGTCCAGGGTTTGACTCTGATTCCGTATTTTGAGATTTAGGAGCATCTAAATTGTCATTCCTGACATCATCCCCTTCTTCCCCCAAAATTTGCCCTTTCAGGGCCTTCTTCTCAAGGTATTGTTGGATGGCCTGTTTGGCATTGGTTAGATTGCTCAAGGGTTTCCAGGTGCTTTCTTCCAGGGGGTAGCCAGCCCACTTGACATAGTACTGGGGGGTCTTGTAGTAGACTCAGTTGCCATGGATGTATCCAACTTTGTACTCAATTGAGTGGTCCTTCTGGATTGGCGGGGGGGGCTTGACTTGATCTTCTGGTGGGGTAGGAAGTTTCCATCCTTTTTGAACAACAGGGCACGGTGGAAAACGTTGTGGATCTTTCACATGGGGGGTAGGTCTAACTTGAAGGCTACTTCTCCAATGAGCTTGGTAATCTTGTGTGGTCTGCTTCTTCTGTGAGCTAGTTTTCTGCAAGACACATGCAGGGGTACGTTACAGGAATCCAAATAGACCTTGTCTCCAACTTGGAGGGGTTTACTGGGGGTTTGTTTTTGATCAGCGAAGGCCTTGTATGTCTGTACAGCTCAGTTCAGGTTTGCTAGGCATACAGTTTGGGTGTTGTGGATCTGTTTAATCCAGGAATGTCCCAACAGGTTGGTTTCCTTGTTTCAAATGCTAGGGTCTCATGAGGGGTCATACCTGTAGTTGGCTTTGAAAGGGGACATTCCAGTAGATGCATGGTCTTTGCTGTTGTAGGCGTACTGTGCCATGGGTAATATCTTGGCCCAGTTATCTTGATTGGCGTTGGCATAGCATTGTAGATACTGTTCAAGTATTTGGTTCACTTGTTCAGTCTGGCTGTCAGTCTGTGGGTGGTAGGAGGTTGATACACAGCACTTTACCCCTAAATCCTTCATCACCTGAGCCCAGTAGTTTGAGGTGAATTGTGGTCCTCTATCAGTGATGATATCCACCGGAGTGCCATGTTGGGTTAGGATGTGGTCGTGAAAATGTCTAGCTGTCTCTGCAGCAGTGCAGTGGGTGGTGGTAGGGACAAAATATGACATTTTAGTGAATCTATCTACCATGGCTAGGATTTCATTGGACAAATTAGAAGGTGGCAGTTCCACAATATAGTCCATTGAAACGGACTGCCAGGGCCCCACTGGTATGTCTAGTAGACTTAGCAAACCTTCAGGTTTGGATCTACGGGGTTTGGTTCTTCCACATGTCTCACAGCCTTTGATGTAGGCAGCCACTTCTTTGTCCAGTTGGGGCCAAGCATAATTCTTCTTGATTCCTTGGATTGTCTTGAGTCTGCCAGGGTGACCAGCCATCTCTGAGTTGTGATAGTCTATGAATACTTTGGTCCTTGTTTTACCTTCTGGTACATAGATCTGGTTGTATAATAGCAGGGTGGTTTCTTTCAATGAGAATCCCTTCTTGTAGTGTTGGCTATCTGGGTCTGAGGTCAAGTTGGCAATGAGTTCCGCTGAATACTTGTCTAATTTCTGCGCCTCAATTATGTCAGCCTTACGGGCTATGATCTTCATGAACATCAGTTGGATGCCTAGGCTGGCGGGGTCGAGGAGTACATGGGTGTTGTGGTCCTTGGTCTCAGCTGTGATGGGAATCATATCTGCTCTTCTGCTCAGTGCGTCAGGTCCTATGTTGACTTTCCTGGGTTTTTAGTCAATTGTCAGGGTGTAGTTGGCCAGTTCTAGAGCCCATCTGGCCTGCCTCTGGTTCAACTGTCTGGGTTTAAAGAAGTAGACCAAGTTCTTGTGGTCAGTTAGGACTTTTACTGGGAATTCAGCGCCACATAAGTACCAGTGCTAATGTTTCAAGGTCTTCATTATTGCAAGCATCTTCTTGTCGTAGATTGAGTAGTTTTCTTTGGCAGGCAGCATCTTCTTGGAGTAATATGCTAAAAGATGTAGCATACTATCCCCTCCTTTCTGAAAAGGACCCCTCCCACCGCAAAGTTGGTTGTGTTGGTTTCCAGTACAAATGGCTTGGAGGGATCTGGCATGGCCAGGACGGAGGTGGAGGTGAAGGCAAGTTTCAATGTGTCAAAGGCGGTGGTACACTCCGGAGTCCAGGCAAATGTGATCTTGTCAGAGCAAAGGTGGGTCAGGGGAAGAGTAATGTAAGAAATCTTTTTGATGAAATCTTTGCAATAATTTTCCAGGCCCAAGAAACTTCTCACATGCTTCCTGCTTTTGGGCACCGGCCAAGACATTATTGCTTCTACTTTGTCTTGTGCCATGGCAAAGCCGCCAGTCTTCACTATGTATCCCAGGAATTCAACCCCAGACTGAAAGAATTCACACTTCTTGATCTTAGCATGTAAATTGGCTTGGGAGAGTTTCTCTAATATGAGGTCCAGGTGGCGCAGGTGTTCCTCATGAGTCTTGCTGTAGATGAGGATGTTGTCTAAGTACACAACACAAAAGTGGTCAATATATTCTCCTAGGACAGTGTTGATCATCCTTTAGAAAGTGATGGGGGTGTTGCATAGGTCAAATGGCATTACTAAGTAATTGTATAACCCATATCTGGTTTTGAAGACAGTCTTGTACTCGTCTCCATCCTTGATTCAGATTTGGTTGAACACATCTCAGAGGTCAATTTTTGAGTACACCTGGGCTCCAGTCAGTACATCACAGAGGTTGTTGGCATTGGGGATGGGGTAGCAGTTCTTCACTGTGATGTTGTTTAGTTTTTGGTAATTCACGCATGGGCACATCCCATCATCTTTCTTTCCTACAAACAGCATGGGTGACAAGCAGGGGGCCTTTGACACTCAGATGAAACCCTTTTTTGTCATATCTTCCAGGTATGCTTTCAAGGCTACTTGTTTGCGGTGGTTGCAGCTGTAGATGGGGCCGTGGTGAGGCTGGGTTCCTGGTATCAAGTCTATGGCGTGGTTATATATTGAATGGCTGGGTAGTTTTGTGGCTTCTTCCTCACTAAACACATGGTCCCACTTCTGTAGGGAAGTAGGTAGTATTCCAACACTAGGCTCTATCTTTATGGTTAGGAGTTTGTTGGTAGGGGTTTGGCCATAGCTCATGCAAAAGGGGACAGTGTTGCAAGATTCAGGTTGGCCCAACATTGTGTTTTTTTTGCAATAGTTCAGGGTCAGACCATGTTTGTTGGACCAGGATTTGCCCAGTATAAGGGGGTGGGGTAGTCCAGGTAATAGGATCAGGGACAGAGGGTACACATTATATCCAATTGTCAACAGGAGTTCTTGTTCACACTCATAGCCCAGCAAGAGAGTGTTTCCCATTGTTGTGAATAACAGCATTCACCATGTTTTGATTTTGCCTTTGGTGGGCCATTTCAAAGACAAATCTCTTGCTTTTGCTTTTGACTCTCAAAATGAATGGGCTTCTGCTTCAGGAAATATGATTGTTTGGTTTCCTGACTCTGCGCAACTCACTCGCCCCACTCATGCTTGTGGCAAGTGATCCTACTGTCCTGGTAGTGTTTTGTGGTATTCTCAACCACTATATATTCCATTTCCATATTTACCAATAAAATTAAGTTCTATTCACATCTTTGTCTTTGTGTCTTCTGTACTTCTGCGCCTCTCTCTAGCCACGCCTAGTAGAGATTATTCATCCAGGGCCGCAAGGTAAACACTATTGCCTTCCCTGTCATCTAACCAAGACTTAGTACAAATCCAATCCTAAGGTTAGGATTTCCTGTTGTGTGTCTGTGCCGCACCTCAGAACACAACAAAAATGGTGCTCACTACAGGGGCTGTAAGCCCCTTGGTTATCCCTTTCTCATCTACGTTTTCAGGTCCCTTGCCTCTGCCTATTTGGGAGTCAACCTCACCTGAAATTACCAGCCCTCCTATTGAGGAAGACATTGCTGACCCGCCTATTGTCCCTACTGTACTGAACCTTGGGAATGGTCCCCGCCTAGTTGCTTACCCTATGGGTACCCCTGACTTGGAACAAGTCATGGCAGTAGCCCTTGGGATAGCTTGGGACAGGGTCATCCCTTGTCTTCAGCTACAGTTTAGCCATGCCAAATATTATGAGTTAATTGTGGCCCCTCAGTTTCCACAACATCTCCTCTCAGCGGCTGGCTCCGCTGATCACCTGCTGTCATCCTTTGTACAGCCTGCCTTGGCCCACCACCAGATGGTGTTAGGACTCCACGTTCAAGAAATCTTGTCTCTACAAGCAGCTGTTACCCATCATTGGGACCAGTTTGCTGCCTACCAACAGTGGATCCATTCCCTGTTCTCCCTGGTATCTGATAATCAGCGTGATTTGGTCACCTCTCAAACACGTTTAGTCAATTACATCAAGAAAATGCGCCAGTTCATCCCTGAGTACGTTAGGGAGCAATTACATGAGTTTCACCAGTTAGAGCAACCCTGGCAAACTCAAGTAGACTCCACCCTAAACGCTTATCTCTCCAACTTTGAATGCCTAGTGCAACAGCTCAATGCATTTAGTGTCTATTCCTTTGAGCAATTGCAACAGGTAGCTGACCTTGCCGCCCAAGGTCTAAATGAACTCAGTGCGGAATTTGATCAAGAGAGAGCTACCACTGCTGCTGCTATAGCCAAACTTCAGAGTCAGGTGAATGAGCTGTCTACTCCCAAACCTGATGTTCTGCCTTCTCCTCCTGCCAATGATCTGGTGGACAGAGAGCAGAGGATCTGGGAGGCCATCAGAGAATTACACGCTTCCACTTGTAGCCAAGGACGTCCTACTGAAATGCCTCAACCTGACCCCCAGGTTCTTGCGCTGACTGCTCAGGTCGCTGAACTACAGCAAGAAGTCGCTGCTTTACGTGAGGTAGTGACAGCTGCTGCTAGCCCACTCAGGGTTAACGAGGAGGATGGCTGTTGTCCTGGTTTGGCGGGGGCTCCTCAAATCCACTGTGCCAGAGAGTTAATTGCCCTAGCCAATGAGGTGGACCATTTGAAACAAGACCAGACTGAGTTGGACAGAGACATACAGGAGATGAGTGAGCTGATTGATTCAGTAAATGACAAATTTGCCCCCTGCCTATCAGTGGGGCCATCCCTTACTTTGCGGCTGGCTGAGCTCTCCACTGTTGTCACTACCCAAGGACAATGCCTAGATGTTACCAAACAACAGACCACTCTAGCCAACACTATGGGTCCCAGAACTACCGAGACTCTGACGACCCTTGAAGAAAGTGTTCAACAGCTATGGGCTAGACAACCCCCCTCCAAATCTGAAGCTGAGTTCCCCCTGTGCATAAATGTACTCAATAGCAGCAATGGTGGTCCAGCTCCCAAGGCACACTTCAAGCCTACTTTTAAGCAAGTCTTTGATCCCAAAACCTCAACTATTTCAGCTTTCTTAACTATTTATGAGACTGCCATGAGACAAGCATCAGATGAGGTTAAGAAGGAACATATTCTAACCTGTCTACACCCAACCTGTCAAGAAGTTGTTGTGCCAGAGCTGCCCACCATTGAGACCTGGGAAGACATGAAACAGCTCCTGATTGACAAGTTTGGTGGTGATCTTAGCCTGGAGGTGAAAAAGGATGCCTTCATGCACATATCATTCAAGCCCAAAGAGACGTTAGCCAAATTTGCAGACAGATTTTACATGGAGGGACAACAGTTAATAACAAGCAGACAATTGATGGCGCATGAAGTGTATATGGCCTGCGCCCAAGCCCTCAAGGTGAATCAACTCCTGTGCCTTCATTTCAAAGCCCACAAGGCTATGCTGTCCTCCATGAAAAGTATAAAGACACTGCTCCAAGATATGCATCTTACCCATTCCGGGGCAGTTGTTTGAGAGAGTTGTGCCGCTTCCAACTCTGGCTCCTCTTCTTGCGGCCCTTGTATCCTCACTAAGAACTCACAAAATCCTCCTCAACGTCAGGGTTGCCACAACTGCAGTCAGATAGGCCACCACTCTTGCGTCTGCACCAATCTGCGGGTTGAAGGAGCTGATCCCAAGGATCAGTCAGGAAAAGAACAGTCAACCTAGAGGCAGAGACGCTCTTGGTTGACAATTCTTCCCAGTCTCCTCCTACACCTCCACCTGCTACTGACTCTGAGCCTGCTGATGATGAAGCACCTCCTATCCTCCTCCTGTTCCATAACATTTCTGATGATTCTGATGTGGATGAATCTGATGTTGAAGACCCTGATGCATACAGGTATTCTGTTCTTGCCGTCCCAGAGACTATTGCAGTTCCCTACAAGCTACAATCCGGGAAGACTACAACTACCTCCAAGCCCTTGTCTGAAGCCAAAGCAGTTGTCTCCCGCCCCTATCTTACTCAGGCAAAACGGTCCCCTGTATTAGTGGAATCATCAGAGGAAGCCGCCAAAGTTGCAGACGCCATTTTCAAGAATGTATCTGTCTCACTCCCTCTCCAAACTGTATATAAGGAGTTTCCAGGACTACAATGCATGATTGAGAAATGGGACAAGGAACTAGCTGAGGCACAGGATATCTTGGCTGTTCTGCCACCCTTTGGACGCACCACCACCCAAGTAGAGATATCTATTCAAAAAGTAAAGATCAAAGCCGTCCTGGACACCGGTTCTCCTGTCAACGTTGTTTCTTCTAAACTGGTGAAGAAACTTAAACTGGCCCCTGATCTCAACTACCATCAATCCTATGGCACCACTGGTCTCTCCATGACTTGCGCCATTGGTGTGTACTCTGCCTTACCAATGCAATTTGGTAAACTCCTGTTGGCTGCACCAGCTGTTGTTCTAGAAAATGAGAGCTATGACCTTTTGGTTGGTACCCAGTTCCTTTGGGAATATAATGGGATCATCAACCTAAAGGATGGTTATCTTTCTATCCTAGGGTACAAAGTCCCCCTGATCTTTGAGGAGCCAATCAAAGTTCCTGGTAAACGTTTGAAGACATGTACACTGGAGTACCCCACTGGGGTTTTCACCCTAAAATACTAAACCCATTCCACCAACATGAAGTGTCCTCCCATGGCTTGTCCTGCAACTGAGGGAATCCCTCTCATGGCCACGTCTGCTATCACCATCCCCCCAGGCTCTCAGGCTATCATAGACTCCCAGATCTCATATGAACTACCTGAACAGACTTTCTTAGAGCTGTACTTCCCTCCTTTTCTGGGACGTAACAAGCCTTACCTTTGTCCTGGAATTCTGGACGTTTCCCACAAGGATCCCGTTCAATTACTAGTTGCCAACCTTACCGCGCTTCCTATAACTGTATCCAGAGGACAGGTTGTTGGTTACGGAAAGTTGTTAAATGCTCCTGACGTCTTTTCTCTTCACCCTTTTGGAACGTTTCAAGACTTTAACCTACCCAAAGACAAGCCTCAAGTCCTATCTCTGTTCACTGCCCAAGACTTCCCTCAGTTGTCCCCAGTTCAACAGAAAGAGGTGCTTGAGTTACTAGACCAATTCTCAGACATCTTTGCTAAAGATAGTACTGATTATGGGCTGGCCAAAGGTGTGATTCATCAGATTGACACAGGAGATGCTCCCCCCTTTTTTGCCAAGCCATACCGCTGCAGCCAAGTGGAAGATGTGCAGGTTTCTAAGGAGCTCAAACAACTGCTGGATGCTGGACTGCTAGCTCCCTCTCAAAGTCCCTGGGCTTCTCCTCTGCTCATCTTAAAGAAAAAGGATGGAGGCCACTGGATTGTGATGGACTATTGGAGGTTGAATTCTCTAACCAAGAAAGATTCCTATCCCTTACCGCGTATTGATGACGCTCTTTAACGCCTTGGAGGTTCTAAGTTTTTCTCTGCCATGGATTTGGCGTCTGGTTACTGGCAAGTTGACCTCTCTCCTGAAGACCATCAGAAGGCTGCACTCATCACATCAGAAGGATTTTTTGAGCCTACCCGCATGCTGCAAGGGCTCTGTAATGCCCCGGCAACTTTCCAGAGGGCCATGGACTCCATCCTGCGTGACTTAAAGTTGTCGTGTGTCTTAGTCTACCTAGATGATATAACAGTCTTCAGCGCAACTTTCACTGATCACCTAGCCCATCTTAAAGAGGTGTTCATAAAGATCCAAGAAGCTGGCCTCAAGTTAAAGCCCTCTAAGTGTGCTTTCTTCAAAGAACACCTTGAATTCCTGGGCCATAAAGTAACCCAAACAAGAATTCATCCAATGACCAAGAAGGTTGAAGCCATTGAAAAAATGCTTCCGCCCACCAACCTCCAAGAAGTACAAGTCTTTCTGGGCATGGTGGGTTACTATAGACAATTCATTCCTGATTTTGCTGATACTAGCAAACCCCTGGTCCAACTGTTGCGTAATGTTCCTTTTGAATGGACCGCCAGCCAACAGCAAGCCTTTGAGACTCTAAAGCAGAAACTCAAAGAAGCACCCATTTTAGTGTACCCTGATTACAATAAGGAATTCATCTTGTACACTGATGCTAGTGACCTTGCTATTGGGGCTATCTTGGCTCAGCTCAACAATGAAGGTGTGGACCACCCTGTAGCCTATACTTCCCGTGTGCTGAATAAGCATGAAAAGAATTATAGTGTTACAGAGAAGGAGTGCCTTGCTGTGCTGCATGCAGTCAAACAATTCCGCCACTATGTGTATGGTACCCATTTCACTGTTGTCACTGACCACGCTTTTCTCAAATGGTTACAACAATTTAGGAGCCTGAAGGACGCTGAGCTAGATGGGCCCTCCGCCTACAAGGTTATGACTTCACAGTGCTCCATTGCCCTGGGATTCAACATCAGAACGCTGATGGATTGTCCCAAATGCCCATCCTTGCCCTACATCCTGCTGAGGCAGACCGCCTGTACAAGCTAATTGGTTACCCTTCTTCCGGGGAAAGTGAGACTGAAGAGGTTTGACTTGCCCTGTCCAAATTGTCTGAAGACACCCTCATACGCGACAACCAACTCTTCAAGAAGGTGCGGGGTCAATACCTACCATACATGCGCCCCAGTCTTTGCCTCTCCTTGGTGTTGCAAGCTCATAAAGAAACTGGCCATGGAGGCATTGCCAAGACCTTTGACTGGCTACAGAAGAATTACTTCTGGGAGAATCTTTGCCTGTTGATCCCAGATGTCATAGCTAGTTGCCATGACTGCCAACTTCAGAGACCCCAAGCTGCTTCTCACGAGTTCAAATTGGTTCCCCCTCAACATGCCTTTCACACTGTCAGCATTGATGCTGTAGGCCCTCTCCCCTGCTCACGTTCCAGATGCCGCTTTATCCTGATTGCCATTGACCACTTCAGCAAGTGGGTAGAAGCTCGCCCTACTAAAGACATCACTGCTAAGACTACTGCTGCCTTCCTGCTGCAGGATGTTTTCTACCACCATGGCTGTCCTCAAGTGCTGTTATCAGACAACAGAACCAACTTCAATGCCAAACTTGTAACCTCTGTTGTTGAAGCTCAAGGAACTCACCAGTCTTTCTCTGCCCCCTATAATCCTTCCACTAATGGGGCAGTTGAGCGCGCCAACTTGACACTGGTTTCTATCATGAGGAAACTCACCTACTCTGACGCTGCCAATTGGGATCTATACTTACCTGCTGCACTCTTTGCCTATTGTCTGAGCCAACATCAGATCACAGGGTACTCCCCCTTTGCCATGTTGTATGGGCGTGAAGCCACCACTCCATTGCTCTTGGGGGTTCCCCTACTCTCCTCTGATAAGGCTATGAACCCTGACAACCACATCAAAGACCTAGTCAATTGCATCATTGATATACAAGCCACTGCCTACACTTCTGCATATAAGACTAAGATGCTTGAGCTCTCTCCTGACAACGCTGGGTGCTCCCCCTTACCTGAATTTGATGTTGGTGACCATGTCCTGTACTACCAACACCGTGTGGGTGGGAGCGCGCACAAGCTGGACTCCCTGTGGATTGATCCTTTAGAAGTGACTTTCAAACAAGGATCTGAGTACACTGTAAAGCTCCTCTCCAGTGGTCGCCCTTTTGCTCACGTACACACCAAGTTCCTCTGCAAGTATCACCCCCCCAAGGCCAATCTAGAGGGGGGCAATGTTGTGAATAACGGCATTCACCATGTTTCAAATTTTGCCTTTGGTGGGCCATTTTGAAGACAAATCTCTTGCTTTTGCTTTTGACTCTCAAAATAAACTGGCTTCTGCTTCAGGAAATATGATTTTGGTTGGTTTCCTGACTCTGCGCAACTCACTTGCCCCACTCATGCTTGTGGCAAGTGATCCTACTGTCCTGGTAGTGTTTTGTGGTATTCTCAACCACTATATATTCCATTTCCATATTTACCAATAAAATTAAGTTCTATTCACATCTTTGTCTTTGTGTCTTCTGTACTTCTGCGCCTCTCTCTAGCCACGCATAGTAGAGATTATTCATCCAGGGCCGCAAGGTAAACACTATTGCCTTCCCTGTCATCTAACCAAGACTTAGTACAAATCCAATCCTAAGGTTAGAATTTCCTGTTGTGTGTCTGTGCTGCGCCTCAGAACACAACAACACTCATAGCCAGTGTCCAGAGAGCTGTTTCCCATGACTACTTGTAGGCTATACTCTGAAACTGTCATGCCTAGTTCCTTTGCCAGGCTGGCATCAATGAATCTTTCATCAGCTCCTGTATCAATAAAAGCTTCAATCTGGCGCTTGTTTCCCAATAGTTCTATGGTCACTTGGATGAATTTGTAAGACTGGGAAGAAGTGTTTATTTGCGCCAGCAAGATTGGGGCAGTGTTCTTCTTAGGGCAGGCTCTGGTCAAGTGGCCTGCCTCGTGGCAATGGAAGCAGAGTTCTTTATGATAGTGTTGTTGGAGCTCTTTGGGTGTCATTCCTGTTCTGTTTGGGGTTGGTGCTTGGGTTTGGCGGGTCTGGGAGGGGCCAGCATTCTCTTGGTTCATGCTAAAGCCCTTGCACAGGGGAACCAGATTGTCTAGGCTGAGGGTGGGCAGATGGTGCTTCAACAAGTCCTTCATTGCTAGGTTGACTCCCTTTTGGAAGATGATGGCTGCCAGTTTGTCTTCCAGTTGGGTGCAAGTTTTTAGTTTGAGGAATTTGTCAATGTAAGCTTGGATGAGACAGGCGCCCTGCCGGGTTTCCAACAAGGAGTTCAGGGCGTAATATCTGGTGTCACAGTCTTCCACTGTGGCCATCAGTTTGGCTTAAAACTTGGCAAAGTCTAGGAAAAATTCCACATCTTCAGCAGTGGCTTTGCCAGACCAGTCAAGGGCGTCTCCTGATAGCATGGCAGCTACACCAAGTACCTTTTCAGTGTCACTGGAATATGATGGGGCATTGGCTTGAAAATGTAGTTGGAGCACTGGAATGACACAGCAGGCCTCTTTGAGAGTGAGTTTTCCCATCTGGGGCATCTCCACTTTGGTGAGGGACTGGTTGACTATCACATTCTGAACCTGAGAGGAGGGTCCTTTGGTGGGTTTGGTGGTGGGGTTAGAGTTCTTGGGGTTGTCTGGGATCACGTTTGTATTCTTCCATGCGGAAGAGATCAGGCTCTTGGTCATCATAAATGTGTAATAAGTGATTATCATTACAAAAAACATACAAAATGCCCCAAGAATAATCAACATCTTGGGGCTCAGGGTACCAGTGTTAAAATAGATTGTCATAATGTCAGGGAACCAACCCTGATTGGCCAGCTCACTAGTGTTTGGGAACTGGTGGGTTGCGTACTGGGTGAGCAGAGCTCACCAAAGGATTGGTGCTAACTTAATGAGGTAGGACATTGACTTGCCCACCTACAACCACAGACCAGCGGCTGGGACAATAGTATCTATTACTCCCATGAGAGTAATATATACAATTCCAAAAAGCTTGTTAGTATGGTCCAGTGGGAGCTCAGCAGCAGAGGCAGGCATTGGTTTGGGGGTGATGGGTGATTCCATGTCCATTTAGTAGGCAGGAAGAAAGTTGTATTTATCTCTGAACAGGCGGGGTTTGATAACGTACCAAGGGCCTTCTCAGTTGTATCTGGTTAACTTGGTAGTTATGGCCAAGGGATCCTGGGCTAGTATGTTGTTGGCAGTATAGTACTTGTACTCAGGCTTTAAGGGGTACTCTGTGAAATGGACAGGTCTAAAGGGGGGACCTGGCAGGCGGTACATAGATGGCGGGCTGAAAGGGGGCAGACAATCTTGGGGTTAACTGGAAGATGGCAATAATAAAATACAGCAATAGTTGGGGAAACCTATATCTCATAACCTTTATTTAAAAATGACAATGGGGGTTGATCTCGGCCTGGCAGGTATTTATATCACGCTACCAGGCTTCACTACCTGGTTGATTTTCTGGGCTTGGGCGGGTTGGCATTGGGTGTCTCAGATGGTAGTGTGGCGCTCAGCACTGGCAGTTTGCCACTGGTTGCTTTGGGGTGAGAAGACTTTGAATCCTTCTGTTTATTGATTCAGGTATTGGGTGCCTCTTTGGGTTCAGTGCCTTCCCCAGGACTTTGGGGGAGTTTGGAATAACTTCCAGGGTAAAATTGGTTTATTTCACCGGGAATACTGCCAGTGTCAGGCGTTGGCACCTCAGGAAAATTCCCGGTATCTTGCACTGGCAGTTTGCTTGCAGAATCCTGCGGGGCAGCTAAGGGTTCAGGTCCTGGCAGACTGGCAGCAACTTCATCAGTTAGCAGTGGGTTATTGCGTTCCCAGCCTATGAGTCTGGCGGTCTGCGGAGGGTTTTGTCCAGGGTTTGACTCTGATTCTGTATTTTGAGATTTAGGAGCATCCAAATTGTCATTTCTGACACTGCTGGGTTCTGCAGCAGATCTGAAAAATACTGGATCCTGCTGCTGCTCCTGTTTCCCCTGCCACCAATTGCACTGAGGCGCTAAAGAATAATCTTGCAGCAACTGAGGTTGTTGATAATGCAGCCAATAAACTGGCTGCACACAGCACCTCAGTTAAGCTGCAGGATTTAGAATCACCTATAGGTTGTGATAAAATTAAAAATATTCACCAATCAACTGGCACTGATCCAAAACCTGAAGAATTAATTGATACTGCCCCAACCAATCAAGTAAAATCTCATAATAATGAAGCCAGCCAATTATCTGCCAGCTTCTAAAGGAATTCCCCTGCTCAGGTGTCAGGGATTCCTTCCCTGACTCCCTTAATTTTATTGACAACATTAACACAACAGCAAAGACACAACAACACAGACACCATATTTATGACACCAGGTTGTTTGCTGCTGATGATTGGAATAGGGATCAAACCCAGAACCTTAAAGAAACACCTATTGTCAGTCAAAATTCAACTAGTCAGCTTACTGTACCTAATTATAAGCATTCTATTGAATCAAATTTTTTTTCACGCTTCAAATCAATTTTGAAAAGGTTAGTAAGTTAAGTGTTAACATCACTTACCGCTCAGCCGCTGATTGGCTGCCTGGGACCATCCTGACGCTCTCAGATATAGTATCAGAAGATGAAACTGAGGCTCCACTCTTTAGATTGATTGATAATCAATATGAGCACCGCTTAAATTACAAGGATTTTGTGGCTTGTCTTGATTCTGTCCCTCTTAAATTGATGATTATATTGCAGCCCTAGCCCAAAATTAATGCCCATCTAACACAGGTATTAATTTTAATTATGAATTTCTTAAAAATCATTGGTAAATCCCTCTCATCTCCCCCAATATCTACTTAAATTGCCCAGCCTCTATTTTCAAGGCTATTTAAGTGAACAGACTTTATAACACTTAGTTGTTCCAACAATAAAGACTTTATCCTATACCTGCTACTCATTTACCTTCTGATAAACTTGCTTTTGAAGCCATGAGAGGAATTCTATTCCTGTTCTGGTTTCTAGCTTCCTTCTTGTCAATGGTATCAACCTTGGAAAACCCAACACCTACAACTGACTGGTACAACACTTCTCTAGATGACACCCATCAAAAGGAATCCCTTGCCCACAGATGGTTCAAGTACCCCTCCGGCCACTGGGGACGTAAATTCCAGCATGATTGTTTGTTCACTCTGCCTCCTGCCAAACCTGCTCTGGTTAGACCTTACGCCTCCTTCTACCTCTTGACATACATGTTGGGATACTACATACTTGGTCAGTTCAGATCTATGTTCAGAAGATTTGCCTACTTGGGACACCTAGGTCACCTCACAATGGTCACGGTTCCCCTCAGCTTGGTAATAGCAGGACTTAACTTAGGGGCCTTGGCCCACCAATTAGGGAACTTGTTCCCTGCCAAGTGGGTCCCTGACAGTTTGTTGGAACCCATCTTGAGCTTCTTACTTAGAAGTTCAGAATCAACCCCTGCAAGCTACCTGCTTTATACCACACTTATCAAGAGTTTGGCGGTCACCTTGATTACTGCCATCATTAGCCTTACCACCTATTGTCTGGTTCACCTCTTCCTGAATACCAAGACCCCCGTTGCCTCCAGCGCATCTGCTTCTCAACAGGTTCAGAACCAAAATGTGGTACTAAACCAGATTTCAGCAGTATTCCCTTACAACAACAAAGGGAATAAGATTTTTATGCTTGTCAGGAATGACAATTTAGATGCTCCTAAATCTCAAAATACGGAACCAGAGTCAAACCCTGGACAAAAAATTTTGCAGACCGCCAGACTCATAGGCTGGGAACACAACAACCCACTACTAATTAAAGAAGTTGCTACCAGCCTACCAGGACCCAAACCCTTAGCTGTCCTGCAGGATTCTGCAAGAAAACTGCCAGTACAAGATGCTAAGAATTTCCCCAAGGTGCCAACGCCTGACACCGGCGGTTTGCCCGGTGAAATAGACAAATCTCCCCCTGGGAATTATTCCAAACTCTCCCAAAGTCCCGGGGAAGGCACTGAGCTTGAAGAGGCACCCAACACTTGAATCAATAAACAGAAGGATTTGAAGTCTTCTCATCCCAAAGCAGCCAGCGGCAAACCGCCAGTGCCGAGTGCCACACTGCCATCTGAGACACCCAATGCCAACCCGCTCAAGTCCAGAAAACCTGACCAAGAAGCAAAGTCTGGCAGTGTGGGATAAATACCTGTCAGGCCAAGACCAAAACCCCATTGTAATTTTTAAATAAAGGTTATGAGATATTTGGAAATTCACTGCCACCTCTGGCTTTGGATCACGCAATTTTCCCTTGTTGTACCAAGAAAGGCTCTAAAACGCCCGCCAAACCCCTCCATTCCCTAAATGATTTAGCTCACAGGTAGATGAGAGGTTTGTGCTGGCCTATCCTGCGGAACCTTTGCCTTTGGTTGCTCCCTCCTGGGAAGAAACACTGGTTAATTTAGACTACTTACTAGCTGGGTATTGCCCACTTCTAAAAACCATTAAATCTAGCCAATCAGAGGTTGCCACATTGACACTAAGTAACTCAAGTGAATTCCAAATGACCAGTGCCCCTTCCAGCCAATCAGATCTGACCACGGAAATTGGAATGAAACCCTCCAGTCTCCCTGCCTCTGCCTAGCAAAGTTTTGCCTCCAGCCAATTGGATTCAGTTCTACTGTCATGTGACCCATTTTATTTGCAGCCCATTCCTTTTATGCAAGCAAGGGGACTTCTAGTCCCCTGTTTGTCTATTTTCCAAATTATTAAAGTTTTGGAGTCCTTTGCAAACTTAATTTTATTTCTATTGCTGTTTGGACCCAGATTTGTGTCCTTGCAGTCCTAAGGATTAAAGTGTTAGTTACTGTACAAAGCTTACCTTGTGTCAGCCAGTTTCAAACCCGGCTTCTCTTCTGGGTCCCTAGATTAGTATTAATTTACCTAGTTGTTGTCTTTCCCGCTTTTGCTTTCAAAAACAAAGTTCAAACTTCAAGTTTTCAATTGATTTTTCTTATAATTTCTATTATTATTTCAAATTTTCCTTTAAAACCGTTGTTTTTGAACCCGCTCTTGCTTGCCGTTGCTCCCAAGGCTTTTGCAATCATAGTAAAGCCTTCTAAGCCCGTTCTGTTGCTCTGTTACTATAATTTGCTAAGACTACCCTGCTGGCACTTCCCTCATCCTTTTTTCATCAGAAATTTGTACCAACCTGCTCCAAATTTTGTGGCAAACAATCCTATGATACTCCCAGCCCTTAAATTTGTGGTGTTTTCCCTGGCGCCGTTCTTGCTGCTTCTATGGACCACCTCCCCTGATTTGTGGGGTAAGATCTCTTTGTCTGCCTGTCTTGTGGGTAGAGACCTTTCCAGCCTATGGAACCTCCCCAGCAGCCTTCTATTTTCTGGGGAGGCTGTGGTCAAGAGCCTGACATGTGATGACTTGGACATGGACACTATGGACCATACTTCACCTGTTTCTGAAGAAGCTGTGCCTTCCATGCCCCTCCTCCTCAGCGTGGCCCAGAGCCATTCTGTACCTCTCAGGCCCTCCGAGGTGTCCTCTCCTGCCCCCACCTGCACCCCTTGGTTGCTCACCGGCCTGATACTGATGGGCTTAAATGCCTACTTCCCTCAGTTGTCCCCGGTGTCCTCCCTGTGGTTCCCCCTCCAAGCAGCCATCCCAGTTCTTCACTGGATGGCATCCTGGTGGCTTATTCCACCAGGATGGGAGCCAAACTTAGTTAGTTTAGCCCCCCTCTCTCACAATATTGGTTTTCCCAATTATTGCCATATTTTATCCTTGTAATCTGTCAGTTTGCTCAAAGATCCTCTAACCCCCCTGTCAACCTGCCAGCTACGTATCACCTGCCAGGTGCTCCCTTTGGTCCCATCCACTTCACGGAGTACCCCCTAAAGCCTAAGTACAGAGACTACACCACTGACAACATACTAGCCTGGGACTCCTGGGCCAGAATCACTGAGAGAACCAGATACAACTGAGAAGGCCCTTGGTAAATTACCAAATCCAGCCTGTTCAGAGATAAATACAACTTCCTCCCTGCCTACTAAATAGACATGGAGCCACCTGTCACCCCCAAGCCAATGCCCGCCTCCGCTGCCAAACTCCTGCTGGACCATACCAACAAGCTTTTTGGAATTGTATATATAATCCTCATGGGAGTAATAGATACTATTGTCCCTGCCGCCAGCCTGTGGTTGTGGTTGGGCAAGTCAATGTCTTACCTCATTAAGTTAGCACCAATCCTTTGGTGGTCCCTGCCCACCTAGTCCGCAACCCGCCAGTTCCCAGACGCTAGCAAGCCGGCTAGTCAGGGTTGGTTCCCTGACATTATGACAATCTATTTTAACACTGGTACCCTGAGCCCCAAGATGTTGATTATTCTTTGGGAATCTTGTATGTTTTTTGTAATGATAATCACTTATTACACATTTATGATGACCAAAAACCTGATCTCTTCTGCGTGGAAGAACACAAACGTAACCCCAGATGACCCCAAGAACTCTAACCCCACCACCAAACCCGCCAAAGGACCCTCCTCTCAGGTTCAGAATGTGATAGTCAACCAATCCCTCACCAAAGTGGAGATGCCCCAGATGGGAAAACTCACTCTTGAAGAGGCCTGCCGCACCATGCCAGTGCTCTGACTACATTTTCAAGACAATGTCCTATCCTATTCCAGTGAAACAGAAAGGGTACTGGGAGTAGCTGCCATGCTATCAGGAGACACCCTTGATTGGTTTGGCAAAGCCACTGCCAAAGACATGGAAATTTTCCTGGACTATGCCAAGTTTGAAGCCAAACTGATGGCCACAGGGGAAGATCACAACACCAGATACTATGCCCTAAACTCCTTGTTGGAAATCCAACAGGGTGTCTGTCCCATCCAAGCTTAAATTGATGAATTCTTCAAGCTAAAGACTTGTACCCAACTGGAAGACAAACTGTTGACCATCATCTTCTGAAAGGGAGTCAACCTAGCAACAAAGGACTTGTTGAAGCACCATCTGCCCACCCTCAGCCTAGACAATCTGGTCCCCCTGTTCAAGGGCCTTAGCATGAACCAAGAGAATGCTGGCCCCTCCCAGACTCGCCAAACCCAAGCACCAACCCCCAACAGAACAGGAATGACACCCAAAGAGCTCCAACAACACTATCAAAAAGGACTCTGTTTCCACTGCCACAAGGCGGGCCACTTGACCAGAGCCTGCCCTAAGAAGAACACTGCCCCAATCTTGCTGGCGCAAATAAACACTTCTTCCCAGTCTTACAAATTCATCCAAGTGACCATAGAACTATTGGGAAACAAGCGCCAGATTGAAGCTTTTATTGATACAGGAGCTGATGAAAGATTCATTGATGCCAGCCTGGCAAAGGAACTAGGCATGACAGTTTCAGAGTATAGCCTACAAGTAGTCATGGGAAACAGCTCTCTTGACATGGGCTATGAGTGTGAACAAGAACTCCTGTTGACAATTGGACATAATTTGTACCCGTTGTCTCTGATCCTCCTACCCAGACTGCCCCACCCCCTTATACTGGGAAACTCCTGGTCTGACAAGCATGGCCTGATCCTGAACTATCACAAACAAACCGCCATGTTGGGCTGACCTGAATCTTGCAACACCGTCCCATTTTTCATGAGCTATGGCCAAACCCCTACCAACAAACTCCTAACCATAAAGATAGAACCTAGTGTTGGAATACTACCCACACCCCTACAGAAATGGGGTCACATGTTTAGTGAAGAGGCAGCCACCAAACTACCCAGTCATTCAATCTATAACCACGCCATAGACTTGCTGCCAGGGACTCAATCACACTACGGCCCCATCTACAGCTGTAACCACCGCAAGCAATGGCCTTGAAAGCTTACCTTGAGGATATGGCATACAAAGGGTTCATACAGGTGTCAAAAAGCCCCTGCTTGCCACCCATGCTGTTTGTAGGAAAAAAGGACAGTGGGATGCGTCCTTGCGTAAAGTACCAAAAGCTGAACAATATCACAGTGAAGAACTGCTATCCCATCCCCAACGCTGACGCCCTCTGTGATGTACTGACTGGAGCCCAGGTGTACTCAAAAATTGACCTCTGAGATGTGTTCAACCAAATCTGAATCAAGGATGGAGACAAGTACAAGACTGTCTTCAAAACCCAATATGGGCTGTACAAGTACCTGGTGATGCCCTTTGGCCTCTGCAACGCCCCCAATACCTTCCAAATGATGATCAACACCGTCCTGGGGGAATACCTTGACCACTTCTGTGTGGCATATCTGGACAACATCCTCATCTACAGCAAGTCTCACAAAGAACACCTGCACCACCTGGACCTCATATTGGAGAACATCTCCCAAGCCAATTTACACACTAAGCTCAAGAAGGTTGAATTCTTTCAGTCAGAGGTTGAATTCTTGGGATACATAGTGAAGACTGGCAGCTTTGCCATGGCACAAGACAAAGTAGAAGCAATAACGTCTTGGCTGGTGCCTAAAAACAGAAAGGATGTGAGAAGTTTCTTGCATATCTGGCAAATTATTACAGAGATTTCATCAAAAAGATTTCTCACATTACTCTCCCCCTGACCCGCCTTTGCTCTGACAAGGTTGCCTTTAACTGGACTCCAGAGTGTACTGCCGCTTTTGAGACCTTTAAACTTGCCTTCACCTCCCCCTGTCCTGGCCATGCCAGATCCCTCCAAGCCATTTGTACTGGAAACCGACACATCCAACTTTGCGGTGGGAGGGATCCTTCTTCAGGAAGGAGGGGATAGTATGCTACATCCTGTAGCATATTACTCCAAGAAGATGCTACCTGCCAAAGGAAACTATCTAATCTACAACAAGAAGATGCTTGCAATAATGAAAACCCTGAAACATTGGTGCCGGTACCTATGTGGCGCTGAATTCCCAGTAAAAGTCCTAACTGACCACAAGAACTTGGTTTAATTCTTTAAACCCAGACAGTTGAACCAGAGACAGGCCAGGTGGACTTTAGAACTGGCTGAATACACCCTGACAATTGACTACAAACCCAGAAAAGTCAACATAGTACCTGACGCACTGAGCAGAAGAGCAGATATGATCCCCACCACAGCTGAGACCAAGGACCACAGCACCCGTGTACTCCTCAACCCCGCCAGCCTAGGCATCCAACTGATGTTCATGAAGATCATAGCCCGTAAGGCTGACATAATTGAGGCGCAGAAATTAGACAAGTATTCAGCGGAACTCATTGCCAACTTGACCTCAGACCCAGATACCCAACACTACAAGAGGGGATTCTCATTGAAAGGAACTACCCTGCTATTACACAACCAGATCTACGTACCAGAAGGTGAAGCAAGGACCAAAGTATTCTAGACTACCACAATTCAGAGATGGCTGGTTACCCTGGCAGACTCAAGATAATCCGAGGAATCAAGAAGAACTACGCTTGGCCCTAACTGGACAAAGACGTGACAGCCTATATCAAAGGCTGTGAGACATGTGGAAGAACCAAACCCCGTAGATCCAAGCCTTAGGGCTTGCTAAGACCACTAGACATACCAGCAGGACCCTGGTAGTCCGTTTCAATGGACTATATTGTGGAACTGCCACCTTCTAATTTTTTCAATGCAATCCTAGTCATGGTAGATAGATTCACTAAAATGTCATATTTTGTACCTACCACCACCCACTGCACTGCTGCAGAGACAGCTAGACATTTTCACAACCACATCCTAACCCAACATGGCACTCCAGCAGATATCATCACTGATAGAGGACCACAATTCACCTCAAACTACTGGGCTCAGGTGATGAAGGATTTAGGGGTAAAGTGCTGTGTATCAACCTCCTACCACCCACAGACTGACAGCCAGACTGAACAAGTGAACCAAATACTTGAACAGTATCTACAATGCTATGCCAACGCCAATCAAGATAACTGGGCCAAGATATTACCCATGGCACAGTACGCCTAAAACAGCAAAGACCATGCATCTACTGGAATGTCCCCTTTCAAAGCCAACTACAGGTATGACCCCTCATGAGACCCTAGCATTTGAAACAAGGAAACCAACCTGTTGGGACATTCCTGGATTAAACAGATCCACGACACCCAAACTGTATGCCTAGTAAACCTGAACTGAGCTGTACAGACATACAAGGCCTTCACTGATCAAAAACAGACCCCCGGTAAACCCCTCCAAGTTGGAGACAAGGTCTATTTGGATTCCCGTAACGTACCCCTGCATGTGTCTTGGAGAAAACTAGCTCACAGAAGAAGCAGATCACACAAGATTATCAAGCTCATTGGAGAAGTAGCCTTCAAGTTAGACCTATCCCCCATGTGGAAGATCCACAACGTTTTCCACTGTGCCCTGTTGTTCAAAAAGGACGGAAACTCCCTACCCCACCAGAAGATTAAGTCAAGCCCCCCGCCAATCTGGAAGGACAACTCAATTGAGTACAAAGTTGAATACATCCATGGTCACTGAGTCTACTACAAGACTCCCCAGTACCTGTCAAGTGGGCTGGATACACCCCAGAAGAAAGCACCTGGGAACCCTTGAGCAATCTAACCAATGCCAAACAGGCCATCCAACAATACCTTGAGAAGAAGGCCCTGAAAGGGGGAATTTTGGGGGAAGAAGGGGATGATGTCAGGAATGACAATTTAGATGCTCCTAAATCTCAAAATACAGAACCAGAGTCAAACCCTGGACAAAACATTTTGCAGACTGCCAGACTCATAGGCTGGGAACACAACAACCCACTACTAATTAAAGAAGTTGCTACCAGCCTTCCAGGACCCAAACCCTTTGCTGTCCCACAGGATTCTTCAAGCAAACTGCCAGTGAAAGATGCTGAGAATTTCCCTGAGGTGCCAACGCCTGACACAGGCAGTTTGTCTGGTGAAATAGACAAATCTCCCCCCTGGGAATTATTCCAAACTCTCCCAAAGTCCCGGGGAAGGCACTGAACCCAAAGAGGCACCCAACACTCAAATCAATAAACAGAAGGATTTGAAGTCTTCTCACCCCAAAGCAGCCAGCAGCAAACCACCAGTGCCAAGTGCCACACTGCAATATGAGACACCCAATGCCAACCCGCCCAAGTCCAGAAAACCCAAACAAGAAGCAAAGCCTGGCAGTATGGGATAAATACCTCTCAGGCCAAGACCAAAACCCAATTATAATTTTTAAATAAAGGTTATGAGATATTGGGCTTCCCAATTATTACTGTATTTTATCCTTGTAATTTTTCAGTTTGCTCAAAGATACTCTAACCCCCCTGCCAACCTGCCAGTTTGTACTGCCCACCAGGTGCTCCCTTTGGTCCCATCCACTTCATGGAGTACCCCCTAAAGCCTGAGTACAGAGACTACACCACTGACAATATACTAGCCTGGGACTCCTGGGCCAGAATCACTGAGAGAACCAGATACAACTGAGAAGGCCCTTGGTACATTACCAAGCCTGGCCTGTTCAGAGATAAATACAACTTCCTCCATGCCTACCAAATAGACATGGAGCCACCTGTCACCCCCAAGCCAATGCCTGCCTCCGCCGCCAAACTCCTGCTGGACCATACCAACAAGCTTTTTGGATTCATATATATAACCCTCACAGGAGTAATAGATACTATTGTCCCTGCTGCCAGTCTGTGGTTGTGGTTGGGCAAGTCAATGTCTCACCTCATTAAGTTAGCGCCAATCCTTTGGCGGGCCCTGTCCACCCAGTCCACAACCCACCAGTTCCCAGACGCTAGCAAGCCGGCTTGTCAGGGTTGGTTCCCTGACAATGCTCCTGGCTTTCTCAAAATCACTGTCTGAAACATCTCCTGCACAATTCCAGACTGACACACAGAAGGTGCACCACGTGGCCAAAAAGCTCACAGGCAAGGCTTGCGTCTGGTACGCCAAAGCTAACCTTCAAGGGGAGAATTTACTAAACAACTACCCTGCCTTCTGCGACTCCTTGTTGTCCACCGTAGTGTCAGCACAAACCAAATAAGAACTCAGAGACCGCACAATGACCTTATATCAAGGCATAATGGTCACCAAGTACTATATTGAAGAATTCTCTTGCATCAAGGAAGCAATTGGGATGACTGATACCAAAGCTTGCTACCTCTTCCAGAAGAAACTGTCTCCTGAACTCAAGAACTTCCTGGCCCATCATGTATTACCTGACAAGTTTTCTGATCTTACCAAAGAGGTTTTGAAATGGTCCTCTAAGGTAAAACAGCTTCCTTTTTGGAACAACACCAAGACTTCACCCGTCTGAAACTTACCATCCCCTGCCGAGGTTCCAAAGGGATTAGTTCCTAAACCCGGGGGAGGTTACCAGTTGGCCCCCTAAGAGAAACAACGTTGAGTCCTTGAAGGACTGTGTCTCTACTTTGGGTAATCAGGTCATTCTGCCAAGGATTGCCAGGCACTCTCCAAGGTACAATCTGCTTCAGGTCATCTTCTTTCAACCACAGATTCCAATAAATCTTCAACTCAGTCTTACAATCTTTTGCCTGTTTTTCTAGACCACAAATTTGGCACTACACACTGATTGACACAGGAGAAATGAGGAACTTCATTGATCAAAACCTTTTGACTTTTTTAGGGGTTGAGACCTCAGGACTAGCCTCTGTAAGACTTGCTGAAGGTACCCCTGCCCAAGTAGGACGCCTTGTCAAACCTCTCCACGCTCAGGTGGGGAATAACTCATACCACCTACCCACCTCTACGCTCTCTAACTTGGCCTTCCTGTTAATCTTGGGATTTCACTGGTGTCAGGAAGCCAAGTTACAGTTCAACTGGGACACCAATTCAGTCACACTTTACTCTTATGGAAAACCTATCACTGTGCCTCTCAAGAGATCATATTACCAGGTACCAGAGAATTTCACTGCCTACCTGAACTCTCTACTTCTTTTGGGTGACCAAGAACAGGACTCCATACCAGAAGAAATCCAAGACTTAAAGGAGGTGTTTAGCAAGGAACTCTGCTCCATCCTTCCTGAAAGAAGACCATCCAATCTTAGAATTGAATTGATACCAGGCTCCTCCCCCACCTGAGGAAAGCCTTATCCCATGAACCAAGCACAAGGAATTGCAATGAAGGCATACCTTGACAAAAACTTAGAAAAAGGGTTTATGCGTTGATCCAACTCCCCATGTTCATCACCCATGTTCTTTGTAGGGAAATGTCAGGGATCCACTCATTGGGAAGTCTTTCCCCAATTGAATGGAGAAGAGCTCCCAAGTTGAATTTTATCAGAGTGGAACCTATTGGAATCCCTATCATTAACATGTGTAGAAGGTGACTAAATAGACAGAATCTTCCCAAGAAGCAAGTGAAGTGATTGAGGAGATAATAGACACTGGTGTACCCCAAGACCAACCATGGGGCCTTGGGGTGGATGATAGGTGGGAATTGAGCTGTTTCAACATAAGGGGCATGTCTTTGACGCGGACTAAAATGATACCAAATTGAGTTTTCAGATTTGTCAGTAGGAGTTGGTTCAGGGTTTTCAAAGTTAACATTTGCTTGCCCATAACTGATTAACACACAAAAAGTCCATACAAGGAAGATGAACTTCATGTTGTTGGGGAAAACCTTTAGAATCTACTAATCAAGTGTTTAGAATTGAAAATATAGATTTATTTGGTTGATAGGAATAAAAGAAATTGTTGGAGCAATTTGGGTGAGAAGAATTTGTCAGTTTAAATACTGACTTCAAGTGAGGAAGGGAAAATTGTGGTTACCAGGTGGATCTGCAAGAGTGATTTGAGAAGTATTTCCTTGCAGGACTGCAGCAGACTGCAGCCTGCAATGTAAGAAGAGGCAGGTTGGGATATTGCATTGCAGTATTGTACCTTACTTTGGTTGGGGATAGAATCTGGGGCTGGATGAGCAGCATTTTTTTGGCTTGGGTGGTTCACTGGGTTTGATTGGTCTCTTGGGCCCCTCAATATCTGTTTTGGATGATTTCTGCATTTATTTTTAATCTGATTGGCTGTTGTATATTTATTGGAGCCAAACTTTAATGCTGAATCAATATCCTGGTTATTTTTGTTGTCCAGAGCCTTTGGCTTTCAATTTTGAATTAGAATTTATGTTGTGGCCTTGGATTTTGCATTTGCTTTCAACTTTGCTTTCAAAATTGGTTTTACTACATTCATTTATCAATTTCAAATGTGTTTTCAAATTGAATTCATTAAAGGATTTGGTTTTGTCCTTGGTTTCTAATTTAGTATTTAAAAATTCAAAATTTGTGTTAGGGATGAAGTCCCTTACAGGAAAGCTGATGGGACCCTGAGACCAGTTGTGGACTTCACCAAACTAAACACCATAACCATTAAGAATCAAAACCCCTTACCATCTGCAGAGTCCCTGACCAACCAAATTACTCACGCCAAGGTTTTTTTCTAAACTGGACCTCCACAGTGCATATAACCAGATACATATTGGTGAAGGTCATGAGTGGAAGACTGCAGTTTGCACTCTGTTTGAACTGTATGAATACCTGGTAATGCCCTTTGGTTTAAGTAACGCACTGGCAGCCTTTCAAGGCCTCATGAGTGAGGTAATCTTCCCCTTACTAGATGTCTGTGTGGTTGTCTACCTGGAAAATATCCTGGTATACTCACAGACCAAGGAGGCCCATACCATACACCTATGAGAGGTTCTCCAATTACTCATTGACAATCAATTGTTTTGTAAACTAGAAAAATGCAAAATTTTTGTCACTGAGATTGAGTTTTTGGGATGCAAGATTAACCCAGGAAGGTTTGCGGTTGCTACTTCTAAGGTACAGGCAGTCTTGGACTGGCCTAGACCTACAACACGTACCAAGCTTTGAGGTTTTTTAGGCCTGGCAAATTTTTGCCGCAAGTTTATCAGGGATTTCTCCTCTACTGCTCTCCCACTCACTCACCTTACCTCTGAAAAGGTTCCCTTTGTCTGTTTGTCTGAAGCTGACCTGGAATTTGAGACTCTTAAGAAGTTGTTCACCTTGGCTCCTGTCATTCTCTGCCCAGACCTCAAACAACAATTTTTTTGGACACAGATGCCTCTGAATTTTCTCTAGGAGGAGTGTTACTGCAGCTTGGGGGAGGATAGTGAACTCCACTCTGTGGTGTTCTACTCCTATAAGCTGATTAACCAAGAGAGAAATTACCACGTGTACAAGAAGGAACTATTTGCCATTATCAAATCCTTGGACCACTGGTATCACTACTTGGAAGGAAGTAAATTCACTGTGCAAATCAGAACCGTCCATAAGAATCTCCTTTACTTAACTGAGAAGAGAAAGGTTACCCCATGTCTGAAACAATGGGCTATCAATTTACTTGCCTTTGACTTCAAGATTAGTTACACTCCAGGACACCAGAATATAGTATCAGACGCCATCAGTAGATGAGAGGACTTGGATGACCCAAGCCAGTCCTACATTAAACACAATGAACATGCTATACTATCTGAAGATCAGTTTCTCTCCCACATCATGACCCTATCTTATCTATCTACCTTGGACCAGGACATCATAGCATCCCAACTCCTTGATAAGGATAACACTCCCACTGGACTTACTCTAAACAATGGATCTTGGTCAAAAAATGGAAGCCTTTATGTAACAACCAACAAACACCAACAAACAATCTTGGAAAGTTTCCACAACTCCCCTCTCACAGGACATGGCGGCATTTACAAGACAGTCAAGAGAATCCAACAAAGATACTGGTGGCCCAATCTGAAGAAAACAGTTGCCAAATACATCTTCACATGCGTGCTGTGTGGCTGCAACAAACCCTCTACCATAAAGCCCCAAGGATTACTCAAACCATTACCTATTCCTCCGCGCCTTTGGAATTCCATCTCCATGGATTTTATTGTGGACCTTCCCAAGAGTGACAGCATGACTGGCATCTTTGTGGTAGTAGATTGGCTAACAGAATATGCAATCTTTACGCCCTTCAAGCGCGCAACAGCAGAAGACACTGCCAACATGCTCTTTAATCATGTAATTGCCAACCACAGAATTCCCAACAACATCATCTCAGATCAAGGTACACAATTCACATCCAAGTTCTGGAAGTTCCTAATGAAGGCATTACATGTTAAAACCCTTATGTCCACATCCTTTCATCCTCAGACCAACAGACAAAAAGAAAGGGTTAACCAAGTGCTGGAAGGGTTTCTCAGGAACTATGTGAACTTACAACAGGATGATTGTGTAACCTTTTTTCCACTTGACCAACTATGCTATAACACCAATCACCATGATTATATTGGAGTATCTCCCTTCTTTGCCAACTATGGATATAACCCTGAAGATTTTCCTGATCCTGCAACTGAAGACACTATTTTGTCAGTGTACCAATTGGCAACATCCTAACTCAAGAATCACCAACAACTCAAGACACAACTGGAAAAGGCAGTACTACAGTATAAGACCCAAGCTGATAAACATTGAAGAACACCTGAAGACATCCAAGTGGGAGACTACGTGTTCCTCAGTGCAAAAAATCTTAAACTGGATATTATCAAGCAAAAACCAGGACCTAAGAAGATTGGTCCCCTGTTGGTCATTGAATGACGCTCTGATTTTAACTTCTGACTCAAACTTACTGAAGGCTCCTCCTCCCATGATGTCTTCCACATCTGCCTTCTCTCTAAATTCAAGGGGTCATCACCTGACATGGACCACAAGGACTCTCCTCCTATCATCTTGAACCATGCTCTGGAATGAAAAGTAGAAGACATCCTCAATCACTGCACCTCCCAAGGCAAACACCAATACTTGGTAAAATGGAAGGGCTACAAAGTAGAATTCAATTCCTGGGAACCAGAAGAGAACCTAGAGAATGCACCTGATGCCCTCTCCTGCTACAACATGTCTCTGGAAGGGAAGGACCTTCCTGGGAAGGATAGTGTCAGGGATTTCTTCCATGACTCCCTTAATTTTATTGACAACATTAACGGGACAGCAAAGACACAACAACACAGACACCATGTTTTTGACACCAGGTTGTTTGCTACTGATGATTGGAACAGGGATCAAACCCAGAACCTTAAAGAAACACCTATTGTTAGTCTAAAGTCAACTAGTCAGTTTAATGTACCTATTTATAAGCATTCTATTGAATCAAATTTTGTTTTCACACTTCAAATCAATTTTGAAAAGGTTAGTAAGTTAAGTGTTAACATCACTTACCGCTCAGCTGCTGATTGGCTGCCTGGGACCATCCTGACGCTCTCAGATATAGTATCAGAAGATGAAACTGAGGCTCCACTCTTTAGATTGATTGATAATCAATATGAGCACCGCTTAAATTACAAGGATTTTGTGGCTTGTCTTGATTCTGTCCCTCTTAAATTTATGATTATATTGCAGCCCTAGCCCAAAATTAATGCCCATCTAACACAGGTATTAATTTTAATTATGAATTTCTTAAAAATCATTGGTAAATCCCTCTCATCTCCCCCAATATCCACTTAAATTGCCCAGCCTCTATTTTCAAGGCTATTTAAGTGAACAAACTTTATAACACTTAGTTGTTCCAACAATAAAGACTTTATCCTATACCTGCTACTCATTTACCTTCTGATAAACTTACTTTTGAAGCCATGAGAGGAATTCTATTCCTGTTCTGGTTTCTAGCTTCCTTCTTGTCAGTGGTGTCAACCTTGGAAAACCCAACACCTACAACTGACTGGTACAACACTTCTCCAGATGATGCCCATCAAAAGGAATCCCTTGCCCACAGATAGTTCAAGTACCCCTCCGCCACTGGGGACGTAAATTCCAGTATGATTGTTTGTTCACTCCGCCTCCTGCTAACCTGCTCTGGTTAGACCTTAAACTTCCTTCTACCTCTTGACGTATGTGGTGGGATACTACCTACTTGGTTGGTTCAGCCCTATGTTTGGAAGATTTTCCTACTTGGGACACCTAGGACATCTTGCAATGGTCACAGTTTCTGTCACAGCCCATATCAGAGTCAGACTGGACTCCCGCAGGGGAGGCAGGCCGGGCATGAAAGGCCATGTACACAATAGGCGCAATCTGTACCAGGTAGTTGAGGGCAGTGGCCAGGGGGGGCCAACTCCCAGTATGAGTCACGACTTGGTTGGCCAGCCCCAATACAGTGATGTAGAAAAAACCTAGCTTGCTGAAGTCCTGAGTGGGCGGCGCATTTAGGAGAGGAGGTGCAGTTGGAATCTCCTTCATGGTTGGCAACATATCCAAATGGTGTGGATGGAAATACTCCAGATCAAGGGTGTGGGGTGGTTCAACAAGGGAAGCAGGAGTATAACCAGGTGGATGTGGATAGTCTAGTTTGTATATTGTTGTGGATTCACAAATAGATGCAAAGAAAAAAAATTAAATTTGAGCAAAAATAGACAATTCCTGCAATAAGATAATAATTTATAGGCATAAACTCGCTTTATTAAGATGTCAACAGTGAGGAGGGCTTCTCCCCCTCACTACTTATACTTACTGATAATTCTATTGCCTTTTGTGCCACCAGAGAACTGATGGCATCATTTGGAGGTGGATTTGCAATTTTACCTGGAATTTGCGTGCTTGGCCAAGAGGATGAGCTCTCATTGGCTGCTATAACATGAACCTTTTGAATTTTGTAGCATGGTAAGTTGCTACAGTTATTTTTAGCTCCCACAATGAATCAATTGCCCAATTGCGCAATCAAATGGTTTCATTCCTAATGTGCCATTTCCCAATAGGTAGATGGCCCAGATTTGTTAACAAGTTCAATGCCAGGGATTTGAGGATTGTGTGCCTCTCAAATCCTGGGCCATTTTTTAGTTGAAAGGGGGTATTTCGCCCTGGGAAGTGCTTTGTGGGGTTTTCCATGCTGCATGTTTAATCACCTCTAGAGAGGCCAGCTGACTGTCCAGGGCACTCTGGGCCCTGACATCATCCCCTACCATAGTTGAGCTTGCAGAGCACAACTCTTTACTCCGAGACTTATATTCTTTTAGTAGGATGCCAGCATTCTCCAGGTTGGACTCAGGTTCCCAAGTATTCTCTTTTTGGGGGTATCCTTTCCATTTGACCAGGAAGTGAGGTTTTTGGTATTGGAGTTTGTGTCCCAGGATGGCTTCAACCTCGTGTTCCAAGAAGCTTCCTATTTTGATGGGTGGGGGAGCTGTTCTCACTATCTGGTGCAGGAGAGAGGGTCCTTTCTTTTTTGATAGCAGGGAGCGGTGGAATACATTGTGAATCTTCCATCCGGAGGGGAGTTCTAGTTGGTATGCTACAGTGCCAATGCATTGTAAGACTTTGTAAGGACCTGTTTGACGGGGGCTCAAGCTAGCGCAAGGGGCAGTGGTCTTGATATTCTTAGCGCTGAGATACACAAGGTCTCCTACTTTAATTGGGGGACCAGGGCTTTATTTCTTGTTGGCAAAATCTTTGTATACTTGTACTGCTCTTCTCAGGTTCTTGGAACATTCTTCTTGGCATGTGTGGATGTTGCTAACCCAGTCTTGTCTTTTGGGGTTGTCAGCTTCCTCTGTGGGGGGCATTCCATGTGGGGTTGAATCCGTAGTTGGCTTTGAAGGGGGACATACCAGTGGAGCTGTGGTCTTGGTTGTTGTACGCAAACTGGGCCATTGGTAGGTGGGTTACCCAATCATTCTGTTCTGAGTTAACGTAGCATTGTAAGTACTGTTTGAGGACCTGGTTTACTCTCTTGGTCTGTCCGTTGCTCTGGGGGTGGTATGCAGTAGACAGCAATCTTTTTATTCCCAAGCCCCTTAGGATTTGGGCCCTGAACTTAGAGGTGAATTGTGGGCCTCTGTCTGAAACCACTTCTTGTGGAAGTCTGTGGTTCATGAATACTTGGTTCCGGAATAGGGTGGCAGTTTCCTTTGCTGTTACTTTGGTTGTTGTTGGAATGAAGTGAGCCATCTTGATGAAATAATCAACAATTACAAGGATGGCGTTGAATCCTTTTGAATTGGGTAGCTCCAAAATGTAGTCCATGGAAACTGACTTCCAAAGGCCTTCTGCAATCTGGAGGGGTTGTAGTAATCCTTCTGGCTTGCCTCGCTTAGGCTTGGTGCGTCTGCATGTCTTGCAATCACTGAGGTATCCTTCAATCTCTGGCTTCATCCTGGGCCACATGTAGGTTCTCTGAATCCCTTTGAGAGTCTTAGGACGCCCAGGGTGTCCTGACATGGGGGAGTTGTGGTATTCCTTCTGTATCTTTAAGCGCAGTGGACCTTCTGGTACATAGGTACGTCCGTGTATCTTCAGGGTGTTATCATGTAGAGAGTAACCATTTTGGTAGTATTGACTGTTGATATCTTTCTTTAAGTCCTCTGTGATGGAGATGCAGTGCTGGTATACTGTCTGAGCTTGTTGGATTTCTTCTCTTCTACTGGCTAGTCCCAGGAATAGGAGCATTGGCTCAATCATGTTTGGGGACAACAAGGATTTAGTGTTGAATTCTTCAATCTCTTTGGCACTAGGAAAAAGGTTGACTCTTTGGCTTAAGGCATCTGGCACAACGTTGATCTTGCCAGGTTTGTAGCTAATGAATAAGTCGTAATCTTCTAGGAATAAGGCCCATCTAGCCTGTTGCTGGTTCAGTTGTTGTGGTTTGAAGAAGTATGTCAGGTTCTTGTGATCAGTCATGATTCTCACTGGGTGGCTGGCGTCAAACAAGTATCTTCTCCAATGTTATAAGGACTGAATGATAGCAAGCATCTCTTTATTGTAGATGGGGTAGTTCAACTCAGGCGGAGTGAACTTCCTTGAGTAGTAAGCTACAGGGTGAAGCTTACTATCATGTCCCCTGAAGCAATACCCCCCAATGCAAAGTAAGAGGCGTCTGTTTCCACAATGAAGGGCTTATTGTAAACCAGCATTGCTAAGACGGGGGCAGAAACAAAGGCATTATTTAGCAACTCAAAGGCTGACTTGGCGGTATCATCCCACACAAAGGGGTTCTTCTCAGAGGTGAGGCAGGTCAAGGGCAAGCAGATCAAAGAAAAATTTTGGACAAATTCCTGGCAGAAGTTTGCCAGGCCCAGGAAACTTCTGACCTCCTTGCGGTTCTTAGGTTCAGGCCATGACGTCACAGCCTCTATTTTATCAGGTGTCATTGCAAAATCTCCTTTCAGTACATTGCACCCCAGGAACTCTACTTCCTCTTGGAAAAACTCACATTTCTGGAGTTTAACAAAGAGTCTGTGTTCTTTGAAGCGTTGTAAGACAGCTTGAAGGTGTTTGACATGTTCCTCAGGTGTGCAACTGTAAATGAGGATGTCATCTAAGTAGGCTATGCAACACTGGTCCTTGAGTCCTCCCAAGACCATGTCCACCATAGTTTGAAAGGTACTGGGCGTGTTGCACAGCCCAAACAGCATAACCAAGTATTCAAAAAGACCTTGCCTAGACTTGAAGGCAGTTTTCCATTCATTGCCAGGCCTGACCCGGATCTGGTTAAAGGCATCCCTCAAATCAACCTTTGAGAAGACGTTGGCTCCTGAAATCTGGTCTGAGAGGTCTTCAGCATTGGGTACGGGGTACCTGTTTTTCACTGTGATGCTGTTTAGGTCCTGGTAATTGACACAAGGACGTAAGTCACCGCCCTTCTTTTTAACAAACAATAAGGGGGGAAACAAGGAGATTTGGAGATGCGTATATATCTCTTCTTCAACATCTTGTCTAAGTACTCCCTTAGGGCGGCTTGTTCTTCATGTTACAACTATAGACAGGTCCATGCTTAGGATGGATTCCAGGGAGGAGGTCAATGGCGTGGTCAAACTGACTGTGTTTTGGCAAGGCAGTGGCTTCTTCTTCTGAGAAGACTGACTCCCAAGATTTCAAACATTTTGGGATCTTGGCCTTGCAGGATTCCATGGTGATGTTGTTTAACTCAGGGGTCTGCTGGGGGTTCAGGCAGGGGACCTCTAAGATTTGGCTCTCATGAGTGACAGTCACTTGATGGTTTTTATAGTCCAAGTTCAATTGGTGGTCAACCCACCATTCAAACCCTATCACTACAGGTTTGGGAAGCTTCTCCATAACATGGAATCTGGTGGGAAGCTGCCTCTTGTTTAACTTCAAGGAGACAAACTCTTCACATTTGTGTGACAAGTCTGTTGTCTTGTTACCCAAGGTTACCAGTTGGGAGTTTCCCTGGATTGGTACACCAAGTTTCTCAGCTCAGCTACATTCCATGTAGTTGAGGGTTGCTTCACTGTCTAGGAGAGCTACCGTGCTCACCTCATGGTCATTATAACATAAAGTAGTGTTGATGATAGGATAAGATTGTGAAGCATTGTTTATTGCTGAGATGGTTGCTACTTGGTTTCCATTAGAGCAGCTAGTACAGTCCTTGGATAAGTGGCCACTCTGGCTGTAAATTCACTGCCTCCTTTGACTTTGGACAGGATTGCCTTCCCTTGTCACTCAAAAAAGAACGCCCAAAGCCCAGAAAAGCCACTTAATTCACTCCAAGATTTAGCTCACACTGTGGATGAAAGATTTGTGTTGGCATACCCCGCAGAACCCCCGGCTTTGGTTGCTCCAGCTTGGGAAGAAACACTGGTTAATTTGGACTACTTATTAGCTTGGTATTATCCCCTCCTAAAAGCAATTAGAAACAGCCAATCAAACAAGGCCACATCTGCAACCAGAAAGTTAAATGGACCTGAGCTAGTTGGGGTGTCCTCCAGCCAATCAGGTGGATCCGCGGAAATTACTTTGAAACTTTCCAGCACCCCTGACCTTGGTCAGCAAATTTTATCACCAGCCAACCAAATGCAAGCAAACTTAGTCATGTGATTATTTTTCAACAACCCACTCCCTTTTAACAATGCCAGGGGACTTTGGGTCCCCTGCTTGTCAATTTTCCAATATATTAAAAGTTTGGAGTCTGTTGCAATTCATTTTAACAATTATAGTTGGTTGGGAACTAGTTTTGTGTTTCCACTGCCTAAAGTTTATAGTGTTAGTTGCTGTCTCAAGCTTACTTTGTACTAGCTGGTTTTAAACCTGGCTTCTCTTCTGGGCCCCTATACTAGTGTTAGTTTACCTAGTTGTTGTCTCCTCTGCTTTTGCTTTTGGAAACAGAGTTTGAATCTCATAGTTTCAATTGATTTTCTTAATAATCTCTATTATTATTTCAAATTTTTATTTAAAAACTGTTGCTTTCAAACCCGTTTTTGCTTACCATTGCACTCACGGCTTCCAAGACCATAGTAAAGCTGCCCAAACCCGCTCTGCTGCTCCTTTCCTCATTTTTGATAAGACTACCCTGCCTGCACCTTTTTCTGCTGTTTTTTGTCAAAAAAATCATACCAACCTGTCCCAAATTTTGTGGGGAACATTTCTATGATACTCCCAGCTCTAAAATTTGTGATGTTTTCCCTGGCTCCGTCTGCTGCTTCTGTGGTTCACCTCCCCAGATTTATGGGGGAAAATCTCTTTGTCTGCCCGGCTGGTGGGCAGAGACCCATCTGGCCTCTGGGACCTCCCAGCGGTCTTCTCTTTTCTGGAAAGGCTGTAGTCAAGAGCCTGACGTGTGATGACTTGGACATGGACACCGTGGATTATACTTTGCTGGTTCCTGAAGTTGATGTGCCTCCCATGCCTTCCCTCCCCAGCGTGGTCCAGAGCCATTCAGTACCCCTTGGGCCCTCCAAGGTGCCCGCTCCTGCTCCTACCCACACCCCTTTGTTGCTCACTGGTCTGATATTGATGGGATTGAACGCCTACTTCCCTTAGTTGTCCCCTGTGTCCTCCCTGTGGTCCCCCCTCCAAGCAGCTGTCCTAGTTCTTCACTGGGCAGCATCCTGGTGGTTTGTTTCACCGGCATGGGAGCCGGACTTAGTTAGTTTAGCCCCCTCTCTCACACTGGTGGCAATAGAAGCATAGTCCACTTCTGACATGGCATTGGTACTCTTCAGGGGTCATGTTCAAGTGGTGCCTACTTGTACAAGGGGTTTGATTGTTATAGGGTTGGCCAGCGTGGTATCCTTGTGGTTGGCTGAAGTCCATGCCTCTAGCAATTGCCAGGAGCTTGTCTTTGGGTAGGTTGCATTGGTGGTGTCTCATTAGGCTGGCATGGTGCGGGTTCAGACCGTTTATGAAATTCAAACCTGATATGTTGTCAGGTTTCTTGGCTGCATCTGACAGGCGTAGGAATCTTTGTATGTAGGTCTCTAGGTTGTCTCTTCCTTGGGTCAGGCAGATGAGCCCCATGTAGGCTTGGGTCTTGGCCCCAGCAGGGGTAGTTGCAGAGTTCATTCTCTTAAGGAATTAGTTGTAGGAGAGTATGAGGTCTGGGTCTTTCTCAAGGCTGGTCAAGAAGGTTTCTCTGGCATCATCCTTCAGTTGGGCGGCCACCATCATAACCTTCTGGGCGTCATCTCTGAAGCTCTTGGGATGGGCGTGGAATAAGGCATTTATCATAATCATTCCTTTTCTGAAGCCAGCCAAGTCCATTTTGTTCAGGTCAGGAAAGGTTGTGGGGGCAGCAGTATTCTGATTTGAGGTGGAGATGGGCACAGTCTGGACCTGGGATGGCTTGGCAAAAATTTCTTCTTGGCTTTCATTTGTTTCTTGTTTCTTGGTCAAGTACTGTCTTATGTAGTAAGCTGAAGTCATAAATAAAAGCATACAAGATGCCCCTATAATCAAAGAAGAATAGGGGCCCAGGGTTACTAGTTTAGATATGGTTGACATACTGTCACGGCCCATATCAGAGTCTGGCTGGACTCCCACAGGGGAGGCAGGCTGGGCCTAAAAGGCCATGTACACAATAGGCGCAATTTGTACCAGGCAGTTGAGGGCAGTGGCCAGGGGGCGCCAACTCCCAGTATGGGGCACAACTTGGTTGGCCAGCCCCAATACAGTGATTTAGAAAAAACCTAGCTTGCTGAAGTCCTGAGTGGGCGGCGCATTTAGGAGAAGAGGTGTAGTTGGAATCTCCTTCATGGTTGGCGGCAGATCCAAATGGTGTGGATGGAAATACTCCAGATCAAGGGCGCGGGGTGGTTCAACAAGTGCAGCAGGAGTATAACCAGGTGGATGTGGATAGGCTAGTTTGTATATTGTGGTGGATTCACAAATAGATGCAAAGAAAATAATTAAATTTGAGCAAAAATAGACAATTCCTGCAATAAGATAATAATTTCTAGGCATAAACTCGCTTTATTAAGATGTCAACAGTGAGGAGGGCTTCTCCCCCTCACTACTTATACTTACTGATGATTCTATGGCCTTTTGTGCCACCAGAGAACTGATGGCATAATTTGGAGGTGGATTTGCAATTTTACCTGGAATTTGCATGCTTGGCCAAGAGGGTGAGCTCTCATTGGCTGCTATAACATGAACCTTTTAAATTTTGTAGCATGGCAAGTTGCTACAGTTATTTTTAGCTCCCACAATGAATCAATTGCCCAATTGCGCAATCAAATGGTTGCATTCCCAATGTGCCATTTCCCAATAGGTAGATGGCCCAGATTTGTTAACAGGTTCAATGCCAGGGATTTGAGGATTGTGTGCCTCTCAAATCCTGGGCCATTTTTTAGTTGAAAGGGGGTATTTTGCCCTGGGAAGTGCTTTGTGGGGGTTTCCATGCTACATGTTTAATCACCTCTAGCGAGGCCAGCTGACTGTCCAGGGCACTCTGGGCCCTGACAGTTTCCCTTGGCTTGGTAATAGCAGGACTTAACTTAGGGGCCTTGGCCCACCAATTAGGGAACTTTTTCCCTTCCAAGTGGGTCCTGACATCAGGCCAAGCCACTCAGATCCCAATCCTCACTTTCCAAGCTGCTCCCCATTACTTTCCAGAAGCCAGTACCCAAGAGTTGGGACATAAAGGGCTCACCAAAAGAAGGAAGTAATATTTTCCAAGGTAGATCAGATGAGTGGTATAAAAACCACTTCCTCATACTTAAATAAAGTGCAGACAAAATCAAATAAAGTGGATGAATCTTTAAGTTTTGTTTTCTTTATTATGATTTCAATTTATACACCACTTGAGCAGAAGTCAAACCAGAAGACTAGTGTACCACCCTAGACCTACACCCACAGACTACCAGCCAGGTCCAGATCCTGGAATGGCTGGCATTCTCTATGACCCCCTGATCCTCTTATCTCACAGCTCTACAATCACAGTAGAGCTGGGATGGTCATCTTGATCATCCTCAGTCTGGCCAAAGTTGTCATTCCCAACCTTGGTGCCTACTGCCCCTTAGCCGCTGAATTGCTTTACCTAACCTGTTCAGCAGCATTCCTCTACTGGGCCCTTGATACCCATTACCTGGATGGATTAAGCTCCCCTTTGATGCCTTGGTACATGACAGCCTCTGGCTATGACAGAAATAGTCTATGAATAGTCTAACTACACTAAATATAAAATAATTTGTTTTGATTGGTCACTTTTAATTAATATAGCAGTGCTAAAAATGTACTTAAATTGTTAATTTTACTATGTTGGCTATAAAAAATAATATAATAATCAGAAAAATTATTGTTTTCTGTAGAAACTATTTTTGTTAATAAACCCAAATCTTAGTAAAAAATATGGATATATAATTTGACATTCATGTAAATTATGTAATTTTTTATAACAGATAAATATAAGTAACTTATTGAAAAAGTTGATTTTTAATCAATCTTTATAATTTTTACTACAACCAGATAAACATTTCAGTTGTCAATGTATCTCATAATACACATGTGACACTAATCAAGCCACCTCATGACAAATCTAATGTCATGGTCTTCTTTGGCCTTACCAACATGATAAGATCTCATTATTTATAAGGAGTGAGGCCAATCACCATGACTATACCCAATAACATATATATACCACTGTTAATCTCTATTCTGATCAATTCAAATTCATCACCATCTTGGTGGCCCAAAGGCTTTCACACAGTATAAAAAGCTTTCTCTTGGTCTGTTGTCTTCCCCAAATTTCAAATACTAAACTATAATTATGTTGCAACTGAAATAATTTTAGTATAATATTTGAACAGGAAAAACAACAGTTCAAAGAAAAAGGACAGAAATTTAAGATGAAATAATAGATTTATTGGAAAATAACAGTTAATATATCATAAAAAGCAGCCACAGGGTCACAAGTGGGTGACATTAGTGACATGATCCAAATATGGTTTGGGTTTCAAATAAATTGTTGATAGTGCTTGGTTAAAATTGGCTGTGCTCCTTATTAAGAAGTATTGCTCTATATTTTAACATCCAAGATGAGAGGCAGCATATTGTTTGATATGTCATGAGGCAATTCATTGTGTGCCACTTGTGTATTATAAAATATATTTTCAGGTAATGTATTAAACTCAATTGTAACAATTAGCTTAGTTACAACATTATGATAATATAGTAAAAACTAAAATGAACAAAAAACAAACAATATAAGTATATATATAGTGTCATGACCTGGGTTAATCTCAGAAGTCTCATTAGAGCTAGGTAGAGGATGAGCCTGAGAGACCTTATACATGACTGGTACTGCCATGATAGTGCTATTTTTGCCTGGTATAAACTGCCCAAGAAACAACAAAACTGGGAAAAGAAAGCATTTCTAGCCTTTTTAAATCTTTTGTCAATCCCAATCTTGAAATAGATAAGTTTGTTTCACCATATCACAATAGAAATGTGACTTAAAAGCCAGCTACAAAACCTATTCTGAGAATTGAACCCAGATTACATCACCAGGTAGTGGGAGGGGGCAGGCGCTAGTGCCAGTGCTTGCTTTTTTATTTTAATTAGTAAAAGCAACACACCTGGTGCCAACTCTAATTTTCAAGTTGGTGTGTGACCCAAGAAAAATCTTATCACCTATGCTAATGCCCTGAAAGAGATTTCAGGGCAAAGTCTAAATTTAAATACTGTTTTTGGGGGCCTAGTTGAATTATTAAAAAATTTGCCACCAATGTTA
Organism: Entomophthora muscae; assembly: GCA_014839935.2. NCBI lineage: Eukaryota > Fungi > Entomophthoromycota > Entomophthoromycetes > Entomophthorales > Entomophthoraceae > Entomophthora > Entomophthora muscae. Next base: position 258,080 of record QTSX02007104.1, read on the forward strand.
TAAAAAATAGCAAATAAATCTACCCAAAGCCACCAACTAATACCAAAGCTGATCAATTTCTGCCCAGAAAGACAACCTAAGTGAAAGACTACTCCAAGCTAATTCATCTAGAATTTTCCCAGACAATAATGCAGCACTTAAGATAATCTACCCAAGGACCAAGCACATGTTTCTGAACATTTTTTTACAAATAAGATATAAGAACTCACTTGGCCCAAAAATGCCACCCAGATAACATAATAACATCAGAAAGGACCACAGACTTCAGGAGCACTACTTAAACCAACTGAGATCAGTCAAAGCTCTATTTTCATCTTAGCTAAATGAAAAACTGTTATAAACATTTAGTTCTCAAATATTTCACCTTGATTTATTATTGTTCTGCAACACTTTCAACTACCTATCAACTAACTCACCATTGAGGCTAAAATTAATTTTTCTAAAACACCAAAAAAGATCACCCAGACTAATAACACCTAACTAGAGTGCCTTAAAATCCTGTTTACTTTACAGAGAACTCTCTAAATATCAACCAAAAACAGTGTATATTTAAATATTTTCTCTGGTATGTACACCCTGAAAGTCCAGAAAAACCTTATAAAATCATAAAGAAAGACCAAGTAGTCATTATCAACCCTCTTATATCCTAAAAAATAATAACCATGCCATCTGCTTAGTTCCTATGAAATCTTCACACACACTAAAACCAACCACATCATATTCTGCCAAGACTGCTCAGCCAGGCCAGAGAAATCAACTCTTGAAAGTGCTATATCTAGCACTTACTGGATGTCTTGATTTCACCTTGCCAAATTCTGTTACCTGGTCTGTAACAGGCAAGATGCTATCTTACCTAGTTAAGTTAGGCCCCATTATCTGGTTTGGCATGTATTTGCCTTTTTCACTACTTATACTGTCAAGAATAACAAGAAAATATGGTATCCTGCTACATCAGCCTTAATTAGCTGTGATAAAAACAGACATAAGCTTCTTGAGTTTCTCCTAATCAATTATTACCTTGCAGATGTGAGATATCACTAATTTTGCAGCTTTGTGGCTGGGTGGTAAGTTGCCCAAAATCAATGAGATATGGAGCCATAAGCAGCACTAGTCAGGTGCTGTTCAAAAAAGTGAAGATGTTCTCTCCTGGCCAACCAGCCTCAACAAATTTCCATATCAGAGCTGATTAATCCCCTTCTCTCCAGAGAACCTGTTTTCTAACTGTTTCATTATCTCAACAAAGCTTGATTTATCCCTAAAACTTTTAACTATGGATATCTACTGAAGGCTTTGAGCTCTGGTTGTGAACTTTGCAGCAGAAGCTAGCATTAACTGGGCAGTGATCACATCCCTCTGTTAGGAATTCATTCAGTGGTAGGTTCTGGAGAACTAGCAGTCAGGCAGCCCGTGGGTCCAGAGGAAAGGGACTACCACAGGATAGGGGCTAACTTTACAATATATGAGAGGGATTTTCTGAGAATAGCTCAAGGCCTGCTAGAGGGAACCATAGAATTAATTAGGTCCATAAGGGTGATGTACTGTAAGGGAGTTCATCCTTTTAACAAAAATAAAATTGAAACTTTCAAATTTGAGTCCCTGGACACACACAAAGAATTGGAAATGGCATTTTTAAATGTGAAAACAGAAACCAACAATATTAATCAATCAGTTAATTTAATTGATTCAAAAAGGCATTCAAAATTGATTAATAAATGCTTTTTTAAAAGAGAAAACAAATGCAAAAGCCAGTGTAAAAAACCTCAATATAAATCCTATTCTAAATTCAATTTCAAATACTTCAGACAATGGTTATGACAACAGCAACAACAATACTGCATTTAAAATTGGCTCTGAAAAGACAATACAGCCAATCAATCCAAAATTAAATACAGAAACCACTTCAATCAATTAATAAGGGATCAACAAAGCTAATCAAAGAAAGCACACCAACCAAGCCAAAGAACTATCTCACATTCAACCCCAAGAATCAACTCAAATCATAGTGCAGTACCATACTGCAGTCCAAATGTAAGAGCCCACCTCACTTCTTCTTGCATTGCAGGCTACAGTCTGCTGCAGTCCTGCAAGGTAATACTTCTCCAATTACTCTGGCAGGATCACCTGGTAACTACAATGCCCCTCTCTCTATTTGATTTCAGTATTTAAGCTGAACAATTCCTTCTGAGCAAATTGCCCCAACAATTTTATTCCTTTCTACACTCCAATAAATCTATATTTTCAAACTTCTAAATCTTGATTAGTAGATAAATTAGGTCCCCTCTACAACAGCATGAAGCTCATTTCTCCTATAGGGGCTTTCTGTGTGTTGATTGGTTATGGCCAGGAAAACATGAACTTTGAAAGTCCTGAACCAACTCCTACTGATAAAACTGAATAATTCATTTGGTATTATTTTGGTCCATTTTCCCCTCATGCTCCCATGTTAAAACTGCTCAATTCCCTCCTATTATACATACCAAGGCCCCCTGGTTGGCCTTGTTATACACCAGTCCCCACTGCTTTTTAAACCAATTCACCCCCTTTCTGGGAACATTTTGCTTATTCAGTCACCTTTTACATATGCTAATGATAGGAATCCCAGTAGGATCCACTCTGGTCAAGCTTAACTTGTGAGCCCTTCTCCATTCTATTAGAGAAAGGCTCCCCAATAAATGGATCCCTGACATATACAGGATGCCAAATATATGAGTTAAAGCAGATTCTTTAGGTGCTGCTGGTTCTTGCGGGCGGTCAGGCTGCAGGGTTAATGGGGGAGTCATGGGGGCTAGAAACACAGGCAGGTGCTTGTACTTGTTGCAAAATAGCAAGGGCCGTACAGTGATCCACTTTTCTTAACAACTAATGAGCTCAGTTTCTCTAGTTTGGGCGTCTGGATCATATAAAAGATCTCTTTAAGGGTGAACTCAGCATAGTCTGGGTTTAGAAGCTACTTGGTGAAATAAATAGGGCTGTATAGGACTCCAGGGGGACAGTATAACTCAGGCAGGTGGTCTGTAGCTTCATGTGAAGTGATTTTTTGCAGGGGCAGGGCCAGAGTGATCAAACTTTATATAATAAAGTGCTAAAAGGAGGAAAGGTATAGCCTGAGTGAGCCAAAGATTCATAACAATTTATTGTAATGATGACAATGAGCATCTTCTTGGCATCTTCAGAGTGCAAGTATGCTCATAAAAATTTGGAAAAATTCTGCAATTTCTTGTTGCCCAAGGGGTGCACTTACAGGGTTTGCAAATTCCTGGGGGTGCCCAAAATTGTTGAGTCCTCATTGGCTGGGTTGGGTTGGAGAATCTCAAATTCCCCTTTTAAGGCAATGCATTTGTTGTCTCTTTGCAGGCCTTGATCTTGGGCATAATGCAGGTGGTATCTCATTGGCAGTGGCCTGGGATATTATGGGGATCTCATTTGGGTTGTTGATATCATTGACTGGGCCAAGGGAATTCTCCAAAAGGCAGGGTTCAAGTGTAGAAGGTAACCCACTGGCGGGTCTGGGAGGTTTCTCTGAAGTTGAATCTATTTCTGGTTTGAGCCCCAAAAAACACAGGCGGGCCAATGACCCGCAGGGGTTTAAGGTTTGAATCCTCCAAGCAGGATTCTACATTTTTATTGATAGTAGAAAACTGTCACTTGTGACACCCTCTCTGATCCTTGTATGATTGTCTCCTTGTCCCACTGGTCCAAGATTTTGCCCTGAATTTTGCCAATTATTTCCAGTATTTTGATTAATGCCTCCCTCTTTTCAAAACTGGCTCTAATAAGCAAGTGCCTTTCCTGCTCCCCAAATGATTTCTGTTAATTTATACTGCTACTTCTAGCTTGGGCACCCCTACCATGGTGTTGCAGATCCTGAATGGATTAGACATTAAGTTGTCCACTTAGGGATTGAGAGATAGAACAGTTGTGCAATTGCTTTAGCTCAACCTGGTCTAACCAAGATTAATTACGTTAAAAATGTCTTGAAAACTGGTATTCAAAGAGCCTTTTGAATGTGCACCAGGTGCAGGCTTTACTTTTGAGGTTATAAATAGGACAACATAGTTATTGCCAATTGCCTCCATTAGGCAAGGCACATGAAACCAGTTGTTCTCTTGCGCGGCTTTTTCTACTGTACCTCTTCACTCTCCTCCTTTAGGAAAGTCCTTCTGTCTGTGCCACTATTCCCCCAATGAAAATTCCCCCACCTCCTAATATATAGCTGTAGCACTATCATAATAAATACCAGTTTTTTTCATTATATCCTTATATTCTTCTGTCCTATCTAAAGGCTGCCACTATACCATCTACAGGTATAGTATTAAGAAATAGGTTCCTGAATAACTGTTTGTAGAAATTAGTACCCCTTGCTGCTACAAATACGACATTGTTACACCTGTCTTTCCACACCAACAGCCCCCATTCTCACGGTTCTTTCAATGAGGAGGGAGGTATGCCCCTGGCTGAGCCTTCTGCCAGTGCTTCCCCCTATCACCAGGCACTGGACTTCACTGCTGCCAATGCCCATGCTGGGATAGAGCAGGCGCTCCCTATGGCCTGCCCTTTCTCAGTCAATTCATGCCAGAACACCAAAGTCCCCAAGAAATTGTTTTATTGTCAACCACTGATCTTGCAAGCCCCTGCCCCCTTGAAAATGGACACCAACTCTTTCCCCTCCAAGGACGCCATCCATAGCACCATTCATGCCATGGACTCTGATGCTGCTGGCAATAGTGTTTGCTCTGAACATCTTGAACTTCATCAACCTTCTGCCAAAAACTCCTTGGTTTGTTTTCAGAACCTCTCCCAGGTCAACCCTGACCAACTCTGTTGTGACCTCTGCACTTTCAAACTTATCAAGGACTATTTAAAACGGTTTACACTTCCTGCTGTATGCCACAGCCAAATGCACCTGGGTTGCATTTAAAACCTAGTGCATGACCAGGGGATACTGGTATCCAATCAACAGATGTTCCTTAAGGTCCTTTACTCTGAGCTTGTGCAAAACTTTTACCACTGTTAATCAGTATCTTGCTGAAGTTACCCACGCCCAGCATACCATGCTTCACTGGGTTGACACCATTGAGAAGGGAATAGCCAAGCTAATTCCAGTGCATGCGTTACAGACCCTCACCCATCAGGGTGTAGATGCCAATTGGATTAGTGTGATTATAAACCATGTGCTTGAGACCGGCCCCATGGTTCAAAGCCTGACTCATGTAGTGGAAGTTTTGACTGTTGCCTTGCCACCATTCACTAATTCAACCCCCACATCTGCTGCTATAGAAAACTCCCCCTCCAGCCACCTTCTTGGCTAAGACGTCCTTGAAATCTTTGATCACTACAAGAAGATGCAGGCGGGACTGGTCCAACAAAGTGCTGATCTTGCTTTTCTGTTTGATGGCTATCACACTGTGTCAGAGATCCAGGATTGTCTCAAACTTTGACAATCACATGATAGAGCTAATGGATAGACCCAAGCTGGGAAGGACAAGAAGGTGATAGCCTTGCTTCAAGCTGAACTGGCTACCTATGAGAAGTGCATTACTTCCCTGGAAGACAACTGGGATATCACCTTCCAAGAGAACAAGGTATATCAAGATGAACTGGACAAGCAGCAACTGCTTCTGGACGCCTTCCAGAGCCAATTGTATATTATGGACAGTAAGATTATGACTGTCAACTTAAAGGCTATGTCCCTCCAATCCAAGAGTCACCACAGTCCACAAAGGTCCTCCAGCCCTGAGTTCTATCATAGCTACAGAAGCAATAATGATCACAATCGGTTGGCTCCCAACACTGTACAGGTATTAGAGCCAGTTTTGGAGCCTGAGGACAACGTCCTGGCCACTCCTGAAGCTTCTGGGGCTGCTCAGGACAGAGAAGGTGAACATGAGGTGCAACAAGAGGAAAATTGTCAATGTGCCTCTGAGGCTAGGTTTGCTGCCTCTACCCTCAGCTGTTACCATCTCACCTGCTCCCCAGTGAGAATCACGCCTTATCCCCTCCAAGATGGCTCCAACAACTTCAAGACCATCAACTTACCCAAGTTTGACAGCAAGAGTAATGTGGTCATGTTCTTACGCCTATACCAGAACTCCATGTATGGCGCTAAAAATGCCATGAGAGACTCCACAATCATCAACTGTCTGGATGCCAAGACTCAAACCATCATCTTAATGTAACTCCCTGAGAATGGCTGGACTTTTTCCAAAGTTTTAGGGCCCTGACAGAAGAATTTGGTAGTCAGGAGGCCCTTCTTGGTTGCAAGACGGACTTTGCCAACACCAAGCTAAAGGTGAGGGAGGCTCTAAAAGACTTCACTTCTAGATTCTACCTTAAAGCTCAAACCCTGTCATCTATGAGCACTGTGCAGTTTATTGATGTGCAGTCAGCACTCCTTAATGCTGTACGGGTCAACCAGGAGCTATCTCTGGCTCTTAAGTTGGGTATTTATAATGCTTGCACCATGCCAGACCTGGTTTGCCTCCTACTTACCTACAAGGAGGAGTTTGAGGTCCCTATCCCCAAAGGCTGCCCCTCTAGCAAGCTGAGTATAGACCCCACATGGCTGTAGAGATGCCCAAGCCTTCCAACAAGGTTGGGCCCGCTCCAGCCAATAACGCTCCCTGTACTTGATTCAAATGCAGTATGGCTGGCTACTTTTCTCAGGAATGTAAGAACCCCCGCCAAAAGGTCCACCATGTAGGCATGGAGGACGCTGAGGAGGACTAAGTCAAGGACGCTGATATTGAAGAGGACAGTGAGGACCAGCCAAAAACTAATAAGCAGCCAGGACAAGGAGAAATCCTTGGCTGCCTTTGTAAATTTGAAACCCTCATCTCCCTCATACTGCTGCCCCCCAACAAACCTGTTTAGAGGCCTGTAGCTTTACCATCCTCCAAGGCCAACTCTAAGGATGATCCCTTGCTGATTGACTTTGACTCCCAACCAATACACAAGGATGCTGAATATGAAGGAGTCCAAGAGGACCTCCTACATTGAGACTTCACTGTTAACACTCAAACTCATTGGACTATACTGCACCCTGAAGTGGTTATCCCTTGAATAGCTCAGAGAACAATATCCCTATCCTACGCCAATCAACTGACTCAACCAGGTGTTGAAGTCATCCATGAAGAGAACAGTGCTGAATAACTGGCTAAGCTGCTCTGTACAGTAAACGTCTCAGCACCGCTAGAATCCCTCAAGGAAGCAAGCCCAGCTGTGGGAGCTGCTATGGCTACCTTCCTGGAGAAGTTCAAGGGAATGAGCATATACCAGGTCTCCCAGATTGTGGATATCAGAGAGGACCACCAGGATTATACCTATATCAACCTGGTAGTGAACAAAACTCATGTCCAGACCATACTGGATACAGGTGCTCCTGGGAACATTATATCCTTGCGGCTGGTCAAGAAGCTTAAGCTGGCACCAGACTTGGCCTATCATGAAGATTTTGGTATTCTGGGCCACTGACAACTAGAGCAAAAAGAGCCTATTCTTCCTTAACTCTTTTCTTTGGGAAGCTAATGATCACTGCTCCTACTATAGTCCTGGAAAATAACAGCTGCAACATTCTTATTGGGACTAGCTTCATGGTCTATTATGACACTGTGACTAACCATGGAGACCATACCTTTGTAATTTTGGGCCAATCTATACCCATGTTCTACCATGTTGAACGCCTTTCTGACCTGCCCTTACGCCATATGCACTACATTATCCTAGAGTACACAGATGGAGAACTGCAAGTTGCCTATACACTGCATATTAAGAAGGTCAATGCTCTACCTCTCTCAGTTGGGGAAGCCAAAGGAATCCCAGCCTACGCCTCCTGTAATGTGACTATATCACCTGGCGCCCAGGTGATCCACAATACAGGCCTCTTGCTGGCTCTACTGGCTGGAACTCATGGAGAAATATTTGGTATCCCTAATGCCTCCAGACTAGAACCATGGGTTGTAACAGGCATCCTCATGCCAAGAAAGAAGGAAGTACTTATACTCTTGGCCAACATGAGTTGTGAAGTAATGGTGATCTCTAAACATCAGCTTCTGGATTATATAACACTATAAGAGCATGACAACCTGCAGGAGACCACCCCCTTTGCGGACTTCTCTGAGCTGGGCCTACCCTGCAAACAACTACTAGTGCTATCAGTCATAAGTTGCAACTCCCTGTCTGGCCTCTCTGAAGAGCAAAAGGATCAATACATGGATCTATTTGCTCAGTATAAGGATGTGTTTGCCAAGGATGACTACAACCTGGGCAAAGCTGCAGATATTGCCCACCATATTGACACCTAAGGCAGTCCACCTATCCACTCCAGACCTATACAATATAGTCAAGCTAATCATGCCATAGTCAACAAGGAGCTCCAGAAACTATTGGGATCTGGATTACTGGTCCCCAGTAAAAGCCCTTGGGTTTCCCATCTCTTGATTGCCAAAAAGAAAGATGGCAGCAACCAAGTGGTGATTGACTACCACCAACTGAATGCTGTTACCAAGAAGGATTTATACCCCCTCCCTTGCATTGACAATACCTTAGACTTCCTGGGAGGTGCCAAGTTCTTCAGTGCCATGGATCTTATCAGGGGGTACTTGCAGATTGACCTACCCTCCGCCAATCAAGAGAAATGTGCAAGTATCACTGACCAAGGGCTATTCCACCCCATAAGGATGCCCCAAGGTCTGTCCAATGCTCTGGCTACCTTCCAACGGGATATGGATGCAGTGATAAGTGATCTCAAACTCACCAGTGTTCTGGTCTATCTGGATGAAATTAATGTGTTCTCCTGGACCTTTAATGATCATCTGCAGCACTTGGAGGAAGTCTTCCAGAGGTTACTTGTAGCTAATCTCAAGCTCAAGCCATGCAAGTGTAAGTTCTTCAAGGAGCATCTTGAGCTCTTGGGATTCATTATTAGTCAAGATGGACTCCATTATGTACCTCTGAAGGTGGAAGCTATTGAGAAGATTCAGAGCCTAGCCAATAAATGTGACATGCAAGTCTTCCTGGGGATGATTGGGTACTACCGCTGATTCATCCCCAACTTTGCATCCCTAGGCGACCCCCTGTTTCAACACCTCTGAGCTGATAAGGAATTCTTCTAGAGCCCAGCGTGCCAATATGCTTTCAATGCTCTCAAAGGAACACTGACTGCAGCCCCTGTGCTGGCCTACCCTGACTTTGCCAAGCCATTTGTGGTTCATACAGATGCTAGTCTGACAGCAATTGAAGGTGTTATCTCCAAACGGGACTCCGACAGACTTGAACACCCTGTTGGATACTGCTCACGTACGCTTAATGTTCACAAGAGGAACTACACTGTCACTGAACGAGAGTGTCTGGCTGTGATATACTCCTACCAAAAATTCATAGTCTATCTCCATGGGGTACATTTCACGGTTGTAACAGACCATGCCTCCTTGCAATGGCTGAAGACCCTCAAGGACCCCAAAGAACGTCTGGTGCATTGGGCCATTAAACTTCAGGCTTATGACTACAAGATCATTCATCAAGCCAGAGAAGCCCACCAGAATGCTGACTGTCTCTCCCGCCTTCCCACTGTTGCCTTAGTATTCCCCATGGCTGAAATTCTCTATGACAAGCTTATGGAGGATCCTTCTTTGTGGGGAGAGGAGCCAGTAGAGATACAGAGGGCTCTCAAGAAGCTAGCTGTTGATACTAAGGGCTCTAAAGGGCAACTCCTGAAGCTTTGGGGAGACTCCTGGCTACCTTACATACACCCATCCCTACACATGGACTCAGTGGTGGCTGCTCACAAGACTACTGGTAATGATGGTATACAGAAGACGTTAGCCCTGCTACAGCAGCACTGCTTCTGGGAAGGAATGCACAACAATGTAGTAGAGACACTAGCCACCTGTCATGAATGCAACATTGAGAGACCTAAGGTTGTCAAGTTCTAACACAGACTTATACGCCCTGGGCTTGCCTTCCACACCGTAGCCATTGATGTAGTGGGGCCCTTGCCAGTTACCAAAAGCCACAACAAGTTCATCATTGTGGCTGTCAATCATCTGACTAAATGGGTAGAGGCCAAAGCAATTTCCAACTAATCTGCACTGGTGACAGCTACATTCATCCTGGAGAATATCATATACAAACATGGTTGCCCCAGATTCTGCCGACAAACAATGGTACTAATTTCACTAGTTATATAATCCCCCGCCTCAAACAACTGATGGGAATTTGTGGGACACTATCCACTCCTTATAACCCACAGAAAAATGGCATGGTAGAGCGCACTAATGAGATCCTGGTCAAGATAATCTGGAAGCTCAGTCACCAACATGAGACTGAATGGGATACCTTCCTGCCTGCAGACACCTTTGCATATAACATTGGGTACCATTTTGCCACTGGTAAGCCACCCTTCCAACTGCTCTATGGCTGGCAACCAGGTCTTCTTCCTTTACTATATTACTTGATAAAGCCTAGCCTGACTGTGTCCCAGAAGCATACCTCAACAAGCTTGTTTAAACCCTTATTCACTTGCAATCAGAGGCCTACACTGTAAGCCTAAACCATAAGTTGCAGGACCTAGAACAAGTTGCATTCAAACGCCCTGCTCTACCCACCTACCTAGTAGGAGACTCAATTTACTTCTTCAGAAATAGAGGTTACAGGTGTGAGTCCAAAATTGCCTCCCTTTGGAAAGGCCCAGTTCAAGTTATCCAGAAGACTGGCCCTGACTCCTATACCCTTAAGGAGCCCCATTCTGGGCAATTGATCACTAGAGTACACACTCAGTATATGTGTGCTGCTCCTAGTGACCAAGAGTAAGCCCCAATAAAGACAATAATCCAAAAAAAAGACAAATTAAAAATTCCATGGGTTGTTGTTCTGTTTGCAATAGTGATGTACCAAATTACAAGGAATAGGAATGAAAGAACAAAATGTTTATTGGAGATTGAAAAGACTCTTCCAATACTGCACCACCTGTTCCACTACCTTAATGGCAGCCAGAAACCACAACTGGTTACATACAGATCTGCAAAATCAATGACCAAGGATTGGGCAACAAAACCCCACTAAGCAAGACATGTGATTGACCCCAATGTCCACAGGAAAGGCGACCCCCAAGAAGATACAGTCCCACAGGAGACTCTTGCAAGGGACATACTCTACAGGGACCTGGCTACCCACCCTGTAGAAAACAGACAGGGCCAACTCAAGGAAGACCCCCATTTTCTCCTCCCACTTGGTATCACAGTGGTTGGTCCCCCAAAGAACAAGGTTGCCAGCCATTGCCATTGGTACCAGATGGGCAGTGTCCTCCACTGTGTATGACTTCAACACTTCATGGAAGGCTTGCCACAGATGCTGCTCAAAGTTGTCTGAGGTTTTCCAACAGACTGGTTGAGTCTCTGTAACCCCAGGTGTTGCCCAAGCATGAAGAACAGACTTAAATATACTGGATACTGTCCCCTGTTGCAAGACTGAGAGCACTTGGCTCTCAAATTGGAAACCATCAACTGAGCCTCCAAGTATTCTTCCGCCACTTGCATAGAGAACCTCCAATAAATACTGTTACCCCTTTTGTAAAGTTCCGCAGTCCACCTTTGGCCCTAGATTGGGATGTATTTCCAAGACCATCAAAAAAGGTGGCCCACATGCAGGCAAAACCCCTCCAAAACCTGGAGGACTTGGCTCACACAGTAGATGAACGCTTTGTGTTGGCCTTCCCAGCCAAAGTTCTCATTTCCCCTTTGGAGTCCCCTCCAACTGTGGAAGAGACATTAATTTGGTTGGATTGCTTGTTGTCCTGGTGTTGCCTGGTCCTAAAACAATTAACAAACCAACAAAAAATGCGGGCCACATGAAGTTGGAAAGGTCAAATCTGCAGCCTGGGGAAATTGGGTACCAAAACCCGCAACCAGAGGTGTCCCAGGTAACTGATTCCTCTGGCCCAGGAGTCCCTTGGCCCAAAATAATTGGGTTCTGGAGCTCTCCGGTGGAGACGTCAGAGGAAGGCATTAGGGGAAATGCGCACCCTGAGTCCTTGGAAGGTTCCTAGCCAATAAAGGGGTTGAGCCTTACATCTGGCCCCGCGGCCCCTATTTTCTGGGTCTCAAACCAAGATAAAATTGGTTAGTACTCTTTAATAGGCTCCTCTTTAGATTGCACTCCAATAGCCCCTTTCATAAACCCTCCTGTCCTATCACCCCCCTTTGCATAAAATGGAAGCATGTGCCGTCAGGTCCCTTGCTTACCAATTCCAATTGTTGAATAAACTCCTGATTTTGCAAATCTTTTGTATTTTAAAGTTTGTTTAACAATAAAGGTATTTATCCCAACTCCTGCTGTTGTTCCCGCCTCCTGCTTTCTCTGGCCCGTCTGCCCGTCGTTTTTTGTTGGGAATTGTTCCGAGAACAATAACTTGGACCATTCCCTGTTATTTACCCAAACACTTAATTGTCCCCGCCAACTGTCTTCCCTGGCCCGCCTGCCCAACTGCCCGCCTGCCCGTCTTTTTTTGTTGGGATTTTTTCCAAGTACTGGTCTGTCCGCCCAGTAGTCTTAGCAAAAGAAGGGTACCTGCTGGAATCATGTTGTCACCTTGGTACAAGATGGCTATGTGGATACTGGTGCCCATTTCCCTCTTGTTCTGGTCCTTAAACCCAGTCTTTTGGAGCAAACTTTCCTTGGTTTCTTGATTTTCTGAGTTTATTCCTAGTCATTTTACAAATGTAATTGAGCATCTCACCCAGATTCCCTTCAAACCAGGATCCTATGGGTTGTTTTCTTGGTTGTCTTCTCATCTTGAAGAGTTGTTGCCACCTATGGAATCTGTGACTACTGAAACTCTTTCTTCTGACTTGGTCAATCCTTCCCCCTTGCGCCAAATCCCTAAGTCAAATACAGAGGCCCCTTTCACTTGGGATTGCTCTCTATGGTTACTTACTGGAGCCATGGTCATGGCTTTGGATGCATGTTTCCCTCCCCTTTCACATCCAGTCTCCTTTGGGAGGCCCCTTTGAGCGGCTATCCCAGTCTTGCACCGGATGGCATCCTGGTGGTTGGTCCCACCAGGATTGGAGCCAGACTTTGTTAGTCTAGCCCCCCTCTCTTAAATATTTGGTAAGCCAATTAATTTAGCTTTTGAAGCCTTTTGCAACTGGTTGCGCTCCCTTGTGTTTGCTCTGATTTGTGCCAGCGTGGGTTCCCTGATCTCTGGGACCCTTACTGTCCTGGCCACTGCATCCCTTCTGTCCACCTTGAAGAAGTGGGCCTCAGAACGCGCTAAGAGTGCATCCACAGCTTCATCTGTTGCCTCTGCCATCAACATAACGTTGGTGAGTCCATGCACCTCCCCACTCACACAGCTGTCAAGGAAAAAGTCCTCGACGCTTTGGGTGAGCTCCAGCTGTGACTTTCAGCAGATCTTTCCCCCTCAGATATTCTCATCACAGATGCTCAATGCTCAGTTGCTCTCCTGGATGCCTTAGATGGAGACGTGCGTCTTTGGATAAGAACCCTCTTACGCCAGAGTCAGGAAGTTGGGGATTCCTCCTCCCTTCTTACTTTGGTGGCTGCAGCAGTAGCAGCCCCGGGATCCAAGTCTACCACTATCTTTAAGATGCTCCAATCAAAAGGGTTGACATCAGACCTGGCATCTCACATTGAGGCTTTTGCTGTGAAAGCCGCTTCCTTTGGTCTTCCTGTAGAGGTAGCAGTTGCCATGTTCTGCCACTCATTGGATCCTGCTTCAGCCTCAAAGGAGGCTTGGGATCCTGCTCCTGGCTCCTTGGAAAAAGCATTTGGTCTTGCTTGCCGCCTGAGCGCCCTCCCTGCCTACACCCCCAAGCAAGGCATCATGGCCTCCTTTCCCGTGGTCAAGAATCCCCCTGCCAAAGCTCCTCAGAAACTGGCTAAGTCCCAGGGTGAGATAAGTGTCTTGTGTCCTAATTGGCCCACCCCTTCTGGTTCAGTCTCTGAGTTTACAGCGTCTGCTAATATCCCTGATGTTGCCTCAGGAGAGCCTTCTGGTTCTATCTTGAGTATGCAGAATAAAGAGGATTTGTCATATTTCCTTTTAAATGCAACCTTCTATACACACACCAGAAAGGCCAAGGTCACTGTATTAATTGACACTGGTGCAGCGGGTAATTTCATGAGCCACACCTTAGCAAGATCTATGGACCTCACCTGTCTTGGCCCTAAAGAATTGTTGGGCGCAAGTAAGGTACCAGTTACAGCATATCCTGTTTCTAAACCCCTTAGTTACTGTACTGGTAACCTTGTATTTGTTAGCAGATTCTTGGCCGTGGATGATCTACTATTTCCTGTCATCCTTGGAGTGGGTTGGTGGCGCCGGCATCAGGTTCACATTGACAGACCTGAAAATGAGCTCCACTTCTCCTTGGACGGTTCTGTTGGTGTTTTGTTCTTGCTAAAACCTGAAGTAGAGCCCCCTAAGAGTTGCTTGTCCTTAAAAGCCTCTCCGGAGGTACCTTCCCCAGTGTTGATCCCAGGAATCCTGGCACTGTACCAAGATGAATTTGATCTGTCCCTTGCTACTGCACTCCCCCAACACACACATCATGATGTGAGCTTTTGGACTACTGTAGACCTGGTAAAGATTGATGCACCCATGTACCCACTCAGTGAGCATGAGGAAAAAGCATTAGGTGTCTGGCTAGACAACATGCTGGTCAAAGGATGGATTGTAAAGAAGCCTTCATCTGTGAGCTCACCAGTAGTGTTTGCAGAAAAATCAGACATAACCCTGCGCCCTTGTGTGGATTACACCCTCTTGAACAATGTGACTATTCCAGATTGTTATCCCCTTCCTCTAGAAGCCTCTATTGCACAATCCATTGCCAAGTCTAGGGTCTTTTCCAAGTTGGATCTTGTCAACACTTTCAATCAGGTTTGGGTAGCAGAAAAAGATGAGTGGCTTACGGCTATCAAAACCCAACATGGCTGATTCCAATTCAAGGTAATGCCATTTGGGTTAAAAACGCGCCTGCCATCTTCCAGCGGGTCATTGAGGAAGCTTTAGGAGACTTGCGCTTCTCTTGTGCAGTTGCATATATTGATGATATTCTGATTCATTACCAAATGCTGAGACACATGCCCGAGATCTGGTCGCTGTGGTAAATGCTATCCAAAAAGCAAATCTGTTCATCAAACCCAGCAAGTGCAAGTTTTTCAAATCACAAGTCACTTTCCTGGGGAATTTGGTTCTGAAAGATGGTCATGCGGTGTCTCCTGATAAGGCCCTTGCTTTGCGTGAATGGGCCACCCCACAGAACCAGAAGGAGTTACAATGCTTCTTGGGTATTGTCATATTCCTCAAGAAGTTCTTGCCCGCTATCTCAGAGCTGGCAGCCCCTCTTCACCCCTTGGCTGGTAAAAACACACCTTTTATCTGGACACCCCAATGTCAGCAGGCGTTTGAGGCTGTCAAAAGGGTTTTTGTGTCTATAACAGTTCTTTGCCATGCTGACACATCCAAGCCATTTATTGTGGCCTGTGATGCTTCCAATGTGGCCATTGGGGCGGTTCTCCTTCAGAACCATGATGGGAATGAACTCCCAGTTGCATACTATTCTCAGAAGTTTGCATCCAATGAGCAATCCTGGACCATCTTTGACAAAGAACTTCAGGCTGTGGTGGACTCTATTACCCATTGGCGTCACCATCTCCAAGGAGCCAACCATGAGTTTGTAGTATGTACAGACCACAAGGCGTTATGTTATTTCCAGAAACCCCAGAAGTTGCTCCCTTGTCAGCCTAGGGTTATGCAGACCCTCTCAGCTTATAAGTTCAAGTATGAGTTTGTCTCAGGCTCTCTCAACATTCTCCCCAATCTGCTCAGCTGTAACCCATCAATGTTCCCATCCAATGCTGAGGACAATCCCCAGATCACTCTCATTCACACATTGCCAGTTATATTGCCCACACCGGGACTTCTGGCCCTATTGGTTCCAGTTCCGGAGTTCCCATTAGTCTTGCCGGGGTCTCTCCTTCATGATGTTGTATCCACCCAGTAAAAATCACCAGATGGACAGGTGATACTGTCTAAACTTTCCCCAGAACACCCATTATTGGGCCCTTATGTTCTAAAGGAAAGGATAGTTTACCAAAACAACCGGGTATGGGTCCCTAAATCCTTGAGGGAACGTATCCTGACAGAACATCACAACTCTCTACTGTTTGGACATCCTGGCTCATCCAAATTGTTGAACCTGATCTGATGCACCTACAGCTGGCCAGGAATTACCAAAGAGATTACACCTTGGATCAAGAAATGTGTAACCTGTGCCCGTTCCAAGCCAGATTGCTCTGGAAATAATGGTCTTCTACACCCCTTGCAACAATCACAAGGTCCATGGTCCTTTATTTCAGTAGACTTTGTGGTAGAATTGCCTCCATCAAATGGTTATGATTCCATCATGGTTGTGTTAGATTGTTTTACCAAGTATGCTGTGCTTATTCCTTGTCTCGCTACTCTTAACTCCCTGGGAATGGCCGATTTGTTTTTGAAGCACATCTTTAGCAACTTTGGGTTGCCTCAGGAGATAATTAGTGACATAGATCCTCAGTTCACATCCAGGTTCTGGGAGGACTTACTGAATATACTGAACATCAAACTTTGCCGCTCAACAGCATATCACCCACATTCAGATGGACAGACAGAAAGAGTTAACCAGACCATGGAGCAGCACTTGAGATGTTATGCAAATGCAGCAATGGACTCTTGGTCAGACAATTTTCCTCTTGCACAGTTTGCATATAAAAACTCAGTACACTCCTCAACAGGTACCTCTCTCTTTCAGGCAACCCTTGGATTCTCCCCATCCCTTGCTATTGGTCCTACTTTGCAGGCTCATGTTCCAGCTGCGGCAGACATGGTTGAGCACCTCAAGGCCACTCACATCAGGGTACAGAACTCCTTGTCCAAGTCCATACAAGCTTACAAAAGGGCGTCTGACAAGAATAGGCGTCCTGCTCTGAACTACCCTGTAGGATCACTTGTTATGATAGATGCTACCAACATTTGGATGAAAGTTCTGGCCCACAAGTTTGCTCCAAAACGTTTAGGTCCATTCAAGGTATTAGAAGATAAGGGCAATGGGGCTTACGTGCTGGATCTCCCACCCTCTTACCGCATACATACTACTTTCAATGCCTGTCGCTTATCCCCCTTTGAAGGACCGCTACCTTCCAACACAGATCCTACAGAGGTTGAGGGAATTCCAAAATATGAGGTAGAGGAAATAATAGCCTCCCGTAGGGTGAGGAAGTCTCTCTAGTACTGTGTATCATGGAAAGGATACACAGCGTATGACAATAGCTGGGTAAGCTCCAAAGATTGCACAAATTGTCAAGAGCTGGTATTGGAGTTTCACCGTAAGAATCCTGAATCCTTAGGTCCCCCATGGTCTATTGGCCTTAAAGATTCCTAAGACTCACAAAAACTTCTCCCTGGCTGATCATTCCCAAGGAGGTATCCATCCCCAACAAGAAGGAAAGGATAATGTAAAGTTCTGCGGTCCACCTTTGGCCCTAGATTGGGATGTATTTCCCAGACCATCAAAAAAGGTGGCCCACGTGCAGGCAAAACCCCTCCAAAACCTGGAGGACTTGGCTCACACGGTAGATGAACGCTTTGTGTTGGCCTTCCTGGCCAAAGTTCTCATTTCCCCTTTGTAGTCCCCTCCAACTGCGGAAGAGACATTAATTTAGTTGGATTGCTTGTTGTCCTGGTGTCGCCCAGTCCTGAAACAATTAGAAAACCAACAAAAAAATGTGGGCCACATGAAGTTGGAAAGGTCAAATCTGCGGCCCAGGGAAATTGGGTACCAAAAACCGCAACCAGAGGTGTCCTAGGTAACTAATTCCTCTGGCCCAGGAGTCCCCCGGCCCAAAACAATTGGGTTCTGGAGCTCTCTGGTGGAGACGTCAGAGGAAGGCATTAGGGGGAAATGTGCATCCTGAGTCCTTGGAAGGTTCCTAGCCAATAAAGGGGTTAAGCCTTACATCTGGCCCCGCGGCCCCTATTTTCTGGGTCTCAAACCAAGATAAAATTGGTTAGTACTCTTTAATAGGCTCCTCTTTAGATTGCACTCCAATAGCCCCTTTCATAAACCCTCCTGTCCTATCACCCCCCTTTGCATAAAATGGAAGCATGGGCCGTCAGGTCCCTTGCTTACCAATTCCAATTGTTGAATAAACTCCTGATTTTGCAAATCTTTTGTATTTTAAAGTTTGTTTAACAATAAAGGTATTTATCCCAACTCCCGCTGTTGTTCCTGCCTCCTGCTTTCTCTGGCCCGCCTGCCCATCTGCCTGTCTGCCTGTTGTTTTTTGTTAGGAATTGTTCCAAGGACAATAACTTGGACCATTCCCTGTTATTTACCCAAGCACTTAATTGTCCCCGCCAACCGCCTTCCCTGGCCCACCTGCCCAACTGCCCACCCGCTTCTTGTTTTTTGTTGGGATTTATTCCGAGAACTGGTCTGTCCACCCAGTAGTCTTAGCAAAAGAAGGGTACCCGCTGGAATCATGTTGTAACCTTGGTACAAGATGGCTATGTGGATACTGGTGCCCATTTCCCTCTTGTTCTGGTTCTCAAACCCAGTCTTTTGGAGCAAACTTTCCTTGATTTCTTGATCTTCTGAGTTTATTCCTAGAAATTTTACAAATGTACTTGAGCATCTCACCCAGATTCCCTTCAAACCGGGATCCTATGGGTTGTTTTCTTGGTTGTCTTCTCATCTTGAAGAGTTATTGCCACCTATGGAATCTGTGACTACTGAAACTCTTTCTTCTGACTTGGTCAATCCTTCCCCCTTGCACCAAATACCTGAGTCAAATACAGAGGCCCCTTTCACTTGGGATTTCTCTCTATGGTTACTTACTGGAGCCATGGTCATGGCTTTGGATGCATATTTCCCTCCCCTTTCACATCTGGTCTCCTTTGGGAGGCCCCTTTGAGCGGCTATCCCAGTCTTGCACTGGATGGCATCCTGGTGGTTGGTCCCACCAGGATGGGAGCCAGAATTTGTTAGTCTAGCCCCCTCTCTTATACCTTTGCAACCCAGGTTCAGTCACCTCCCTGGGCTCTCTCAAAGCTAGGGACAATACAGCAAATAATGGGTCTGTCCCCACTAAGACCAGACAAGGCACCAGGAGATGATCTAGCTGAACTCCCAAGTCCAGGTAGCTGCTGTCCACATCATGCAGGACTAATTGCTTCTATGTTGCCCTCCCCACCTCCAATGGCCTGGTATGCTTTCACCTCTTTGGAATTACCACTTGAATTTTATTCAAGGCTCTTCTTGGAACTCTTCTAGAGTGACTGTTCACCATAGCCACCATCTTGTGCGCCAAGCCATTTTTAACCCTGTTGTGTAATCCAGTGGAAGGAAATGTTGCAGATCCTGAATGGATTAGACATTAAGTTGTCCACTTAGAGATTGAGCAACAGAACAGTTGCACAATTGCTTTACCTCAACCTGGTTTAACCAAGGTTAATTACGTTAAAAACACCTTAAAACGGGTATTTGAAGCGCCTTTCAAATGTGCACCAGTTGCAGGATTTACTTCCAAGGTTATAAATAGGACAACATAGTTATTGCTAATTGCCTCCATTAGGCAAGGCGCATGAAACCAGTCATTCTCTTGCGCGGCTCTTTCTAATGTACCTATTCACTCTCCTCCTTTAGGAAAGTCCTTCTGTCTGTGCCACCATTCCCCTAATGGAAATTCCCCTGCCTCCTACTATATAACTGTAGCACTATCATAATAAATACCAGTTTTTTCATTATATTCTTATATTCTTCTGTCTTACCAAAGGCTGTCTGTGAGAGAGGGGGGCTAAACTAACTAAGTTTGGCTCCCAAATTGGAGGGAGGATCCACCAAGATGCCATCCAGTGCAAGACTGGTATGGCTGCTTGAAGGGGTGTCCATAGAGAGGACACAGTGGATAGACAGGAGGAAATTGGAGTCCAAACTCATCAAGAGCATTCCACCAAGAAACCAGGTGTGTGCTTGGGGGCAGACTCTTGACTGCCTGGATCCTCCTCTTGGGCCTGTGGAACTGGTACCTCTGAGAGAGGGGAAAAAGGTGGGGCCAAGTTAGGGACCATGGATGGAACCAGTTCAAGGGCAGAGAGGTCAAGGTCATCACAAGCCAAGCTTCTTACCACATTTTCACTGGTAACAAAAATGTCCTGGGCTTGGCCAGGGAGATCCTCAAGCATATTCACTAAGTTACTGGGGTTGCTCTCAACGTGGCAGAGGGTATGGGAAATAAAATCCCAGAGATCTGGGGAAGCACACCATATCATCACTAAGGCAGGTGCCAGGGTGAGGAAAGCAAACTTGACAATAGGCACCAACATTTTACTTGAGTCCAAAACAGGAACCAGCAAAAGGCAATTTGTCCTTCTTTTTAGATTTTTTCTTTTTGTTTTTGGAAGGCAACAGAAAGGGACCAAGGACAAACAAGAAAGTTTAATAAGGACAATAGGAAACAACAAACAGCAACCACAGGATAAGGGCACTTCAAAATTGGGGTTTAAAAGCTTTAAAGCGTAAATGAGACAGCAAAAAATGTGAGAGCAAAAGAGAAACAAAACCAAACTTTAAATTGGTAATTATATTAATTAAATCACTAAATTTTAAGTTCAAGTGGTTATCTTTAAAAGAAAAAGCAAAAAGCCTTGTTGTTGATGTTGAAAACGTGTAAGAGGCTCCAAGAAGATGCAGATAGGCCCAGGAGAAAAGGGGAAAGGTAAGGAGAGCTAAACTTTTACTAACACTTTTAGAAAATCAGATGGGACCAAAAGGGGGACCCAAAACAACCAAATTTTAAGTAAAAGGGATTCAAAATTTAATTTTTAAGAATGAGCAAGCAGGGAACCAAAAGTCCCCTGTCTTACTTTAAGGAAAGCCCATTTGAATTTTAAAGTCACCTGACCCAAAGATCAGATTTGATTGGTTCCAACATGAATTTTGCAGGGAGAATCCAATGGTTTGGAGGGTTTCTCATTAATTTCTGACTTAAACTCTGATTGGTTGGGGTCAACTGAATGGTTCAACCCAGTTGGATTGTGATTTTATGATTTAGCAGTAGCACAAACTGGTTGTTTAGAATTTATTAACTTTAAATGCAGACAAGCCCAAGCCAAAAACAATCCAAATTAATAAGAGATTTCTCACAAGTGGGGACAGAGTTCAAAGCACCAGTATTTACCACTTGAGAAGGGTATGCCAACACAAATCTCTAATCAATTGTGTGGGCTAAATCCTCAAGGGAATTAAGAGGCTTGGCTGGCTTCTGAGCAGTTTTTTTGTGCGGCGCAGAAAGATTGTCCTATCCAGGGCTAAAGGGGGGAGTGACTTTACACTGTTACTATACCATCTACAGGTATAGAATTAAGAATTATGCTCCTGACTAACTGTTTGTAGAAAATAGTACTCTATACTGCTAAAAATACAACACATGGCATTTATTAGCACTTACAGAGCTCCTGTTTACTCACCCAGGAAGGCTTGGTATTGAGGAGATCCTCTAAACGTATTATTAACAAAGCCAGGGATCACCAACCACCCAACAGTTAAAGGGAGCTGAGGGATTGATCCAAAAGGTTAGCTTAACTGTTGAAATTAAATCTCTTAACCCACTCCATAGGTCCCAAGTTTCCTACTGAAGATCTGGACATCTGTATCTCTGATTGAGTGGGGTGAGGAGATGCTTGGGTTTCTCTATTTGAAGGTTCCACCCAGCACCAAGGTGCTGGGTATATGGTCTGTCAGAGAACTTTGGCAGAGACTCAAATGTACTCCAGTCTCCTTGCACCCACCAGCTCCCCAAATCAACTTGGTAAGGATATATCACAGATTATCAGGTACAGCAGGTCTCAGGGCTCTTTGGCCACCAGGGAACTTGTGTCTTGGCCAGCAGCTGGCTGGCTTGGCATAGGTGCACTGCTATACAAGGCTGTGGCCTCCTTCAACACCTGGTGCTCCTGTAAAATTATACAGTGATGTAACTCTTTGTTGTTGTAGTTGTGCTGCCACCTTAGCTTATACAAGGGGTGTACTTAATTTCAAGCACTGGCTGGACCTTTTGTATAATGATTGTTGGGACTGAACCCTGGCAGTGAATGGGTCAAATACAAAAGAAGCCAGCTAAACTTTCATCTGTTTAACGTCTTTGAGGTGGCAGCTCTGGGACTTTTCTGGATACCTTGAGAACCCTGGAGTGTACACTATGCGCCCTCCTGGCTTGTGCATCTTGAGATGGTTGTTGTGCCCCTTCCAGTTCAATATGGAACAAGACCCTAAATCAATCTAGATAAAGCTGAAGCTCTGGGGTTATGTGTCAGGGATTCAGCCAGTGGGGGGTTCCTGGGAACTTGCAGGCAGACAGCCCACAGGCCCGGCAGGGAGGGCCCACCACATGATTGGGACTAATTTTACAATATAAGATAACAATTTGCCTAGGATTGCCCAAGGTCCGCTTGCAGGCACCATAGAATTAATCAGATCAGTAAGAGGGATATACATCACTCCAAATTTCTGGGCGGAAGTGAATTCATTGGCAGCAATGGATTCTTGTGGGCGGTTGGGCCGCAGAGTGTGGGGCGGTGTCATTGGAACCAAATATGCAGGCAGGTAGTTGTACTTGTTGCAGAATAGCAGAGGGGGCCGGGTAATCTTGGTGCCCTCTCTATAAAGGATCTCTGTCTCTCTAGTTCTAGCCTCAGGGTCGTGGATTAGGATTTCCTCTAGGGTAAACTCCAAATACACAGGGTTGGGTGGGTACTTGGTGAAATGTACTGGGCCAAAGGGAACTCCTGGTAGACAATAAAGGTTGGGCAGCTGGTCTGCGGTTTCTTGGGGTAGATGGGTGTGGGGTAAAGAACCACGGAAAGTAGACTGTAAATGAAGTAGAACTAATAACAAGTATGGTATAACCTGATTAAACCAAAAGTTCATGTCACTTTATTGCAAGAATGACAATGTGCAACTTCCTGGCAGTCCAGGGTATAAGTATGCCCATCTGTCATGGGAAAACTTTTACAATTTTTTTTGGCCTGGGTGTTACTGTTTACCAGGTTTTCCAGTCCTTGTTGGCATCCATTGCAGGATTTATTTCATTGGCTGGTTTGAACTGAGAATACTCAAGTTTTCTTATCAGGTTGTGGGATTGGTCATCTCTGGGCAGCCTGCAGTCTTTAGGAAGTTTCTTTGTTTCCCTTTCTGTGGTGGTCCAAGTTATTTCAGGGTCTATGGCTAGGACCACCCACTGATTGGTTGAGTTAACAGAAACCTTCAATGTGGGGAGCATTGATGTAGGTTGTTTTGACTCATCAAGCCTTAGAGGAATTACCAAAGTCAAATCCTGCTCTGGTTTAAGCCCAAAAATCTGCAGGCAGCCAGGCAGCTGGTCCTGCGGGCTGGCAGCTCACAGGGTGTCAGGGTTTGAATCCTGTAGTGGAAGCTTTCCAGTAAGCATGGTGAATAGGAGTTTGTCACTTGTGACATTATGGGATACCTTTTATTTGGATATAGGTATTGAATTAGAATTTATACCACCCAACTGACAGTTTATGGAACAGTGGCAGGCTTGTTAAGACCATCCCATTACTAAAAACCAGACCAGCTAACTTAAATCAGCTTTCAGGGAGATGTCAGAGAAGCCTCACACAAGTTTCAGCTAGAAGGGCCAGTTGAGACAACCTACTCATCCCTCTAGCCAACTCAAGGGGTCTCAAGCAATCAAAATATAAAGTTGGTGGGAAGCTAAATCTAACTTCAAGCAGTTGAAGATACAGCCAAGCCTAGACCAAATATGAGATTGTTTTAAAATTAGAATTACAAGTGAGGAAGAGGGGAGGGAAGAGAAGTGTTATGTAGCTTCTCTGAGAGGGCGTCATGTAACTCCAGGAATAGGGTCAGATATGTTATCATAACTTGAGTGCAAGCAGGCCAATTGGATTGTGAGAGGGATTATCTGAAAGCTGCAATCAAGAGCTGTTGGCGCACAGTTTAGCTGTCCCAAGCCAATAATTTTACAAGATACAGCTATTAAAATCCACCCAGTCAGGATGCAGGTGGCCTTTTAACTGCCACAGTTTATAGGTTTTTGTATCCTGATTAGTCATCCTTGGGGTTACATAACCCCCTTTAGAATCAATTAATTTTTTTATCAATTATCCTAGATCTTATGCCAGACTTGAACCCCCAGAACATTTTTTATACAGCTCATTTTTTGAATCATGTATCTTATTTTAGATAGCTGGGTAGCATGCTTGCGTACACCTCACTTCATACAACAGCTAGGGGATTTTTTGTGGATTGGGTTGCCTCTGTGCTTCCTATCTGGGTTGAGGTTTGACCCACTGGGGCTAAGAGTATTTTATCACTGGGTTTCATAGTGAATATCTTTTACCAAAAGATGGCTAAACCATCTTGTTTATGATTTCAAGAATATTGTAACACACCTGCCAGGAATATTCCTGACACTTATAGTTGTGTAATCAATAAATTGTTACCCACTGCCAAGATAAAGGCGCCTGCTGCCACCAAGAAGACGTCCACTGTCAACATGCAGACATCTTCTGTCACCAAGCAGACGTCTGCCACCAAAATGCAGACATCTGCTGCCATAAAGCAGATATACACTACCACCATGCAGAAGCCCGCCACAACCAAGCTGTCACCTACTGTCAACATGCAGACCCCTTATGCCATCAATCAGACATCCACCGCCACTGCACGGGCCCCCACTACCATCACACAGAAGCCTGTCATAACCAAGCTGTTGCCTGATGTCAACTTGCAGGCACCCGCTGCCACCAAACAGACGTCTGCCACCACCACACAGGCACCTGGCGCCACCAAGCAGATGTCCACCGCCACTGTGACGGAAATTGTGGGATATTATGAAGCTGTTTCTAAGTGATGGGGAATTACCACCCAAATTCACATAGAATTAATGATTAACCACCAACGTGGCTTCAAATATCTTTTTTGTAAAATTTCCAATTGTAATGCCAGGATTAAGCAGAACAATTAATCCTAACCAAAGTAGCCCAAGATAAATTGCCTGGAAAAGCATCAAAGTGTCTTCAGAATAAAATTCAGGACATTGGGAGGCAACACAATTTTCAGTTTCCAGAATGGGGGCTCCAAGATTGGCTTGCATGAAATTAAAATTGGGCAGCACCAACAACAAAGTTCCAACTGCAGGACCCCATCTTCCAGAAATGATTCTGTTGAGAATCAGATTGTATGGAATATATTGTAACAACCCAACCACAGGCTGCATTTTAAAAAGTAAATTAAAACAAGAGATAAATGATTTTTATTGAGTAAAATTTTGGGAGGACTCAACTCTTAGAGTTGAAACAGTGAAAATTATTCAATATATATCAGAAAAATTGACTAATCAATACCACCTGAGTCTTGACCTCCTATTCATTCCACATTGTCAAGTAAGTATCTGGTCCAGGTTGCAAAGAGCCCTTGTGTGACTAGTTTCTGATGACCATGCTGATTGACAAGCTTATATTGGGTGACCCTCAAATTACACCAATTTATCAATGCCAATTTGCAAGGTGGAACTGGTTTCATCTGACAGAATGGAGCATATGTAACCCATTTCCAATTGACTGTTTGATTTAAATCTGTTAACTTGGTCAATTTTGATAAAGGGTTTCTGGATTTTTGAGCCTTCTTGCTTGAGCAGATAATACCTGGCATGATGGAACCTACTGTGACATTACCCTCTGCTTCAGCCCTGGGCATAATACCACCATCTGGGAAATGGGATAAGGAGAAATTCATGTGGGCAGGTAGGAGTTCATCGCGGCCAAGGTAATTTTGGGGCAGCCAATAGCAGTGGGATTGCACTTGTAGAACTTATGAATCAGATCTGGGGAATTGGAACAATTGTAGTGGGGAACCCAGGAGTTTTCAGAATCAGGATAACCTTTCCAAGATACCAAATATTCCAAACGGCAACAATTCTTGCAGGAAGCTAGAATAAAATTTAACTTGTACTCAGGTTCTCCCTCCACAAGAATTGATTGGGAAGAAAGAGTCTATGTACCTTTAAAGGGAGTAAGAAGACATTCATGAAAGGTTTGGAAATTCTTGAAAGCAGTGGGTAAATCCAGCCAATAAGCAGAGGGGCCAATTTGGAGTTCAACTTTGAAGGGGCCAACTTGCTTAGGCCCTAACTTACGCAGGGAACCTTCAGTTTCATATTGCAAGCATCAACCATGACTAGATCACAGGGCCTGTAAATTGGACCTTCCTGGAGCTTGCAATCTGTGTATTCCTTGTAAGTTGTCACAGCAGCAACTAGAGTAACCTGGAGCTCCTGATGAACCTTCTTCAATGCAGCAGCCTGATCAGTTGCAGCTTCTATGTTGCTAACCAAACAAGGGCCCATATTGGAAGAAGGGTTGTACCCCACATTGGCATAGAAGGGCGATACTTGAGTTGACGTTTGAGGGGCGTTATTATATGTGAACTCTGCCATGGGTAGATTATCACACCAGTCATCTTGCCGCGCATTAGTGTAGCAACGTAGGTATACCTCCAAATTTTGGTTTACCCTATCTGTTTTTCCATTAGACTGGGGGTGGAAAGCCGTGAAACAACATAATTTGATACCTAGAGTCCCAGTGAAAGCTTCCCAGAACTGAGCAATAAATTGAGGCCCGCAGTCACTCACAATCTCCATTGAGATGCCACGTAGGGAAAAGATTCTATTCACAAACAACCTAGCTGTTTCCACTGAAGTAATTGTGGTTGAGCAAGGTACAAAGTGTGCCATCTTTGTGAAACAATTAACAACCACCATGATTGCATTAAACCCATTGGAATTGGGAAGTTCACCAATAAAATCCACTAACACAGACGTCCAGGGTCTTGCATCAGGCTGCAGTGGAACCAATAAACCAATAGTCCTGTTCCAGCTTGCCTTAGATTGAACACATACCAGTCAATCACAAAAAAAAGCTGCCACCTACACTATCAAACCTTTCCAGGAAAACTGGCAGTGGATTAGTTCCACCAATTTGCTTTTCCCTGGGTGGCCTGCCATTGGACAGGTATAATGAGTCTCCATGATTTTGTCCCAAATAGTTCCTTCTGGGACCCACAAGTGACCTTGATGATATAGGACGGGACCTATCTTATGATGAACCTGAGGCTGACCCACTGGGTTTGCACATGCTAGCTCCAATAGCCTATCATAACCTTTGGACAGAGATTGCAGGAACTTAACTTTGGAATATAAGTCCAGGTCTGCGCCCTTAGTTAAGGACATGGTAGCCAGTGTAGCAGGTGGAGACAATAAAAAAGGCACCACAGCCTCATCTGGAATCATAGTATGTGTGTTGAACTCAGTATCTACACTAGCATCTGAGAGATGGGAAGGATTCCTGCTTAGTGCATTGGCCAAGTGATTGTCTGATCCCTTAATAAACTTGTAGTGGAACTTGTATCTTGTCAAGTCACCATGCCATCTGGATTGATGACCTGACAAAACCATGGGTTGTTGATAATAAAGAAGAGCTTTGTGGTCAGTTCTTACTACAAATGGCTGACGTGCCAGCATGAGATGGTGATGTCAATGCTTTAAAGATTCCACAACAGCCAATAATTTCTTGTTGTAAATCATATAATTGCGTTCACAAGCCTCTATCTTCCGGGAGAAATACCCTACTGGTATCTTAATCCTGTTGCCAGCAGTCTGCAGCAACACACTAGCCACAGCGTATTTGGATGCATCTGTGGAAACCACAAAAGGAAGCTTAGGATCCACATGTCTCAACACAGGTGACAACAACAAAAGAGCCTTGACTGCTGTGAACGCATTTGCGCACTCAGGCGTCCAGACCAAAGTTGTCTTACCACTAGCCAAATATAAAGGGGTAATCACTTCAGCCAGGTTTGGAGTGAATTTCTTCAAGAACATGCAGGTACCCAAGAAACTACAGAGTTGGGATACTGTCACAGGTGTAGCATACTCTCACACCACAGCTTCCTTGTCAGGGGCAATGGTGTGGCTATCCTCAAAGATAATATTGCCCAGAAAGGTAACCTTACATCTGAAGAATTCACATTTGCTTCTTTTAATGATCCAGTTGGCCTAGAGGATGCTGTTGCAACATCTTCAATTACTCCCTCTTTGGGAATTAACACCCTGAGTAAATCACCAAGCAGCTCACCAAATGGTTCACCACCCAACCAATAAACTGGTGGCACCATTATCAGTTAACCATCTATTATGGGGATCACTAAATCCAGGTCCTAAATGGAACACATCTTGATTAAGCCTTGTGACTCAAGAGAAACTTTACTCAGATAAGCCCCATGGCCCCCATGATGTACATGGACGGTATGTGGCTTCTCATGATATTATATATTATTCTATATTCATATTCAATAAAGTACCAATCTCTTCTTAATCTTCCCCTTTATTTCATTTATTATACTTCCCAGAAGTATAAAATCAACAGTGGTAGCACAGGTAGGTTATCCATACCTACCCAACCCAAAGGAAAAATTCCTCCCAAGAAAAGAACCCAGACAATGTCCCTCCCTAACAGATGGAGAGATTACAAAGTAGGACAAGATGTTCCCCCAGGCCTTGTCATATACAATAATGTCCTTGTATCCATTGATCAGTACAACACTCTCAAAGCCCGCAGACTTTTCCCTACCATGCCAACCACAACAGCGCCTACACAACCCAAGATACCCAATATTGTGTTTCAACGCTTATGTACCACTGAGATTGGCGCCTTTTCAGGACTACACCGTGAAAACGCCTCTCTTTGGATCAACAGCACCGAGAGCAAGTTTGAACAAGTGGAGTATCCCCAAAGACTCTGGGTCAGCAAAATTTCCCTCTGCGCCACAGGAACTGCTTCACACTTTGTAACCAAATGGCTAGCCCAACACCCTGACCAGAAGGGAAATTGGGAAGTGTTTAAGGCCGCATTCCTCAAAAAGTTCTCCATGAAGGACTTGGACATGGTGATTATGACCAAACTTTGAGCCTTCAAAATGACAGGAACCATTGAGGAATACATCATCGCATATGAAGGACTACATGACTGTGCACCCAACACCATCAACTTTGATGAACCTGGGCCACGTCTGGACTTCTACAATGGCCTTCCCACACACATTAGACGTCAGTTCAACATGACCTGCTGCAAGAACCTTGAGAATGTATTCCTATAAGGAAAACACACAACTCAGAAGTCTGACAACCTACACGCCATCAACAAGCACAAGGAAAGCCCTGCAGCTAAGAGAGGCCTCACCCCAATAAGCAAAACAATTGATCCCACAGTACCCATCCTCAAACTGGGTATTGCACTGCACAAGCCAACCAGGCTAGCACATAAGATACCAACAAGGAGGGAAAAGCTCAGGAGAGTGCTTAGGCAAGCTTCCCTCCCCTTCTACACAAGACTCATACAGAGAACAGGACGTGGAATCCATCACCATGATCCAAGTTCCCTCCAGCAACCCTCTCCTGTTTGCCACCTAATCTGGAAATAAACTCCTTACCTATACTTTAAGTTCTTGCAGATACCAGGGCACAGTGCTATTTGACACTGGAGCCAATCAACTGCTTGTTAACAAGAGTTTTGCAGACCTCATGAAGTTACCTACCATTCAAAGTAACATCAAGAGAGTTGTCATGGCGGACAACCATAGCACACCAGTTACCCATAAGACAAAACCTTTCCGGGCCCAAATTGGATACTTCCAAACAACAGTTAGTGACCCCATCATCCCAATCCCAAAATATGATATCATACTTGTATTAGATTGGATGCAAAAAAAAGCCTCACATAGACTGGGACATTGCCACCCTCACAATCCAGTAAGGAGAAGTCCACCATCACGTGTACCCAACACACCTTGACACCCTCATGAGGGATCGCATATTTGTAAAGATCATGGAAACAGAGAAGGAAACCAACGTCAGCAAAATCAATTGGAGCACGTGTACATATGAAGTCATCCACTTCAAAAACACAGAAATACATCACAAACAAAACCCAATTAGAGACCAGCTGGTCAACAAGTTTCCCTCTGTATTCCAAGAATCACTACCTGGGCTACCCCCTGATCAGGGTATACAACATGAGACCAATTTAAAAGGTAGCGTGCCTAAGGCGCAACCCATCTATTGCCTCACACCACAAGAAGACGACGCTCTGAAAGCCTACCTTGACAAAGCACTTGAGAAAGGCCTCATCAGATCCTCAAAATCACCCTTTGGTGCCGCTGTCTTCTTTGTGGCAAAGAAAGATGGAGGCCTCCACCTAGTCACAGACTACAGGGCCCTCAACGAGGTCACAATAAAGAACAGGTATCCCCTACCCCTAATTGATGACCTTTTTGATGCCCTGGGGGGGTCCCAAATCTTCACAAAAATTGATTTGACAGCAGGATATCACCAAATTTGCGTGAAACCTGAAGATATCCAAAAGACTGCATTTTGGACTAAATACAGATCCTTTAAATGTGTTGTCCTCAATTTGGCATGACAAATACTCCCAGTACCTTTGTAACCTTCATGAATGAAGTATTCAAAGAAAATATTGGGAAAAGAGCAATCATCTACCTAGACAACATCATCATCTATAGTCCCAACCTACAACAACACTGGGAAGACATCTGCGCAGTCCTCTGTACCCTGCAGGAAAACCAACTAATTGCCAAACCATCCAAATGTGAGTTCTTTTCAACTGAACCCCCCTTCCTTGGTCACATCATTAGCAAGGACAGTATTAAGCCTAATCCAGACAAGATACGCGCTATAACAGAAATGCCATCCTCAAAAAACAAGAGCAAACTCCGCACTTTCCTTGGAATGGTAGCCTATGTATGCAGGTTCATCCCTGAATGGGCACCCTAACAGCATCCCTGTCAGCCATCACTGGTAAAACAACCAAGTTTGTCTGGACACTGTTACAAGATCAACATTTCTGCCAGCTAAAAGAGTGCATGGTTACTGCCCCTATCTTGCAATACCCAACCCGCAAGGGTATCTATGAGCTAAAACCAACGCCTCTGATTATGCCATAGGAGTCCTCTATATCCAAATGGCCCAAAAAGACTTCCTCCCCGTGGCATATGAATCCAGGAAGCTATCAGACAGTGAACAAAGATACCCTATACACAATAAGGAGTTGGTTGCCATCATACACTGCCTCATTAAATGGCAATGTTATCTAGAAGGAGCCCAGATGTTAAAAGTACTCACCAACCACAAGTTGCTGATATTCTTTAAAACACAACAACACCTGTCAAGAAGACAATCCAAATGGATGAGTCTCATACAGAGATACCCCATGCAAATTGAATACAAGCCAGGCAGAGAGATGCTTACTGCAGACGCCCTATCAAGATATACAATAAACACAACCTCCGCACTGATGGCAACCCCAACTGGTCCATGTTAATCATGGGGAATCTCCAGGAAGGGTTCCCACCTGGAACACCAATGGACATCCAAGATAAAGTCCTCAAGAACAAACATCTGTTCAAAAATGTATATGGTACCCTCCACCAAACCCTTCCAAATGGTGACACTGTACCCTATGTTCCGTCAACACAAAAGATTGACACAATCCTCCATTATCACAGGGACTTGAGACACACCTGTAGCAGAAACTTACATGAATACCTCAAGACTTGCTAATGGTGGCCCAACATGCTAGATGATATCAGAGAAGTACTAGAACTATGCAAGGTCTGTTAAAAGTACGCCCAAACCAAAGCTCCACCCAAATCAGTAGTACCCATATCTATCACACAGCCCTTCAAGGTATGGTCATTAGATATTGTGGGACCTATGCCTGGTGAGAGCAAAGTCAAGAAGTACATCATCACAGCCATCAACTATGCAACCAGATGGCCTGTAGCACAAGCCATAAAAGAGCACAAAGGTAATAATGTGAGACAATTTATTGGCAAGGAGATCATAGCAAAGTTTGGAAAGCCTGACCTCTTAATCACAGATGGAGGCACTGAACTCAAAGCTATTGACACCCACAGCTATCTTGCCAAAAATGTAATAGAACACATCACAGCCAGCCCATATCACCCACAAGCAAATGGACGCGTAGAACAAATAAATGGCTCTCTAGTAGAAGCCCTCAGTAAGTTATCTGCCAACAATCCAAAAGCCTGGGTCAACATGCTACCAACCACCCTTATGGTCTGCAGAACACAAGTCAACTGCAATATGGGCAAAAGCCCTTATGAACATGTCTATGATTAGAAACCCTCATTTGTCAGTACAACCACGGGACCACAACTGCCACTTCCAAAGAAGATATAAGACAGTAACCGCCCAAAAGTAAAACAAGCCAGAAAGGACCAAGAAGTGATGGAACAACAAAGGGTGCAGCGGGAAACAATCCCATTACAACAAGAAAAGTTCCAAGTTGGAGACAAGATCTGGGTTGTCAATCACAACCAACACAAACTAGACCCATGATTACACGGACCAGGCACTGTCATGGAAGTTAAGCCCAATAACACCTATCTCATCAAAGGGATTGGAGCTCAAACCAAACTGAAATGTATGCATCACAACTGAATCTGTTTGTGTAAGGCAAGAGCAGCTCAACAAAATTCAAGGCTCCCCGTACCCAACGCCAAACTGGATCAATACCAAGCCTGAATACCAGATACTCTCAAGAAAATTCCCAAGGCTCTGCCTTCCAGTACCCCAGGGGGAGATGTCGCAACATCTTTGATTACTCCCTCTTGGGGAATTAACACCCTGAGTAAATCACCAAGCAGCTCACCAAATGGTTCACTGCCCAACCAATAAACTGGTGGCACCATTATCAGTTAACCATCTATGACAGGGATCACTCAATCTAGGTCCTAAATGGAACACAACTTGAATAAGCCTCATGACCCAAGAGGAACATTACTCAGATAAGGCCCATGACCCCCATGACATACATGGACGGTATGTGGCTTCTCATGATACTATATATTATTCTATATTCATATTCAATAAAGTATCATTCTCTTCTTAATCTTCCCCTTTATTTTGTTTGTTATACTTCCCAGAAGTATAAGATTGACAATGCGCTTTACCACTGCTGACAGATGGGGTTTATGTGACTCCTCATCTGGAGAGAACACCAAGATATTATCCATATAAACAATGGCACATACACCCAGGATATCACCCAATACAGAATCTATTAGTTACTGAAAGCAAGCTGGAGCATTCTTCAATCCAAAAGGCATTACCCAGAAATGAAAGATACCCTTCTTGGTTCTGAATGCTGTTAATCATTCCATTCCTTCTGCAATCCTGATTTGATTGAAAGCTTTCAACAGATCAAGTTTTGAGAATACCTTTGCATTCTCAACACACCTAGAGATCTGCGCTTTGAGAGGTAAAGGATAGGGATCAGGGATTGTTATGTTATTTAAGTTCCCGTAGTCAATACAAGGACAAAGAGACCCATCAGCCTTTTGAACAAACAACAATGGAGAGCAAATTGACAAAGCCTTTTTAAAAATATAACACTTTGCCAGCATGTCACAAGTACATTCTTCCAAACATGTGTCTTACTTCAAGTTTAAAGGGTAAATAGGGGACGCAATTTGAATAATATCAATGGTAACTTTAAAGTCAAAGTCAAACTGAGTGTGTTTGGGAAGAATGTCAGGGACCCACTCTTGGGCGGCTGGCCCGCCGGTTTTGAAGGTAACTTGGGCCAGGTTTTTTGCGGGCAGGGCCCACCACAAGAGAGGTGCTAACTTCAAGAGACAAGAAGCAGACTTTCCTAACCAAGATCATGGGCCAGAGGCTGGTACAATGGTGTCCATCACCCCAGTGAGGGTGATGTACGCTATACCAAAAAGCTTGCTGGTATGGTTGGTTGGCAGGTTGGAGGAAGAGGCTGGCATTGGTTTTGGTGTTACAGTTGGTTCCATATAAATGTTATAGGCCCGGAGGTAGTTGAATTTTCCTCTAAATAACTTGGGGGTAGAGAATATCCACAGGCCTTGGCGGTTGTATCTGACGGCGGATTAGATGTGGGCTAATGGGTCAAGTTCAATGATTTTCTCTGGTGTGTAATCCTTATATTTGGGCTTTAATGGGTAATCAGTAAAATGAATGGGCCCAAAGAGAGCACCAGGTGGACAGAAAACTGCAGGCAGAGAGGCAGGAGGGCCAGGGGATCTCTAAATTAACTTATAGACCGCAAATACAAAATATGGTAATAGCTTTATGAGCCAAAGTAACATAACCTTTATTTAAAAATGGCAATAAGTTTGGAGTGTGAGGTCCTTTGGTCTATATAGCACCCCACCTCCAAACTTAACATTTTTCATGGGTTCATCAGGGCAATGAGGAAAGCTGGGCTGGGGGAATTGGGTACTTGGGCCTGAAAGTAGCAGAATGGCGCTTGGCCCAGGAGTTCTTTCATTGGTCAAAATTCTCAATTTGGCTACCTGATTGTCTTGCTTTAGCGTCGTGGTCATGGGGCCGGGCTGCAGGCCTATGCCTCTTTCCTGGATAGGCTCCTGATTGGTTGCTTGAGAGGGCTTCAAACTCATGAAGCTTACATAGGCGCCATCTCTGCCTTCATTAGGCAATTCAAAAGGCTCCTCTTTGGGCGCCACTATGGTTGGGCTGATGTTGGTATTCTGGCTTTGGGAATTCACAGGAGCCTCAGCTTGCAGGGGTTTGATCCCCAAAAAACATGGGTGGGCGGCCCATAGGGATCCAGGGCCAGGGTTTGAATCCTGCTCCCAGGCCTGGGTTTCCAGAGGGGAAGAATCGTCAATCTTGACAAAGAACCTTGCCTCTGGTAGCATTGAACGCTGCAGACCAGGGTTGTAAACATTCTGGTAAGTCCAAACTTGTGGGACAGGGACAGGAATCAATTGAATAGTCTGAGAGGATTGCTCCATTTTGGACATGCCTAACAGCGGAATACAAATAGATATACCCAAAGAGTGTTCCACCTGTAACACATTTTCTTTCAGTAAGGTGGATACATTATGATTTCTCCACCAACCCATACCCAAAATGATAGGATACATCAAAGAGGAGCAAACAGAGAACCTTGCGGTAAAAGACTGACCCAAAATTAAAAAGGTTACTGGCTTCTTCAGCTAGAAAGAGGGAAACGTTTGACAGTTCCCACCCCTAACAAGCATTCCTGGGTGGTACTTGAGTTGTAGCAAGTTGGCAGTATCCACACTCATGAAGTTTTTGGAAGCACCTGTATCCAACAAAAGGGCTGGCTGATAGATAGTCTGACCATTATCAATGCTACCATAGAATAAGAAGTAACCAGAAGTAGATTTATTTGCAGAAAAGGTGGCAATCTTGGCAGGGTCTTGTTTTTCATTGGCGGTACAGATGGCAGCTAAGGAGGCAGGATGTTCCTGGAAATAAAGCTCAATAATCTCTTGGACAGCAGCTGGAAGAATGTGATGATCACAATCAATGGGAACAAGGGGCAACTCTTCAGATGTGAACACAGAAGCCTTTGCAGGTACAATGTGCTGAAGCATTGCCAAGGAACTATCAGGGCCTGACTCTACTGAGACCTCTGATTACATTGACAGGTTTGTTCAACATTGTCAATTGCAACTGAGACAGTCTAGGGGAAGAACAATCTTGTCTTTGGTTGGAAGGAACTACCGTGGAGCAAAGGCAAGAAAACCAGGAGCGCGCAGCGGGTTTATCCTCAATTCCCAACATACCTTACTTGGAAGTGGACAGATTTGAGACCAGAAAAAGAATTTGGCTTACCAGGGCCTCAGTTGTGGTTAACAGGGAATCCCAAACCGCCAAATCCTGGGCAGTCTGATCAACTGCTAACCACAATACTGAGAGTTTATTCACCTTGGGAACATCAATTGTATGGCAGTAGGCAAGAAACTGAGGAAGGAATATTGAAAGCGGAGTAGTACCCTGATGGAAGGTGTACAGCTTACAATATACTTTGAGCTCCTCAATAGATACACAAATTTTTTTAACAAAGGGTATAAAGATGCTCTTTCAATTAAAACATGTAGATTGCGCTCCACCGCGGACAACAACCATTCACAAGCATCCTCAGAAACCTTTGTCACCACATGGTAAACTTGGGATTTATGACTAAGGCTTGAACTGGAATAGAATGATAATGCTGACAAAACTTCACACAAAATCTCATCAGTAGG
Organism: Entomophthora muscae; assembly: GCA_014839935.2. NCBI lineage: Eukaryota > Fungi > Entomophthoromycota > Entomophthoromycetes > Entomophthorales > Entomophthoraceae > Entomophthora > Entomophthora muscae. Next base: position 294,325 of record QTSX02007104.1, read on the forward strand.
TGGAGCAGGAAAATAATCTAGATGCCAAAATGACATGATACAACATAAATAGGAAACAGAAGATCCAGTCTCAACAACTGCAACTGGAGATGGAAACCACAAATTAAAGAAAAGTCCAAACTGAAAGCTCAGAAAAGTATGATGCAAATAAACATGGTAAATTCAGATATCTTGATGGAGCAGGAGAAAAGAAACATGAATTCATGACAAACTGCTTCCAAAAACTCATATGTAGAAGAGTTGAGTAATGTGACAGAAATTGCAGGATAGTATGAATCCATTTCTTAGTGATGGGGAATTACCACCAAAATCCACATAGAGTTAATGATTAACCACCAATGTGGCTTCAGATATTTTTTTGTAAAATTTCCAATTGTAATACTAGGATTAAGTAAAACAATTAATCCTAACCAAAGTAGCCCAAGATAAATTGCCTGGGAAAGCATCAACAAATCTTCAGAATAAAATTATGGACATTGGGAGGCAACACAATTTTTAGTTTCCAGAATGGGGGGAGCTCCAAGATTGGCTTGCATGAAATTAAAATTGGGCGGCACCAACAACAAAGTTCCAACTGCAGGACCCCATCTTCCAGAAATGATTCTGTTGAGAATCAGATTGTATGGAATATATTGTAACAACCCAACCACAGGATGCATTTTGAAAAGTAAATTAGAGCTTGGGATAAATGATTTTTATTGAGTAAAATTTTGGGAGGACTCAACTCTTAGAGTTGAAACAGTGAAAATTATTCAATATATATCAGAAAAATTGACTAATCAATACCACCTGAGTCTTGACCTCCTATTCCTTCCACATTGTCAAGTAAGTATCTGGTCCAGGTTGCAAAGAACCCTTGTGTGACTAGTTTCTGACAACCATGCTGATTGACAAGCTTATATTGGGTGAACCTCAAATTACACCAATTTATCAATGTCAATTTGCAAGGTGGAACTGGTTTCATCTGACAGAATGGAGCAGATGTAACCCATTTCCAATTGACTGTTTGATTTAAATCTGTTAACTTGGTCAATTTTGATAAAGGGTTTCTGGCTTTTTGAGCCTTCTTGCTTGGGCAGATAATACCTGGCATGATGGAACCTACTGTGACAGCCACCACACGGTCCCCTGCTGCCACCACACAGAAGCCTGTCACAACCAAGATGTTGCCTGCCGTCAACGTGCAGGCACCTGTTGCCACCAAGAAGATATCTGCCACCACCGCGCAGGCCCCTGCTGCTGCCAAGCAGATACACACCGCCACCACACAGAAGCCCGCCACCACCAAGCTGTTGCCCGCCGCCAACACGCAGATGCTTGCCGCCATTAAGCAGATGCCTACCACCACTGCACAGGCGCCCACCACTCTTGCCAGCCCCACCTGCAAGCCATCCTCAAACCAGGCACCCATGGGCCAGCCTGCCAGCCGCCTACCAGCCTTTGCCCTCCCATTCCAGCAGGCCAGTCCCCATCCACTCCTTTGAGAAATAGCCAGATCTGGAAATCAGGAAAGCCAATTTCCCCAAAGGCAGACTTGGGAGGAACTGCTGCCCAATTTAAGAGCCTATCAAATGGGGAATGGACTGACAGGCTATCCAACAAGGAAAATCATGCACCAAATTCAGTAAATGAATTTGGATGCATGAAGAAGACCAAACTTGCACTATGCCAATGCAAACTTGGATCCAGACAAACCTTCTCAATTGCCAGCCACCCAAGCCAATCCAGAAAAGGGAATAACAGATGCAGCTCAGACTCTTGGTTCCCCAATGCTATGCCTTCCAATAATCATGCCTTGCAGGTCCACTGGTATAAAATAAAGTCAACCCTCTCAATGATAGTTTGTGCTATCATTGAGTGAATATCCTCCTCAATATTATCACATTAATCAATCCTTTACCCAGGCTAAGCAAGTAACCTTAATAAACCCATTACCCCTCCCTGTCAGGGACCACTTAAAGGGGAACAAGCCCCCAATTTGATGAGCCAAGGCCCCTAGGTTAAGCCCTGCAATGGCTAAACCAATGGGCACGGTGACCATGGCAAGATGGCCCAAATGCCCCAAGTACACAAACCTTCCCATCAGGGAGCTAAATTGACCCAAAAGGTAATATCTTACCATGTATGTCAATAGGTAGAACAATGCATGGGGCCATATCAACAAGGGTTCAGCAGGTAGAGGAGTAGAGTGGCAACCATAGTTCAACTTTCTACCCCAATGATCCGAGGGATACTTGAACCATCCATTGGCCAAGGACTCCTTCTGGTGGGCATTGTTGGGAGAGGAGTTTTGCCAGTTGATAGTGGGAGTAGGATTCTCAAGACTTTTTACAACTGTAAATAAAGAGAATAGAAACTATAGCAAGAATAGGATTCCCTTCATGGCTTCAAATGGGAGTTAATAAGAAATAGGCTTTTCAAGATAAGATAGAAAATATTCTTTATTGTTGGAACAATTGGAGTGGATAAGGATTGTGAACTTAAATAGCCTTAAAAATGAAGGCTGAAATATTTGAGTGGAATTTGGGAAATGAAGGGGATTTACATGAATATATCATTGAAAGGATACCTGTTTCAAGTGTAGGATCAGTTGTTGCTTCATAATTGTCATACTTAATTGATGTAGAAAGAGGAACCAAGAAGATGCCACCATATTAATGATAATTAAGCGGTGTAGCACAAGAAGATCCATAATCTTAAAGTAAGGAGCTTGGTCTAAAGACAGAGCAAGCAGGTCACTGATTGTCAGGCTGGCTTTATGCAGCCAATCAGAAACAGAGCGGTAAGTGACGTTTCCATTCTTATTATTAACCTTTTTGAATTCAAAAGGCATTTTGAAAGCAAAATCCGATTGAATGGAATGATAATAAAAAGGTAATTTAAGTGTAGTGGCTGATTCTATACTAACGTTAAGTTCATTATTAGAGTCCTGGGTTCAAATCTTGTTCTTACAAGTTTTAAAGTGCCAACTAGTGTTGAGAATGTTGTTGTTTTGTAGATTTTCCTTGGTATCTTCTATCAATTCCTTCATAAATAAAATGGAGTCAGGAAAGGAATTCCTGACACTCCCCAAGTCAGAAGATGAACTACATCATCTTCACAGCTGCCTTGACAGCTTACCTTGGGATAGGGGGCCGCCAGCCAACCAATGCTCAGTTTGGTTCTGAACCACAGGGACCAAAAGGGATATTGTACAATGAGCCAACTCACCTCAACTCAATGGGTTTGAACCTGTGGACACCTCTGGCGTCATCTCACCCAACTCCCAACTTGACTACTTATGTGATCCCCGCAGCTACGCTACTGTACCTTGCCGTCAGCCTTAGACAATGCAACATCCTTGCCAAAGCCTTCCGTCAGGTAGTAAACTTCTATCCAATTGTCTACATCTTGAATGGCTTTGAGCCGCCTAACCTGCCATCTTATGTTACTAAAGTTTTACCCTCAATACTTGGGTATTACAGCACCTGGATTGTTTCACTTTTAGTTTGGGGCTACTTATTGTCCTGTTGAGCCATTTAGCTCATCTATAGGAAAAATCCCTGTGAGCAGAGGTATGTTTTATACCAAGGTTGTATTTAGTTTAGGGTTGAGTCCATCTCACTTACAATGCCTCAGATTTGCTGATCTCCACAGCTTTTAAAACTGCTGGACTGGTATCCAGACTCACTTCTATATAAGTTGGGTATACAAGTATGGTATTGTTTATTTGTTTTATATAGCAGTATCAGATTTAAAATAAATGTATCTATAATAAAATAGATGTAGAAAATAATAGGGTGGTACAAGTAGTTTTTTAATAGCTCTGTTTCTCTCAATTTATTTTAGAAATCATTGTATGGGATGATTTAGCTTTCAAAACTGAGTTTTTTATAAGGGCATACTTCTCTGGAAAGGGATTGACTTTATAACTAGGGCTGCATTGGCAAAAAAGGGACAATTATGGCATTTGCCATAAATGTCCTGCCATCCCTTCCCTGTCTACTTCTTTTGGATCCCCTACGTTGGGGGAATCCAAAATTTAAAAAAGAAGGCCTCAAATGGCCTTCAGTTTTCTGGATGAGCTGGAATTCAATAAATAATTAAATCAAAATTTTATTTTTTAGAAAAAAATTAAATTTAAAATCTAATTTATTTAATTTTTAAAAAAAGAAACAAAAAATATATAATTTTTATTTTAAAAAATAAATCTGAAAAAAGAAAATCATCTGGCTTGGTTATGGAAATGATTCTGAGAAAATCTTCTCAAAGAAGATTTTCTCAGAATTGTTTCTGGATTTGAGGCGTTGGCTCCTTTTTAGAAAAGGAACCACTCGTCTTGAATCCGATGCAGCCCTATTTATAATGGCAAGATTAAATCGTGGTGACTACTTTTGGATTATGGTGGCGTCGGATAACCAAACTTGCCTGGAAGTTAGCCCACCAAATACGTCTTAAAGGTCGCCAGCCAACTATATAAACCAGATCCAAACCATTGATTACCAGTAAGCTGTTGAGTTTATCTTTAAAGGCCATGGATGCCTGTTAACCACATATCATTTTTTTTAAACTTTAAACCCCACCTGCCATTTTTAATCCTCACAATTGATTTTTAATTATATCCAGGACCAAGCTAGTTATTTTTAAAATCACCTCTTTTTAATCCCTTTTTTCCAGTAAAGAGGATTTAAATATTTATAAAGACCCATTTTCACTACGCACCTTAACCGACCAAATTATTTTCATCAAGCTTGATTCAATTTAATCTCGATTAAAAATCGCCTTTTGCTACGATAGCCCTGTGCTGTAAATCGATCAGAGCTTGGGGTGCGAGTACGTTTGATTGGCGCACGGGTTAAACTTGGACCCCTTCGGTTAAAAACTTAATATATTACCCGGGCGCAATCTTTTACTCACTTTTGATTGGTGCAGAGCTTTGAAAAGTGATAGCCATTGGCTGAGATGGTGTTAATAGTTTAGGCTTTTTTAATCAAGCTCCAAGTATGCACTTCAAGCTCCGAGCGGGGTGTGGACTCTGCAGTAGGAAAGTCACCCTTGAGACTAAGGGTATAGATAGCTGGCTTCCGAACCGAACCCCTAAAAATGTCAGTGACAGCGTTACATGTAGGACTGCTTGTGCTGGGCGCAGTCTTGTTTCGAGTAAAACGATGGTTGATGTTTAACTAATGATAGGTTGCGTATCGCATGTATGGTTCTGCACTAGCAACAATCCCTGGTCCTTGGCTGTGTAAAGTGACTAGTCTGTATGCACAGTACTACATTTATAAAGGGCAGCTTCACACCTTTCTCAAAGACCTCCACGATCAATACGGCCCTATTGTGCACTTTACACCCAACCAAGTCTCCGTTATAAGCGAACAGAGTGTAGATAAGCTGTACAAAACTTACAAATTCAAGAAGAGTGCCTTTTATAAGGCGTTCGAATATGGGGGCGACAACATCTTCAGTGTCTCGTAAGTGGATGTATTAACCATGACTAATATTTAAGTGATCGCGATGTCCATAGTGCGCGCAAGCGGATTGTCCGAGGCACGTTTACAACCCAGAACATGCGCCGGATTGAACCCATGGTCCAAGAGGTCGCCATAGCGCCGTTTGTTGAGAAGCTAACATCTTCAGCAACCGTCGACATCTACGAGCTCTTCCACTTTTTACTTTTCGACATTGTAGGCCAGCTTTCTTTTAGCAAAGACTTTGGACTTGTACGCACAGGCAACCACCCCATCGTAAACTACCTTAAAGAGGCACAGAAGTATGGGATCCTTGAATACCAATTCCCTGCCATTAGACTGGTAGGATCCAGGTTTGGAAAGGAAAGCTACGACGGCATCATCCGTTTCTGCCAGGATTTGATTGATCAGCGGAGGAAGGATGAACCCAAGAAGGACATCTTGCAGGATTTCTTGGACGCCAAAGACGAAGCTGGTCAGCCTATCCCCGACGCTGACATTGGAGCAGAGATGGTGACTCAAGTCATTGCTGGCACTGACACCACCGCCAACACCCTTACTTGGACGTTGAAGCTTCTTCTTGAAAACCCAATTGAGATGGACAAGGTTGTAGCTGAGCTTGATGCCGCGTTCCCTTCCCCCGACGATATCAGCGCCGAATCTGTGAAGGAAAAGTGTGCCTACCTCGATGCCGTCATCAACGAAAGCATGCGTCTGTTTCCAATTGCTGCAGGCTACCTTGCACGTGTTGTTCCCGAGGGCGGGGCCAACTTTGATGGATACCACCTTCCTGCAGGCACCGAGTGTGGAGTTGCCACCTTTGCCTATCACCGATCACCTCAGATCTGGGAAGACTCCAGCAAGTTTAACCCAAGCCGCTTCCTCGGTTCAAACGCTGCCAAAGCACACTTTATCCCCTTCCTGACTGGTCCTCACTCCTGCACCGGGCGTGAGATGGCATGGATGACCATGTATCTTTCCCTAGCCAACCTTCTGCGCAGATTCAAAGTTGCCTGGCATGATCCCAGCCTCTCTATGACCCATTGTTACTTCCTTGTCCTCAAACCTATGGAGTCAAAGATGCTAATTGATATCTCTGTTCGTGTTTAAGCATATAAAGAAGCTGCTACCAAATCATTCAACCCCAACTAAAAACGGCTTTAAAATGCAGAATAGATATAATTTTATTATATTTTTCATTCAAGGTACGCTGCACTAAAGTATTGCAGGAAGTTCCATAAAAGTAGTCCTTGTGGGGGTACAGCTTGGAGCACTGTCTGCTTTAAAGTCCTAATTAAAATGATGATAAGATGGCATCAAGTCTAAACCTTTCCAGTGGAGGTAACAACCAAGAGTGACCAGAATATATAAAGTAGGTAAAATTCATTATATTTATTAGAGTAAAACATGATGGTTGTATAACTGAAAGGTTGCAAGCCAATAAAGAATATGCAGCAAAAGCAGGCCATTAAAGCTTAGAATTGTTAGGATCACACCAAAAGCGAAGGCATTGAAATACATATACATGGGGAAATGACATTCTATTAATGTCAACTTGTAAAAAGAGGCCAGGAAAGTGTATATATCATGGGTAGATTAATTGGTTGGGATGTAATTTCCACATCAACCGATATAAGCAAAATAAAGCCAGTACCTTTAAACTCAAACTGCACATCAAACAAATATAAACATCCAGCACATAATTTAACAAGATCGATAGTAAAATGAGCGTCAACGAACACAATAGAGAAAACAGCATCTATATCAAGTGATCAAGCACCAGAGTTAGGCAGTAAGATCAGGATGGCAAGGTATAGGTGAATTGATCAACACCTATCCAAGGACAACAAAGGAGCCTTCAGAGAGAAAGTGAGAAGGATAGGAGAAGATTTCCATCCAATAGTAGGTTTGGATTTTAAGATCAACACAATGTGTCAGGAAGCCAGTCATAGGTAGAGGCATTGGGCGGCTTGGGGTGTGATGTGGCCAAGCCAGCGGGTAAGGCCCACCATAGAATGGGTGCTAACTTGATAATGTAAGATACAGATTGCCCAAGCAAGGACCAGGGTCTGGAGTTGGGGACCATAGAATCCACCAATACTGTCAAAGTAATATATAGTACTCCAAACAGTTGGGTAGAGGTGGTCTCGGCTGCAGCGGTAGGTTCCAGTGGGCGGTTTGGTCTAGGGGTTAAGGGCAGAGTCATGGGAACAAAGTACACTGGTAGGTAGTTGTACTTGTCTTTGAATAACAAGGGCGGTATCTCAATCCTCTTTCCTTTGCGTCCTATGTATTCAGTTTCTCTAGTCCTTGCCCAAGGGTAAGCAATGAGGATGGTTTCCAAGTCTAACTCTGAATAGGCCGGGTTGGGCGGGTATTCAGTAAAGTGCACAGGTCCAAAGGGGGCTCCTGGGGGACAGCAACTGTGGTAAGTTTGACTCACTGGTGATTGACTCCCTTAAACTTGACTCCCTGGTAGTTGACACTATAGTAAAGTGAGAATTCAGCTTTTGCTCTGATCAACTACTGGAAATTGACACTTGTTTAAATAACGGATCTTGATGTACTGAAAACTTTTAATATAAAAAATTAAGCCTTACAGCTATGGTATACTAAAGTGACCCCAGAGAGCTCAAAAAATGCAATAAAAACAGTACCATGATCAATAAAAGTTAGGAGAAATAAGCAATTATTTCTCATTTTACTATGTAATTTACACTCTTCATTATATAAATATTTTTTATTACCACAAAAATTAAAATTACAATGAACAAAAAAAGACACAAACATCATAAATAACATTATGTAAAATATGAAGAAATTTAAATATTTATTTGATATAGTTTATATAAGCACAACTGTGAATATTGTATGTTTTATTAGAAAATTAACAAAAATTAAGATTTTTCACTAACTTTCAACTATAAATATTCATCTCAAACTTATCATGTATACATAAAAATAGTGCTATCTAATTAAACTAAAAAAACAAAAATTAAAACTAAAAACTAAAGGATCAAAACTAATAAGTAAAAATTAAAGTTAGAAAGTTAAAGGTTGAAAGTAAAAATCATATAACTGAGCAGCAAGCAAGTTTATTCCTCCTCCTGTGTTTCCTGTTTCATTTTGGCCCCTTCCAGGAGGGCAGTGGCAATAATCTCAAGCTGCTGCTTAAGCTCAGAGGCCTTGTACTTGCGCTTGGCCGCACCCTGGATTGCCTTGGTGAAGAGGGTGGATCTGGTGGTTGGCTTGGTGGGGGGACGCAGTTAGCAAGATCCCTGATCTTGGAGATAGTCTTTTCCTGCTCATGTTGCAAGAGGGAGAAGAACTTGTTGAACTTTAGATGAAGCCCAAAGTTAGCCTTCAGATGCTTGTGATAAGCTTCTGATGCTGAAGTGGTCTTCATATCCCTGTTGACAGCCACCCGGTACACTTCCAGCTGGCCTTGGCGCGGGCCTTGCCTCGCCTCTGCGTGACAACCTTCCCAATCCACCGAAGCTCAAAGCACTCAAGGAAAGGCTTGAACTACGGGTGCTTTGCTATGTAAGGATCCTTTGAGAGCACCTCAAACCCTATTGCAGTGTGCTCTGGCTTTAAAAAAGCCAAGGCACTGAATTGTGCAAGCACAAATCTGCAGGTGTCCAAAGTGTCCCTCCGGCTCAACCTACTAAGCTCAGTGTGGGCCTGCACGTTACAAGCAACTGCTTGGCGGTAGTGGAAGTGGCACCCCTGCACCTCCCCACTGAACAGCTGCTCAAATGCATTGAACTGAGCAGGCTCAAAGTCCATAATGCACATGTGAGGCCTTAGAGCTCTGAGCCTTATCTTTTCCTCCGAGTCCAGGGTGGCCTGGTCCTTGTCAGAGGCAGGAGGGTTGGCGCGGGTGTGGGGGGGTCTTCTTGGACTTGTCATTGTTGGCAGGAGGAAGGAGGGCAAGTGCTTGGCGGAGGATGGAGAACACACGGGTATAGATGGCCTTGGTGGCTCCAGGAAGAAGAAAAAACGCGAGTGGAATCACCTGGATGTCAATCTGGGCATGTATCATCCAGAGCTGCTTGAACATCTGGGGGCAGGTGGCAAAAGTACTATCAACTAGCCAGGTTGAAGCCCTTTTCAACCCCATCAGGCTCTGCTGAGTTGAGTAGCAGATAATGCGGTCTTTGGTGGCGGGTCTGTTGTCATGAAGGAGGAAGCACTCCCCACTTGGAAGCTGCTTGAGCTTGTGGGTGAGCATAAGCTCTGAGAGGACGTCTGAAGCCTTGGGTGGAGGGGGATTGGTGGCAATACACTTATCACTGATAAATTTAACCAACTGCTCCTGAGTTGGCTCCAACTTGAGATTGTTGGGCTTTAGGTGCTTCAAGGCCTTGATAGCCAGATCAGAAGCGCAGAGGTTGGCGGAGGTGGGGATGACCTGAACAAGGTACCATTTGAGAATCCTTGTGATTAAGTGATTAGGGGGCTCACAGGTGTGTTCCCCCTTCTCTAAAGCAACTTGCTCCCAGCCCTCAGTGTTCAGGCAGGCCCCACAAGTCTTGTCCTTGCAAACAAAGTGTTTGCTCTTGGTTTGGCGCTTTTGGTTATTACAGAAAGATGTAATTATCTGAAACGTACCCAGGACTGCCCTTAACAGACATGATTGGAAAGTAACGGGGGAAGCGCTTAGGAACTTTGAACTCTCTGTCCACATTGCAAATGTTGTGGATGGCCAGTGGATCCCAAGCCACATGACAAAAAGCTTTAAACTTCTTGGAGTAATCCTCCGGCTCATCTTGGGGGTCAGATGAGGAAGGAGGGGAAGAGCCATTGGGAGGGGGAGGGGAAGGATTCTTCAAGGCCTGCTTGGATGCCTCCTTTTTCTTACCAGAAGAAGAGGTGGGCTCCTTGGCAGCCTTTGACTTCTTGGTGCGTCACTCCTTGGTGGGCTTGGAGTTGGCCTCTGAGTGATAAAAAGAGTGGTTGGTAAGATCACCATCAGATTTATTGGGAGAGGAATTGTTGGGGGAAGGTGAAGGGGATGTGGATGATGAGGGTGGAGGGAGGGAGGAGTGGGAGGGAGATAGGGTGGGGGGGGAGATGGGGTTGGAGACTTTGCCTTTTCAGGCTTCTTGGCACACTTGGGATTGGAGGCAGTTTCTTTGGAGCCTTTGGAGGCTTGGCGCTTGGGCTGTTGGCTGTTCTTGTTTGATCTTGTCTAAAGAAAAATTTAGTTTTGTAAATAAAATGAGCAAGAAGATATTAAACACAAAGGGGTAAAGCAAAGCAAAAGTTAAGTGAAAATTATGCAAAGAAAGTTTTATTTAGCAAGAAAACATAAAAAAGTAAATAGAAGCAAAATAGAAACTCAAAGTGTAGATATAAAGGTTAAAACATAGAAAATAAGTGAATTTATGATGAAGCATCAAAGATGTTAGGTTCAGCATAACATCTTAGTGCTAAATCAATGTAAAAGTATAATTGAAAATCAAAAAAAGTATATAAAATTTATATAGAAAGTAGCAGAAAGAGTAGTAGATTATAATCACAAAAAAATAATTATTATGTGGATATTTTTTATTGAGAGTTGAAAATCCAAAACATAGTAAAGTGTTGAGTTCAGCACAGTCAATCAGCTTGGAAAAGCTGAATTCTCACTGTCGAGTATGCTGGAGTCAAGCAGAGCAATCAAATTTACTATGTTTTTTACATATAAAGCTTGCTTAAATTTAAAACAAGTTTGAAAGTTAACCCAAAAGCAAGATAGTTTCATATGCTCAAAAATTAAAAAATACAACATAAGTTAAAAAAGTAAATGAGTGGGAAGGTGTTTATTAGTGTTTAATTTGTAATGTGAGGAGCTGGGAGTGAATTATTTACCATAGTGTTGTTTAAAATCGTTAAGAAGCTCTCTGTACTAATCCCCAAGTTAAAGTGTTGAGTGGGTCAGTGTTGAGTGGCACTCATAGTGCATCCCATATTACTTTAGCCTTAATTCCAAACCTTTGATTAGTTAAATCTGAAACCAATTGTGTGGCAGGGGGATAGAGTCAAACAGAGGGGGAGTCAAGTTTCCGTTTTTTATAAATTACATATGAAACCTCTTAATAAATTGGGCTTAATTTATGTGGCACCACTTAATCCAAAAACCCAGGAATGACATAATGTAAAACAAGTGGGATATTTGATTAATATCTGTACCACTAAATCCAGTATAGTGGTGCTTGGGAGCCTAATCAACAACTATGGACACTAATAATAAAAATATAATAGTAAATAAAAAAATTTATACAGTAGTTTTAAAAGCTATGGCAACAAGCAAAAATTCTTCAGATTTAAACAAAATCCAAGTTGCGCAAGATTCAGGATTCAATTAATTTAAATATCTTTGGTTAATAAATGGACTGTCAAACCAAAAACAAAATTTCACTAACCCATTATACAAAATTATATCAAACATCAAGTGGTGTTGTCACAAGTGACAAACTCCTTTCAACTATGATAATCAAAAGGCCTCAACTATGGGAGTTGAACCCTGACGCCCCGCGGGCTGCCAGCCCGCAGGGCCAGCCACCCGGCTGCCCACAGGTTTTGGGGTTCAAATTAGAATTGGATTAAACTTCGGAGAATCTCCTGAAGTTTGATGAACCAAGTTTGACTACAACAATGCCCCCGCGCTAGAGGTTCCTGTTAACCCAACCAATCAGCGGGCCGGGTTAGCCACAGACCCCAGAATAACCCAGGCCACTACAAAAGAAGAAACAAAGATACCTTCTATAAGAAGCGGGCCACCCAGAGATGGCCCGTCCTGTGACCTGGTTAATGAATTGGAGTGCTGTAGTTGCAAGCCAGCCAATGAAATAACCCCCGCAATTGTTGCCACCAAGGGCTGTGAGGACCTAGTAGATGGGGAAACCTGGGCCATGAAAATCTTTGAAAGTTTTGCCATGACAGATGGGCATACTTATACCCTGGGCCGCCAAGAAGATGCCCATTGCCATTCTTGCAATAAAGTGATATGAACATTTGGTTCAACCAGATCATACAATACTTGTTATTAGTTTTACTTCATCTACAGTCTACTCCTTGCGGCCCTGTCCCCTGTGCCCACATACCCCAAGAAACCCCGGACCAGCTGCCCAAACTTTACTGTCCACCAGGAGCTCCCTTTGGCCCAGTACGTTTTACTGAGTACCCACTCAACCCAGCGTATTTGGAGTTTACTCTGGAGGAGATCCTCATCCACAAACCTGAAGCTAGAACTAGAGAGACTGAAACTGTATACAGAGAAGGCATCAAAATCACCATACCTCCTCTGCTATTCCAAGTCAAGTATAATTTCCTGCCCGTGTATCTAGTTCCAATGACGCCACCCCTCACCCTGTGGCCTGACTGCCCGCAAGAATCTGTTGCCACTGATGAATCCACTTCCACCTAAATATTTGGGGTGATGTATATCACCCACACTGGGTTGATTGATTCCATGGTGCCTACAAGCGGGCCTTAGGCAATTCTTGGAAAATTGTTCTCTTATATTGTAAAGTTAGCCCCAATCCTGTGGTGGGCTCTCCCTGCTGGGCCCGCAGGCCGTCTGCCTGCAAGTCCTCAGGAACCCCCCACAGGTTGG
>QTSX02007104.1:1027387-1030285 GCA_014839935.2 Entomophthora muscae
TTAAAATTAATTAAATAAAATAAATTAAAATTAAAATTAAAATTAAAATTAAAATAATTAAAATTAAAATTAAAATTAAAATTAAAATTAAAATTAAAATAAAATTAAAATAAAATTAAAATTAAAATTAAAATTAAAATTAAAATTAAAATTAAAATTAAAATTAAAATTAAAATTAAAATTAAAATTAAAATTAAAATTAAAAAATTAAAATTAAAATTAAAATTAAAATTAAAATTAAAATTAAAATTAAAATTAAAATTAAAATTAAAATTAAAATTAAAATTAAAATTAAAATTAAAATTAAAATTAAAATTAAAATTAAAATTAAAATTAAAATTAAAATTAAAATAAAATTAAAATTAAAATTAAAATTAAAATTAAAATTAAAATTAAAATTAAAAAATTAAAATTAAAATTAAAATTAAAATTAAAATTAAAATTAAAATTAAAATTAAAATTAAAATTAAAATTAAAATTAAAATTAAAATTAAAATTAAAATTAAAATTAAAATTAAAATTAAAATTAAAATTAAAATTAAAATTAAAATTAAAATTAAAATTAAAATTAAAATTAAAATTAAAATTAAAATTAAAATTAAAATTAAAATTAAAATTAAAATAAAATTAAAATTAAAATTAAAATTAAAATTAAAATTAAAATTAAAATTAAAATTAAAATTAAAATTAAAATTAAAATTAAAATTAAAAAATTAAAATTAAAATTAAAATTAAAATTAAAATTAAAATTAAAATTAAAATTAAAATTAAAATTAAAATTAAAATTAAAATTAAAATTAAAATTAAAATTAAAATTAAAATTAAAATTAAAATTAAAATTAAAATAAAATAAAATTAAAATTAAAAAAAATAAAATTAAAATTAAAATTAAAATTAAAATTAAAATTAAAATTAAAAAATTAAAATTAAAATTAAAATTAAAATTAAAATTAAATTAAAATAAAAAAATTAAAATTAAAATTAAAATTAAAATTAAAATTAAAATTAAAATTAAAATTAAAATTAAAATTAAAATTAAAATTAAAATTAAAATTAAAATTAAAATTAAAATTAAAATTAAAATAAAATTAAAATTAAAATTAAAATTAAAATTAAAATTAAAATTAAAATTAAAATTAAAATTAAAATTAAAATTAAAATTAAAATTAAAATTAAAATTAAAATTAAAATTAAAATTAAAATTAAAATTAAAATTAAAATTAAAATTAAAATTAAAATTAAAATTAAAATTAAAATTAAAATTAAAATAAAATTAAAATTAAAATTAAAATTAAAATTAAAATTAAAATAAAATTAAAATTAAAATTAAAATTAAAATTAAAATTAAAATTAAAATTAAAATTAAAATAAAATTAAAATTAAAATTAAAATAAAATAAAATTAAAATAAAATTAAAATTAAATTAAAATTAATAAAATAAAATTAAAATTAAAATTAAAATTAAAATTAAAATTAAAATTAAAATTAAAATTAAAATTAAAATTAAAATTAAAATTAAAATTAAAATTAAAATTAAAATTAAAATAAAATTAAAATAATTAAAATTAAAATAAAATTAAAATTAAAATTAAAATAAAATTAAAATTAAAATTAAAATTAAAATTAAAATTAAAATTAAAATTAAAATTAAATTAAAATTAAAATTAAAATTAAAATTAAAATTAAAATTAAAATTAAAATTAAAATTAAAATTAAAATTAAAATTAAAATTAAAATTAAAATTAAAATTAAAATTAAAATTAAAATTAAAATTAAAATTAAAATTAAAATTAAAATTAAAAATAAAATAAATAATTAAATTAAATAAAAAATAATATTAAATTAATAAATAAGGTAAGGTTAAGGTTATTAATAAGGTAAGTTAGGGTAAGTATATAATTATAGTAATAGTTAGGTTAGGTTAGGGTTAAGTAAGGTTAGGTTAGTAAGTAAGTAAGTAAGTTAAGGTTAAGTAGGTTAAGTTAATTAAGTTAGGGTTAGAGTAGGTAAGGTAAGTTAGGTTATTAAGTTAGTTAAGGTTAAGTTATATAGGTAAGGTAAGGTTAGTTAGGGTTAAGTTAAGGTAAGTATAAGGTTAAGGTTAGGGTTAAGTAATTAATATAGTAATAAGGTTAAGTAAATAAGTAGTTAAGTAAGTTAAGGTTAAGTATTAAGTTAAGGTTAAGGTTAAGTAATATTAAATAATTATAAGGTTAATTAAGTTAAGGTTAAATTAAGTTAAATAAAAAATAAATAAAGTTAAAATTAAAATTAAAATTAAAATTAAAATTAAAATTAAAATTAAAATTAAAATTAAAATAAAATTAAAATTAAAATTAAAATTAAAATTAAAATTAAAATTAAAATTAAAATTAAAATTAAAATTAAAATTAAAATTAAAATTAAAATTAAAATTAAAATTAAAATTAAAATTAAAATTAAAATTAAAATTAAAATTAAAATTAAAATTAAAATTAAAATTAAAATTAAAATTAAAATTAAAATTAAAATTAAAATTAAAATTAAAATTAAAATTAAAATTAAAATTAAAATTAAAATTAAAATTAAAATAAAAATTAAAATTAAAATTAAAATTAAAATTAAAATTAAAATTAAAAAAATTAAAATTAAAATTAAAAATTAAAAATTAAAATTAAAATTAAAATTAAAATTAAAATTAAAATTAAAATTAAAATTAAAATTAAAATTAAAATTAAAAAAAATTAAATTAAAATTAAAATTAAAATTAAAATTAAAATTAAAATTAAAATTAAAATTAAAATTAAAATTAAAATTAAAATTAAAATTAAAATTAAAATTAAAATTAAAATTAAAATTAAAATTAAAATTAAAATTAAAATTAAAATTAAAAAATTAAAATTAAAATTAAAATTAAAA